>JARHVA010002611.1:1632500-2232500 GCA_037957365.1 Torreya grandis
ACTTTCTTCCTACACCCTCTAAACTCATTTTTTGTCTTCTTATTTGCTACCCCTAAAATCTAATTTTGATTCATTTTGACATAGAAATGCTTTAAATATATTGGTTGAATATTTTGTTAATCAACGTACTGATAAACAAAATAGGTCTGATTAGCCAAAGTAGGAAGATTGTTTGTCCAAATGTGTAGGTTTACCACATCAAAAGGGGACTAATCTCTCCTCTCATCAAGGGGAGGTTCCCTATGGATATGTTATATATATATATATCCCTATGGATATGCTATATATATATAACTATATATATATATATATATATAAACAAAAAAAAATACTCAAGGGTAGGACAAACCATCCATTTCTCTTTCTTCAGAGATGATGCATGCAAATTAAAGGAAAAACTCAAGGGAAATGATAGAAAGCATTCCTCTTCTTTCAGAAGTACTATTCAGCAAGCCACAAGAATACTCATGGTAGTAAAATCAAAATGTAACTAAGGACATAGTAACCAGCAAATTGAAATGTAGCACAAAGTCTCCACCTGAATTTCCCAAGAGTGAGATACGAAGGACAATGAGGGCACAAAGTCGTCCCAAGGTCCTTTACATAGAAATGAAAATAAAACACACTAAAGGCAATTATGGGGGCACAAAGTCTCTCCACAGTTGACTTTAGGACACCTTCCTGACTATTTTCACTAATCTTGCTTGTTGAATTAAAGGAATAGAAAATATATTAAGGAAAAAGACATAAGAACAGTTTCCCCAATAACAAAGATATCATAGCACAAAGTTTGGAAGGTCACTTGCTTTCTTATTCCAATAACAAAATATGATCAACAATCTGAGCTCAAAGTCTCAGTAATGCCTTTCAATTTGGGTAGAGTTTCATTTCTGATTGTCAAAAAGAGATGCATTTACAATAAAAGAGAGTCCCTTATATAGCCCCTTCAAGAAGGACTCGAGAATAGTAACACATCATGTTGCATTGAAATTTGTTAAGAAGATAGGCTAGAATTTAGGGGCATCTACCCATTTTATTTTCTCAATGCAGAGAAACAAGTCACGCTATTGAAAGTTTGCATCTTTCAATGTCCACCTACTAATTTGATCCTTCTTCATCATTCCTCCTTTTCTAGTTAATTGAATCGGGTCCTTGATTCAATTTGATACTCTATTCCTTAATTGCTTCCTACTAATCTTGGCCTTAAAGCTTGTGAATGCATTCAGGTCTATAGATTACAAGGATTAATGGCTATTTTATGAGCTTTGAAATTGATGTTCGCACACCCGTCAATACGCTTGAATTTCCAACGGTTAGTTCACCATTCTTGAATTTGACATCTTTAGGCACGTCACCCCTTGGGATTTCTTCAACTTTCTTGTTTTGCATCCTCCCAAAGGAAAGGTGACCCTTTGGCTTTAGGGAAGTGTCCTTCAATTTGGTAGTTGAGAGTCCCCCACAAGGGCACCTACCCTTTGGGGTCCTTCGACAGCCTTTTATCTTCGGTAGTCCTTCAGAGCTTTCTCACAGGCTTTTTTCACGGATACTTTCCCATGAAAAAAAAGTCCATGGACATTTTCCCGCAGACAAAAAGTCTATGGACAACTTCCCATGGACAAAAAGTCCACAGATAATTTCCTACAGATAAAAAGTCCATAGAATTATTTTGATTGATTTGTCTTTGCCTTTAGAAATTCCTTCAGGCTTTCCTCCTGCGGCTTCTTTCCTAAATTCCTTCTAACTTTTTGTCTGAAGGAATTACTTTGAACAAAAAGTCTAAAGGAATTATGACTTAGTCTTTTTTGACTGCCTTAAACAAAAATATGAAAGAATTTACCTTTGTAGCTTCTTTGAAAATGACCCTTTCGAAGGGTGCTTTTGTCAACCAAGTGCCCTTCACAAGGGCACTTGTCCTTTGGGAGGCTCTTTTGAACTTTTGTATTGAACCGCTCCTTTGAACCAACCATTGAACCAAACCAATGAACTAAGCTTTGAATCAAGTGGATGAACCAAGATTTGAACCAAGCAGATGAACTAAGCTTTGAACCAAGCAGATGAACCAAGATTTGAACCAAAAGATGTTGAACCACTTGATGAACCAATTGAGTGAACTGGCTAAATAAATTAAATCATTGTACCAACCATTGAACTAAGCTTTGGTTCAATGGTTCAATGGTTCATTCCCTTTGATTTGGCTAAGTCCTTTTGATCTTCATTGAACCAAATGCATTGAACTTGTTGAACCTTGAATCCATTGAACCTTTGAACCAAAGTGGTTCAATGGTTCAACGGTTCAATGGTTCAAGCCTTCTTCTCTTTGATAAGTGTTTTGAAGCCGTTGAACCTTGAAGCAGTTGAACCTTGAAGTGGTTGAACTTTGAACCTTGATGAAGCACTTAACTCTTGCCAATGATGTTGAACCTTTGAACTTGTTGAACCCATTGAACCAAAATGGTTCAAGGTTCAACAGTTCAATGGTTCAATGGTTGGATCCTTGCTTAGATGCTTGTTGATGGACATTTTTTATTGAACCAAGGCACTAAACCAATCCCAAAAATGACTAAGTGTTAGAAACTAATTATTTTTATTGAACCTACCTATAGAAGCCTTTGAACCTATAGAAATGAACCTACCTACAGAGTCTATAGAAACCAAGTCCATAGAAATCAACCTATAAAGCCCATTGAACCTGGCCTGCAAAGTCCATAGATTTTCTTTTCCTGTAGAGTCTGTAGATTTCTCTTCCTACAGAGTACGTAGATTCAAGCCTACAGAGTCTGTAGATTCATGAGAAGCTTGAAAAATGAGAAATTTGAATGCCTAGGACAAATTTTAGAATGGGAAGAGACAATTTTGGTTTGTAGGACCAAAATAGTTCAAATGTTTTCCCAAAAATGAGTGATATTTTTTAGGGGACAATAGTTGGCTCCAGTTAGGGAACTTCTATCAATTGCAAAAAGAATTGAAGGGAGTAGAATCTAGAATCTCTAGTGTCTTCATGTGTACCATTGGGCTATAGAGTCATGCTACCCAGAAATGAAAGGCATCAAAAATGGAAACAAACAAAACAAAATAGAATTAAAAACTATAAAAATATACATATATACAGATGCAATGATCTGATACTTCAAGAGTTAAAGTGTTTCAAATGTTGCTTCCTGAGAGATGGTGAAAATAGTGTGTCATCTTGGTAAACCAATAGGAAACCATTTTTCCCCCAGAAATGGTGACGGGCGAATGGAGCTCTCCACCAAGAAACCAATTTTTTGTATCTTCCTCTTGGCCTTTTATTCTTCTTGCTCCAAGGCAGGACGTGGTCTTCAAATTGATAACCATAACTCTTTGCTCTCCCTGTGAAGAGTTCCTTTTGCTGACTTTGGAATACAGTAGTATGGTCCACCACCATAGCTTGATGTGTTGTTGGTCCAGTCTAGCACATGCTTTGATTGTCAGCATTAAACTCCTAGCAAACCATCAGCTCAACATCTCCTTTGATGTGAAGGAGTTTGACCTCTTCACCCTGAGCAATTTTTAATCTAAGCAATAGAGATCTGTATCTAGCTGTGGAAGAAATGTTTCCATCCATATATATAGAAAATAATACTCAAGGGTAGGACAAACCATCCATCTCTCTTTCTTCAGAGATGATGCATGCAAATCAAAGGAAAAACTCAAGGGAAATGACAGAAAGCACTCCTCTTCTTTCATAAGTACTATTCAGCAAGCCACAAGAATACTTTTGGTAGTAAAAGCAAAATGTAACTAAGGATGTAGTAACCAACAAATTGAGATGTAGCACAAAGTTTCCACTTGAATTGCCCAAGAGTGAGATACGAAGGACAATGAGGGCACAAAGTCATCCCAAGGTCCTTTACATAGAAATGAAAATAAAACACACTAAAGGAAATTATGGGGGCACAAAGTCTCTCCACAGTTGACATCAGGACACCTTCCTGAGTATTTTCACTAATCTTGATTGTTGAATTAAAGGAACATAAAATATATTAAGGAAAAAGACATAAGAACAATTTTCCCAATAACAAATATATCACAGCACAAAGTCTAAAAAGTCACTTGCTTTCCTATTCCAATAACAAAATATGATCAACAATCTGACTCAAAGTCTCAATAATGCCTTTCAATTTGGGTAGAGTTTCATTTCTAATTGTCAAAAAGAGATGCATTTACAATAAAAGAGAGTCCCTTATATATCCCCTTCAAGAATGACTTAAGAACAGTAACACATCATGTTGCATTGAAATTTGTTAAGAAGATAAGATAGAATTTAGGGGCATCTACCCATTTGCTTTTCTCAATGCAGAGAAACAAGTCACGCTATTGAAAGTTTGCATCTTTCAATGTCCACCTAATGATTTGATCCTTCTTCATCATTCCTCCTTTTCTAGTTAATTGAATCGGGTCCTTGATTCAATTTGATACTCTATTCCTTAATTGCTTCCTACTAATCTTGGCCTTAAAGCTTGTGAATGCATTTAGGTCTATAGATTACAAGGATCAATGGCTATTTTATGAGCTTTGAAATTGATGTTCACACACCCGTCAATACGCTTGAATTTTCAACAGCTAGTTTTTCGTTCTTGACTTTGACGTCTTCAGGCGCGTCACCCCTTGGGATTTCTTTGGCTTTCTTATTTTGCATCCTCTTGAAGGGAAGGTGACCCTTTGGCTTTAGGGAAGTGTCCTTCAATTTGGTAGCTAAGATTCCTTTGCAAGGGCACCTACCCTTCAGGGTCCTTCGGTGGCCTTTTATCTTTGACAGTCCTTCGGAGCTTTCTCGCAGGATTTTTCCATGGACACTTTCCCGTAGACAAAAAGCCCATAGACATTTTCCCATAGAAAAAAAGTCCATGGAAAACTTCCCACAGACAAAAAGTCCACAAAAAATTTCCCATAGACAAAAATTCCATAGAATTATTTCGATTGATTTGTCTTTGCTTTTGGAAATTCCTTCAGGCTTTCTTCTCGTGGCTTCTTTCCCAAATTCCTTCAAAAATTTTGTTCGAAGGAATTCCTTCAGACAAAAATTCTAAAGGAATTATGCCTTAGTCTTTTTTGACTACCTTAAACAAAATTATGAAAGAATGTACCTTTGTAGCTTCTTTGAAAATGACCCTTTTGAAGGGTGATTTTGTTGACCAAGTGCCCTCCACAAGGGCACTTGTCCTTCGGGAGGCTCTTTTGAACTTTTGTATTGAACCGCTCCTTTGAACAAACTATTGAACCAAGCTTTGAACCAACCATTGAACCAAGCCGATGATTTCTTTGATTGAATCAAGTCAATGAACTAAGCTTTGAACCAAGCGGATGAACCAAGCTTTGAACCAAGCAGATGAACCAAAAGCCATTGAACTGACTGAGTGAACTGACTGAATTAACTGAAGCATTGAACCAACCATTGAACCAAGCTTTGGTTCAATGGTTCAATGGTTCATTCCCTTTGATTTGGCTAAGTCCTTTTGATCTTCGCTGAACCAAACACATTAAACTTATTGAACCTTGAACCCATTGAACCTTTGAACCAAAGTGGTTCAATGGTTCAAGCCTTCTTCTCTTTGATAAGTGTTTTGAAGCTATTGAACCTTGAAGCGGTTGAACTTTGAACCTTGATGAAGCACTTAACTCTTGCCAATGACGTTGAACCTTTGAATTTGTTGAACCTGTTGAACCAAAATGGTTCAAGGTTCAATGGTTTAATGGTTCAATGGTTGGATCCTTGCTTAGATGCTTGTCAATGGACATTTTTGATTGAACCAAGGTGCTAAACCAATCTCAAAAATGACTAAGTGTTAGAAATTGATTCTTTTGATTGAACTCACTTGCAGAAGCCTTTGAACCTGTAGAAATGACCCTGCATGTAGAGTCTGTAGAAACCAAGTCTATAGAAATCAGCTTGTAAAGCCCATTGAACTTGGCTTGCAGAGTCTATAGATTTTATTTTCCTATAGAGTCCTTAGATTTCTCTTCCTACAAAGTCTGTAGATTCCTGAGAAGCTTGAAAAATGAGGAATTTGAATGCCTAGGACAAATTTTGGAATGGGAAGAGACAATTTTGGTCTGTAGGACTAAAATAGTTCAAATGTTGTCCCAAAAATGAGTGATATTTTTTGGGGGACAACAATTTTTTTTTTTAATAAAACTACACTTAATCCACTAAAAATACTAAAAGAATGGGTTAAGATTCATGGTAGCCTACCTATAATGCATCTGCTACCACTCCTAGAGGCTCCCCTCATCTATCTTATTGTCTCCTTGCAATCCTAGCTTGTTTTATCTCCAAATCTCTCTATTTTCTCTCTCACAAATCAAAATAACAAATGAATTATCTTTTTCCCTATTTACAAACACTTTTCAAAATTCAAATATTTTAAATATTTTCCTATAGATTCCTTCTTTTGCTTATATCTATGTTTCTAATAATCTATTTTGTAAACCATAAAATGCATTAGATTCCTGATGATGTAGAGAATATTTTCCACTACCATTTACCTATATTCTATTTTTTTTTAATTTTTGGATATTTTTTACACTAACTTCTACAGGTTCATCTAATGTTCTCTATATTGGACACCTTCACATTTCTTATAATCTACTTATTTATCATGAGGATGTGACTTTCCACCTAATCCATTACATCTTATATGAATTCAAATGAATAATATTTTGGATTGATCAATGGATCAATATCATCCTTGAATGACCTCAAAATTTTCTTTATCAATAACTTTAGGGTGCTTATTGATCTGACAGACTTTTATCATTATTCTATCGTAGCCCAATGGAAACCAAATGAACCAATGAGCATGTTTAGTGCATGCTTTCAAAATATATATAAATGATTGAAATCCCCTTAAAATTAAATGATAGTGGTTTCCATACATACCTATTTGATGGCCTTAGATCCCATAATCTCCATTCTTGTCCATAGAACTCTTTCAAAACTTGTAACCTTGTTCTTAGCATATCATGATGCCATTACGATTGGATAATAAATGATTTTGTAGGGGTATGCATCTAGTCTATTACCTTTATTATGGAATTCAGGTTTATATAACTAGATTCTCATGATCAACCAAGCTCTCATCACAACACTCTTCTAATCAATGAAATCCAAAATTTTATGTATTCAACTCAAAAACAATTTTTAATCCAACATTATTGAATTACATGAAAAAAATTAACATATCATTCCTCCAAATTATGTGTGTTGGATGGTGGAGCTTGGTCTTATTATAATGCCCAGTTCCTAATAGCGGGTGTGGGGGGATAATTCCCCCCACTAGGGTTGTCATGGGGGGTAATGCATTGTAAAATATTGTAATTTCATAGTTAATCTAGACCATTCACTAATAGGTTTTAGATCTAATGATAGAGATTATGTTTGTGCATTTTTACCCTAATAAGTAACCCTCCTTTGATATGAGGGCATTGTAATCAGGTAGAATACTATGTGAGGGTGAAGAGGATATTGCAGTAGATGTATTTTAAGTTTTTTCCCTTCATTTATTAGATTGAATAATAATAAGGATTGGCTATTTTTATGTGGACATAGCCCATATTGGGTGAACCATGTTAAATCTATATCTCTATTATGTTGTGTTTTTTGCATAAAAATATTTATTTTAATTCATTATTATTGCTCTACATTTTATATTTTTAACAATTGGTATCAGAGATGAAGGTTTATTTAGCTGATAAACTCACAAGAAAAGAGGTTTCTTGGTTTGAGTGTGAACAATGGCAAAAGAAGGCAAGTTTAAGGTCAATAATTTTAATGACCCAAACTACCAGCTATAAAAGATGTAAATGGAGGAATATCTATATTAGAAGGATCTTTTCCTATCATTGGGTGAAATTGAAAAGAAGTCAGTGACTATGAAGGATGAAGACTGGGAGGTTCTTGATAGAAAGGCACTAGGAATAATACGAATGTGCCTGATAGCATCAATGGCCTTCAACATTTCAAAAAAAAAGATAATAGTGGATGTGAAAAAGGCATCAGATAGAGTGTATGAAACATTTATTTAGTCTAGAAATGTTAGAAGGTGGGTCTGTTGCTGACCATTTAAATGAATTTAACATGGTCACAAATTAGTTATGCTCTGTATGAGTAAATTTTGATGATGAGATTAGGGATCTTTTGATTTTTTGCTCATTGTGAGAAATCTATAGTGGCTTAGTCATGGTTGTGAGAAATTGTATCTCTAATTTAAAAACTTTAAAGTTTGATGATGTTATTGGTGTTATCCTTAGTGAGGAAATGTGATGGAAAGGCATAGTTGAGATATCAGGTAATGCTTTGACTGTGGAAAATAAGGGAAGACAAAAGGAAAGAGGAAAGGGCAAAAGGAATTATGGTAACTCTAAGAAGGGTATATCTAAATATAGAGGAACATTGGTGTGTTGGATTTGTGGGAAGAAAGGACACCTAAATAAAGATTGTAGGTTTTGAAAAATAAAACAAGGAGATGGACAATGAGATAAAAATTATAAATTAAATGTATCATGTGATGTGTTACAAGATGATTTAATCCTTTCTTTAGATAATATTAATGACTCTTGGGTGTTAGATTCAGGGGCTTCATTTCATGCTACAACCCATAATAAATATTTTCAAGGCTAATTTCAAGGTAATTTTGGGTAGGTTTATTTGGGTGATGGTGAACCTTGTAACATTTTAGGAAAAGGTAAGATACATATAAAATTATAGAATAGAAATAAATGGTTGTTGAAAGAGGTGAGGCATGTTCTTGAGTTGAGAGAAAATATAATTTTAGTAGGGTACCTGGGAAGTGAGGGATGCATAGTTACATTTGTAGAAAATTCATGGAAGGTCACTAAAGGATCATTTGTAATAGAAAAAGGAGAGAAGATAGGTACATTGTATTTATATAATGGTGATGTTGACTCTTCTATTAATTTAGCTTATACATAACTAGATACAAAATTTTGACACCATAAACTTGGGTACATGAGTGAGAAGGGGATGCAAATTCTCCACTCAAAGAATTTATTTCCAAATTTGAAGAAGGTGGATTTGGATTTTTGTGAGCACTATGTGTATGGAAAATAGAAGAGAGTCAGATTTGGGAGAATAAAGAAAGATGAAAAGTTAGAGCTTATGCATATAGATATATGGGGATTGGCTCAAGTATCATCTCTTAGTGGCTCTTCTTATTATGTTACTTTTATTGATGATGAAAATAAAAAAACTTGGGTTTATTGCATATAAAAAAAATATGATGTTTTTGATACTTTTAAGAAATAAAAAGCTTTGGTTGAGAATGAGACAGGAAATAAGTTAAAGTGTGTTAGATTAGACAATGGAGGTAAATATTGTACCAAGGAATTTGATAATTACTATTCATCCCATGGGATTCATAGAGAGAAGACAGTTCCAAAAAATGGTGTGTCAAAAAGGATGAACAAGATAATCATGGAGTGTGTAAGGAGTGTGAGATTACATGTAGGGTTGCCCTTACAATTTTGGGTAGATGTTGTGGATATTTCTATTTACTTAATAAATAGAGGGCCTTCAAGTCCTTTGGATGGTGGCATTCTAAAGGAGGTGTGGATAGGTAAAAAGGTAGATTATTCATTTTTAAAGACTTTTGGTTGTGAAGCATTTATCCATATTGATAAACAAAATATAACCAATCTTAAAGCAAAATCCAAGAAATGCACTTTTATTGGATATAGAGTTAATGATTTTGGTTACCATTTATGGGATATTTAAAATTGCAAAATCATTAGAAGTAGAGATGTGATAATTAATGAAAAGGTCATGTACAAAGATCAGTTGTAGGAAAAGAAATAGGAAAATTCAAATATAGAATATGCAGTACTTGATGAAATTACTCGAAATGAAATTCCAAAAGTGCTAAAAAATAAGAATGTACAACAACTACAACAAGTACCTCAAACTTATAGAAGTGTAGTTAGAAGATCTAATAGAGTAAGTAGACTCCTAAACATTACTCTCCTTCACTTTATTATTTATTATCAACTAATGGTGGTGAGCCAAAAATCTATGAAGAAGCAATGCAGGTAGAAACCAAAAAGAAGTGGGAGTAAGGCATATAAGAGGCAATGGACTTCTCGGTACACAACCAAACTTGGGATTTGGTTCAGTTTTTTGTAGGTAAAAGAGCATTGCAGAATAAATGGTTTTATAGGTTAAAGGAAGAACATGGAAGAAAAAAGAGGTACAAGGCTAGACTTGTTGTAAAGGGGTTTGCATAAAATAAAGGTATTGACTTTGACAAAATATTTTCTCCAGTAATTAAAATGACTTCTATAAGAATTATTTTAAGTTTGGTAGTAGTAAAACATTTTCATCTTGAATAGTTAGATGTGAAGACTAGATTCTTTCATGGTGATTTGGAGGGAAAAAATATATATGGAGCAACCACAAGGATACGAAGTCAAAGGTAAGGATAAAATGGTGTACATGTTGAAGAAGAGTTTATATGGCCTAAAACAAGCTCCAAGATAGTGGTATTTGAAATTTGACATGTTTATGATAGAACAAGGTTATGGTAGATGTCATTTTAACCACTATGTTTAATTTAAGAGATTAGATAATGGAAGCTATATTATCTTGTTATTTTATGTAGATGACATGCTTATTATAGGATCTAACATGCATGACATAAATGAGGTGAAAATAAAAATAAAAAATTCATTTATAATGAAGGATTTGGGTGTTGCAAAGCAAATCCTCAGTATGAGAATAATAAGAGATAGGAAAAATAGGAAATTGACATTGTTTCAAGAAGAATACATCAAGAAGGTGTTATTCAAGTTCAATATGCAATATGAAAAACTTGTGAGTACACCTTTCGAAGCGAAATTCAAATTAATAAAGGAAAAGTGTCCTAAAACATAGGAAGAAATCAATTACATGACCAAAGTGTCATATGCTTTAGTAGTTGGAAGTTTAATGTATGTTATGATGTGCACTAGAGTAGATATTTATCATGCAGTGGAAGTTGTCAATAAGTTCATAAACAATCTAGGAAAAGAGCATTGGCATGCAATCAAGTGGATTCTTAGGTACTTGAGAGGGAACACTTATAGACATTTATGCTATGAAGTGTTAGATGTTACCTTACAATGATATGTTAATATAGACATGGCTAGAGATTTAGATGGTATGAGGAGCACCATAAGTTATGTATTCACTATTAGTGACACAATAGTTAGTTGGATTTCAAAATTATAAAAGATAATTACTTTCTCAATTATAGAGGTAGAATATGTTGTAGCTACATAAGCAAGGAAATGATATGGATGCAATGGTTCATGGAAGAGTTGAGGTAGAAGTAGGAAGATTGTAGGTTGTATAGTGATAGCTATAATGTGATTCATTTAGCAAATAACTCAACATTCCACTAAAGAACCAAATATATATAACTTAGGTATCACTTCATTTGTTTAGTTTTGGAGGATGGTCAATTAAAGTTGGAAAAGACCCATACAAGTCAAAATCCTATAGATATGCTAATAAAATCAGTCACAAAGGAGAATTTGAAGATTTTTTTAGCTTCAATAGGTCTTCAAGGATAATAAAGGAGATGAGAAACAAGATAGGGTCAAAGTTCAAATAAAATTCCAAGGAAGAGTTGTAGTGGTGGAGTTCCAATAATCAATCTCCAAGTGGAAGATTTTTGGATGGTGGAGCCTAATCTTATTTTAATGATCACTTCCTAATAGGGTGTGTGTGTGGGGGCGGGCGGGGAAGGGGGGGAGGGGGGGGTCAATGCACCCCCACTAGGGTTGTCATGGGGGCGGGGAGGGGGGGGTCAATGCACCCCCACTAGGGTTGTCATGGGGGTTTAGGGGGTGGTGACCTATTTTGGAGCCCCCCTGGTTGGGTTTTGAGGGAAACACCCTTGAAGCAAAATTTTGTGAAAAATGCATTATAAAATAATTTAATTTCATAGTTAATCTAGACCATTCACTATTAGGTTTTAGATCTAATGGTAGAGATTATGTTTGTACATTTTTTCCCTAATAAGTAACCCTCCTTTGATATGAGGGCATTGTAATCAGGCAAAATATTGTGTGAAAGTGAAGATGATATTACAGTAGATGTATTACAAGTTTATTCCCTTCACTTGTTGGACTAAATAATAAGGACTGGTTGTTTCTATATGGACATAGCCCATATTGGGTGAACCACATAAATATGTGTCTCTATTGTGTTGTGTTTTTTGAATTTTAATTCTAACTTTATTTCATTATTATTTCTCTACATTAAATATTCCTAAAAATGTGTTCCTCAGGAAAATAATCACCAAATCATCCATGTGGCCTAAAAAAATGTTACTTCTATGCCTAACACAAGTGGTTATAATTTCCATAATATTAATTATTAGTTTGTCAAGGTATTTATAAATAGTTTAACACCTATTAATAATACCCATAACCAAATCCATTATGTTATCCCAACATTTGTAATGATTATGACACCTACGATTAACCCACTACTAAAATTAGGAAATCAATAGAGTGCTAACGTGAACCTTGAAGTAGATAATTTTCACCTAATGGTTCAATGATTAAAAATTGACATTGTTAACTTATAGACACAAGTTCCTTAACACAAACATGAAATTGTGAATAACCCACCTCAAAATACAAACTTCAACTTTTAGAGAACCAATATCCAATGGAACACTAGGCCTAATAGTGGGAATGTGCCTAGTCCCCTTGATAACACCAATCAAAATAGTAAAAATTATCTAATCTCTATGAAATTGGTCCATTTAGCATTGTCCACCTCATGTAGGTTACATAACATAGTGGATCACATTAAAACTATTCGTGATGATTTCATATTGGCCTCTAACATATTCTAGAAGGAAATGTAAAATATTGTAATAATGTCTTACACTTAATGATGACTTGAATCAAAACAAAGAGAATCCAAATACTATCATGGTCTTGTAAATGTAAGAGTTCTTGTATGAGAGTGAAAATGATCCTGAATATAACTTAAATGAGGTTCACATGTTTAAATAATTTTAAAGGGGAAATAATTACTTGTTGAGGAGTAAATTTTAAAATCCTTTAATTACATCCACTCTGAAAAATAATCAAGCTCCACCTAATGATAACTCAAGCAACAAACCATTTCTGCCTAAAGGACCTAGCTCATCTCATCAACCAAATAATAATTCTACACCCATACAAGTTGACAAACCTATGGAATAAAGCAAACTTAGATACAATATTGTCAAAGACATGAAGAAAACAAAGGATGATATAACAATGTTTTATTTTCTCTAAATTTGTAGTAAAAAATATTTAGTGTATAAATATTTATTTGATCCTAAATAGAAATAAACTAATAGAATAGTTGATGCTCATGTTGTAATTTTCAAGGAAAAACTAAAACTCCTCCTTTCCTCAAGTAACAATTCATATTTTTGTAAAAAATTACATAATTTTTTGGTGTATTCAAGTTATGATAACATCATGTCTTAGTTTGCCAAAAATTAGTCTTGACTCCTACTAATTCAAGAAAGAAGGTAGTACAATTGCATAAATTAGATTTCAAGGTGGTTGGTGATATTAAACACATTCATATGCAATTGGATTTTGATCCAAGGTTGTAATAGTTCATTGACATTCAAGTGATTGATATGATGAATACATATGGTATACTTCTCAATAGAGATTGGCCAAGAATGTTGAATGGGTATATGCTAACCAAATTCTCTCACATGTGGTTCCCATGGCACAACATACCCAATGAAATTAGAATTTAGAGAGAGATGAAAAATGACACATGATCATAGAGTATAAAAAAATGATAAAAATTCTAGCTAAGGAGTCTGAATTCAAGGTCTACATGCCTAAAATTAAAGTGAAATATCATGAAAACCTAACCATTAATATGTTGTCCATGTAAGAAAAACTAGAGGTTTCATAACTTTGTTGGATAGATGAAGAAGATGCACTTTCTACACCTAAGATTCATTCATTCTATAGTATTGCCCCATTATATGAGGATTCAAAATGTGTTGATCCACTTCTAAAGCATGGTAATTCACTACTTCCTTCAACATTAGGCATGATATAATCATAAATTAGCAAGTTAAAATAGGGTTGTCCAAGTGAAAACATAGAGTTTGTAAGTAATTTGGTTAAATATACTTCCATTCTAAGTAACCCAACACCTAATTTAGCTATCAAGGAACAAACGAGGATATATTTGGCAAGTGAAAACTAATGTGTATATGTGATTAATTTTGATAAAATGAACAAAGAGGTCAACATTACATCAACAAATACTTCTCAAAATCCACTACATACAACCAAAGCTCACTTGTGGACTCTAAAATTTTATGTTTCTAAGTCTAACAGGTGTGGTGTCAAGGTTGAACTCATTAACTCGAGGGGAAAATCATACTTAGCTACTTTTAATTGTAATTTGCATGCATAAACAACACAACTGAGTATGAAGTGTCAGTGCGCAACCTCCAGTTGGATATTTGGAAGATAGGCAAGAACTCAAAGGTGTTGGGTGACTTAGAACTAGTAGTTAAACAAGTCAAAAGCCAATATGCTTATGATGACAAGTGTTTGTCAAGGTAATACAACTAGATATGAAATTTAATAGAGGATTTTGATGTATTCAATATTTAAATGGTGCCTCATATGATAAATCACATGGAAGATGCATTGGTAAAAGTTGCAACACCTTGGAACAAATTGTTGACTCCAAATCAAAGAGGCTCATAGTGGAGTTGGTCTCTACTCCTTCCATCCCAAATAATGTTTGAAACTTTCAGGTATTCAACGATGACCAACATATAATTAACTTCATCACAAACATAGATGTATATGAATCCAAGGTCATATATGAAGATGACATGAATGAGTTTGAGTTAGATGAAGAATGTATTCGAATAATTAATGGTTAAGTGGCATTATTTATGTACCCTTAATACATTAAATTATATTGGTTAAATAATAATATATTTTATTATTTATCATGAGTTTACCCTCATGTAAATAAATAATAAAATATATTAAATGACCTTTGGAGAGGTTGGACCCATTAATATGGTGGTTGGAAAAGGCCACATTATAATGGTTAGATTACCTTGCCTATATAATTAAAAAAAATTATTGTAAGATGCAATGGAAAAAGGAGAGTTAAGACAAATGAGGAAATGTGAACATATTTCCAAGTTATGTGAATATTTATTGAGAATAAGTGAGAGGAAGAAAGACTATATTGGGTACTTGTTAGTTTCTCATAATATGAATAATATTTGTGGGTTTATTTTTCTCTTATAAGTTTTCCCACGTATATTTTGTGTTAGTTTCATGTATGCCTTCACTCTTGATCTCATATCTAGATAAATTGCTCATATGCATTATTTTGTTTAATTTATCACGGTATCAGAGCTTATGATGTGTTGATCAAGTGGCAAGGCTATAGATCAATTTTTTTGAGTTGTATTCAAGCTCATGTTTGCTCAAAAATCCACTTATAGATTGTGTGGCATGTTCATAAGAGTGTTGTGGAGCCTCTCTTCATCAAGTTTGTGATATATGCACCATAAGCATTCATTAGTAGTTTGATCAATTGGAGACACTTTCAATATGTTTTCAACCCTGTGGAGGACTTGCACAACCGATGCTATGGTCTTCTACATGGGATTTGGTAAGGAAAAATTGATTTTATGTTTTTTTCTATTTTTTGGCATTTAAATCTATCAAAACAATTTCCCATAGCTTTTTTTAAGCTTCCTTATAGCCTCTAAGGCAGTTTTTGAAGATTTTCAATTTGTTCTCTCTACTCCCATGCATTTTTTATCATGAGAAAACTAAAAATCTATGAAAGATTAATTTTTGGGAATTAAATCTCTATTATGGTCTCTCTATTTATCTAGTTTGTCCATTTATAAATAGTTTTGATATTTACTTTCCCTAATTTGGTCTTCTATAGCTCATTTAAAATTTTATCCTTCCTCCCAAACACTAATTTTTGACATGAGTGAGCTAAAACTCAGTGAAAGATCATTTTTTGGGCAGTAAAACTTAGTTCTAGTTTTTCCATTCACTTAGTTTGGCCATTTGGAGTCAATTTTGACCTTTATATGACTCGTTTTGACCTCCTTAAACTTTTAGAATCTCAGCTACTACCTTCAATGCACCATACTTGTAGAATGGCATCCCTATGCAACAACATCAAATTAAAAACCAATTTAAAAGCATGAAAAGTCAAATTTGATACTTTAGAATGATTCAAAAGGTATTTTCAAGGTACTTTTGAGCTTTAGCTCCATAAAAATGGTTACCTATAACTCCATCACCTGTGCCACGCTTTTTCCCTATGCATGATAAAACACTATTTAAATGGTTAGTATGTTTTAAATGGAAAGTATTTAATAAATAAATTTTATATTTAATACTTTATTTTCCACATAAGCTATGGAGCTCACCTGGTTATTTTAATCTTTTTTAGATTAAAATATTTGCATTCATTGAATTATTTATTGCAAATATTTAATTATGTTTTATTTTTTAATAAAAAATTAGAATTAATTAAATACATTTTAAATCATGTAGCTTGCATGTGAAGTCTTGTATTGAACAAAGGGAAGTTGACTAGTATTTTTTTTAAAATACTTGTAGATCCAAGGTCCTTAAATCAAAGCCTCATCCCAGTATATATTTTTGTCAAATATAATTTATTTTGTTTTAAAATATTTAGTTTAAATGTTCTTTTTTTAGCCATCCAATCTCTCACGTGTGAATCTTACAACACTTTCAACACCCTTGACTTGTCATATTTTTTGTCGAAGACGATCATGTGACTCATCGATATTTAGGTTTTTTCACCTTAAAAACACATTAGGATGGTCTTTTGTTTGATTTTAAGCTTCCTAATATGAATTTTAGTGTATAATTTGTCTTTACAACACTTGCAACTTTCACCCTTATTGCGGTTATTTGTGTTTTTTGAATTTTTTTACAATCAACTAAGTGGTTAGTGTTGTTTATTCATTAGAATATTTATTTTTATTAAAAATAAAGTATAAAACATGTTAAAAAAAATTATACATAATTTTTTTTTATATTTTTTTTAGTATAAAATGCAAACTTGTAGTGTTAACATTAAAAGGAAGAAGAAATATTCATGACTCAAATTATAATATGAATTATTCCTAATAAGATATGTAATATTTGGTAAAATTAGTATCAAATTATTAGTGAATTTATTATATGTTCATCACATAACCTAATTTTTAAATTTAACATGCTTGATTGCAAGCTTACATATACTCCTATTGAAGGTTGTGTTAAAGCTTGATCCAAAAATTATGTGTGATAAAGCTAACCCCTATTTACAAAAATTTTATTAGTAGTTTGTTTTATCAAACCATTACTAGGATAGATATTTCATAAGATGTGGGTGTTGCTTCCAGATTCATGTAAGATTCAAACTTGGATCATTGTAAATTAGCAAAGTAGATACTTCAGTATATAAAAGGAACTATAAACTTTAGCTTATATTATTCTTCATTTAATTATGCTAATTTATTTGGTTATTATGATGTTAAACATATTATGATGAGTTTACTTTTGGATAGGTGTTTATGTTTGGTGTATGTGATATCACTTGGAGCACTTAATGTGGAAGTTGCTAAAGAAGCCTTATGACTATGAAGGATGATAGAAGAATGTCATTTGGAAGTTCCTCATTGTGCCAACCTTCTTGGTGATAGTCAAATTTGTATATCTTTGGTAAAAAATCCAATGCAGCACCAATGAACTAAAGCTTATTGAAGTTCATTCAATGTTGGGCATATCAAATTTGTCATTGAGGGGGAGTGTGCATGACAATGTCACTTCTTAACAGCCATGTGGGTCTTATATTTCATTCTATTTCTCTATACTTCTCATTGTAAAGAATTTTAATATATCACTTTATGTGATTTTGGTAAACTTCACATGAAATTACACATTTTACCCAACACATAGTAGCATGGAGGTCGTTATGTTATAAAAGACTTAGATATGCTTGGTTTATTATTCATGAAAAATTATGGGATGTATTCTCACTGTGGGATGTAGTCTCACAGTCATGCTAGCCTAAACTCACTCTAAGTGGTTTAGGGTAATGTTGACCATTTTTAACACAAGTCAAAATGGGTCAAACTCTCTATAGTAAAAAAGCTTATATAGGGGTTTAATATAGTGTCATAAGGTGTTTACGGTTACATAGAGTAATACCTTTGGGTATCTATAGTTAAATAGTGTAATACCTTTGGGTGACTATGTTTACATAGCATAATTATATTAAAGGTGATTATGGCATGATGAAGTAAGTTTCCTTTAATTATTACCTCCTAAAATTCATCATGTGGATGGTTCATGGAGTGTAAGTATTGGTGCTCTAGATTTGCACCCTAGCTGAGAAGGGGATTTTTCAGGTCCTCTACTCAAATCTAGTCCAAAATGGAAATAACCCTAGGCTTTAGTCACCTATCATAAGGTTAGACCTAAAAAGAAAGCCAACTTCCTTCTGGATCTATCACCTAAACTAAATTTTAACTAGGAAAAGGGAGAGATAAATGGGTGAAAATACATAAAAAAATGTAAAGGAGGTGATACACCAGTAATGTGATTGTTCATCCACTCTATCTAAAATTCTAAAAAACACTAATGAGATTGGTTCTACAACTCCAAATAGTTGTTTATGCATTATTATTTCATGCAGAGGTTCACCAAATGATGAAAAATTTGAGGGAAGTGATGGAGAGGCCTGATTCAAGGCATTAACAATTCAATGTATCCACTTACTAAATTCAATCAAATGACATTAAACATTAAACATGACCTACACAACAAGATAAACTAGTAGATAGATGAGATTTAGAATTTGACAAGGGAGAAGTTTTTACCACATATGTAAATCAATCTGACATTGAAATACTATACCAAAATAATAAAATATAAAAATAGTCCTTTATTTATCTCAAAAGGTTACAAAGATCAAATCCGAGTAGAGTCTAGTCATGCCTAAGAGAGGGATTACCAAGCTATTTTAAAGGCTTAAAATCTTGTATTTATCAAAAAAGGGATGAGAGAGAGAGAGAGAGAGAGAGAGAGAGAGAGAGAGAGAGAAATAACTAAGTAGATAAAAAATATTGAATGAGGTCTAACTACTCTTGATGGATTAGCATTCTTGAGGATGATGAGTCATGATCTTATCAAGAAGGCACAATTTCAAAGGATTTTATAAATTCGTTTAATGTTCCATGATCCTTATTCAATTTATAGGTATTCATCTAAGGATTATATGTCATTTTCACCTAATCTACTAATGAGGACAAACTCTTCATGATTTGGAATTAAAAAATATGCTTGGTCTATTTTGAGTGGCTGGATGTACCTATTTGTATCACAATATCTGAGCATAGATCTCTTTATAGATTAAAAACCAATCATATTATTGGCATTCCTATAGTTTCCCTATTTATAAAAAACTCATAGGCTATATAGTCTTGCTCTGAACTATATTAGGTTTAAACATAGTCTACCTATGTGCATATTGGAAGCCAGGAACTTAATTCACATGATGACCTCCTTTGAAGAATAATGAACATAGTCCATATTTTCTAGATCTTTAAACCAGTGGTCTAAACTAAACCTTAATGACACCCTTCAAACATTAAATAATCATTCTAGTTTTTCCTGGATCATATCTAGACTTGGCTCTCTATGTATTTGCCTGCTTGTGTTGAAAAATTGCTCTGTCAACTTTCGTTCAAAGCTTCTTGAGTTTGCCCCTTGTTTATTTGTTGTCAAAAACTGACATAGATCATTCACATATTGACCCATCTCACTTTGTTATATATTAATTATCTAAATGGTCACTAATCATCAATCTTCTAGTAATTGAGTGTGCTTATGTCACTTATCATGCACATAGTTTCTCCTTAAATTTGTTGACTATATGAGCTCAACTCACACCACTAATCTCATTTGATAGGTTAAACATGTGTTGTTAGATATTGTACCATATTCATGTGTAATTGACACTTGAAACCTACTCATCTGCTCTTTAGATCCACTAACTTTTTGACTTACTCACATATTATTAATCTTAGATGCATGATCAAACATGAATCATTGATCTACTGAGACCCACCACTTAACATCCAATAACTAGTTCATGAGGCTTAAAATTGATGTTTTGCACCCATAATTTGACATATATGTGATTCTATTTGACATCTATGTGACCATCAAATTTAAGCTCATGAAATAGTTATTTATCATGAGCTCAAGTTTGATGTTCATGCAAATGTCAATGATGTTTATGTGACCACTAAAGATGTCTATGAGACCATCACCTTTTAAAAACCAAAGGTTTAACTTTTGAGCTTGATTTTGACACTATGGGCCCATCACTATTTTATTAGATCAAATTTTTCAAATAAATTGATTCTTTCAAACTTATTTCGCCAAACATTTACTTAAAAAGTATTTTGTCGAGCCCTTCACTTCAAACAATTTCTTTGAAAGAAAGACATCTGCATGTCTTTTGATTTAGACCACCTTGTATCACACACTTTACTACAAGAATGGCCCTTTAGAGAAATTATCTAGGACACTTTGTCTAATAAGTGACCCTTTAGGCTTTTGTTTTGGACCACTTTCTTGAAGAAATGACCCTTTGGGACTTTGTATTAGGATGATTTCCCAAAAAATGACCCTTCGATAAAATTGTATAGGACACTTTGTTTGAAAATTACCCTTAGGCCTTTTATTTGGTCCACTTTTTCAAATAATGATCCTTCAAGAAAAGTATTTTGTCTAACTAAAATGTCCTTCAGGTTTTTTTCATAGACACTTTTCTTGAAAGAAACAAATCTTTGGAAAAATTGTTAAGGCATTTTCTATGAAATAATTCCATCTTCAAAACTTTATTTCATACAATTTCTCTAATACAATTCCAACACTTAGCTAAATACCTAAAATAAAATCCCCAAAATAAATCCTATCACTTAGAAAAATAAAATTTGAAATATTTGCAAAGTATAAAATTAGCTTTTAGGCATGTAGGCTCTTTTAGACTTGTTCTAGTAGCTGATTACTTGATCTTTGAAAGTTTGAAATGGACTTTTGAAGATTGTACAAACTTTTCTTATAACTTAAACTTATTGAACACCATTAGGTCCTTCTCTCAATCAGGAACATTTCTCAATCCTTCAAAGCTTTGTATGTAAGCCCAAAAATGGCCAACATCATTGGTGACTCAGTTGGGTAGCATATCTTCTATGCTCGAACACCAGACTCTCTACATGACTCATGATTTCAAGATACCTCTTGATTTTCAAGACAATAAACTCCACCAAAATGGGGAAGGAAACAAATTAAAGAATGGAAACTATCCTAACAAAGCAAATGTGCAAATAAAGCACTTATCTATGACAAAATATAAACAAAATAATCTAATTAATCATGACAAAATATGGTTACCTGGATCAAAAGGGAAACACATGAATTCACTCATTCTAGGGTAAGGTACAAGTTTCAAAGGAGGGTGTTTATTTAATATGAACTTTAAAGATGCAGTCTTCTTGCCAACTATTTCTCTTAACATCTCCTAAAATGAAGACAAACTCATCTTACACATCAGGATCCTTTTCATACTACTTGTCAACTACAACCTTATCAATTGGCATCTCATCTATGCATTGTCCTTGAGTAACCTCATCTTTCTTATGAAATACTACAAGTTCATCAAGATCTTCAAATATTTTAAAATATTCAACCCAACCTACATCATGATCTTGAACAGGTGATTCTTGATCAAACTTCTCAATAACATGATCTTCAATAGGAAACACATATCTACAAAGATATTCAATCTCTTATAGAGATTCAATATATAGATAACAATCATTCATTTGTTCCTCACTTTGATCAACCTGAATAGGATTAGATTGAATGGTATCTTAATCTTCCTCAAGTGGAGATATCTCAATCTTATTTATGACTTTAGTTTATACTAATTCCTCATGGATTTATTCCATATCAAGACTAGATTATTCGTCCTCAACCACAATTTCATTCCCAACTACAACCTCAAGTGAAGCATCAATGAGAAACTCTTCATCATACACACTTGAAGCATACTCTTCACATTCTATAAGAACTTGACTTGTAGCTGTAACCTCTTTCTCTATCTCCCATAGAACAGGATCTTCTTGAAGAAGGGAGATGGTGGGAGGGTGATGAAAATAATTTTATTGAGAGTGAGTATGAAGTATTGAATGTTGATCATGCTCAAAATTTAGGATGTTGATGGTAATGGAATCATATAGGGGTTTTTAGAGAGGAGAAAAAGAGAAACTTGTGAAGACCTCCATATTCTGCTCTTTCTACTTGTCTATTACTTCATCAAGGTTTGATACCTTTTTGTCCTTATGGAAAACTTGAGCTTGAGGGGTAAGTGGTGAAGAAATGGGATTATAAGAAGGTTTAGCTTCTTGAATAATCTATTGAATTGGCATATGAATTGGAAAAGACTATTAGAAGTAATTCCTTGAGCTTGGAATCACCAAATTCTTCATGAAGAACATTGATGAAACTAAAATTCCACTAAGATCAATTCTAATGAGTCCCATTGGGTGTGCCAAATTTTTTGGTGTTTTATATTTTCACCCTAGCTGAGAAGGGTATTTTGTTTCAGGTCCTCTACTCAAATCTAGTCCAACATGGGATTGACCCTAAGTTGTGGGTCACCTATCACATGGTCTAACCTCTAGAGAAGGCTAACTTCCTTATTGATATATCAACTAAACTACTATATAACTAGGAAAAGGGAGAGAGAAATAGGTAAAAATGCATACAAATATGTAAAAGAGGTGATGTACCAATAATGTGATTGTTCATCCACTCGATCTAAAATTCTAAACAAAACTAATGAGATCATATTTGAAACTCCAAATAATTGTTTATGTATTAGTATTTCATGCAAAGGTTCTCCAAATGATCAAAAAATTGAGGGAAGTGATGGAGAGGACTGATTTAAGGCACTAACCATTCAATTTATCCACTTTATAAATTTAATTAAATGACATTAAACACTAAACATGACCTGCACAACATGATAAACTAGTAGCTAGGTGAGATTTAGGATTTGACAAGGGAGAAGTTTTCACCACATATGCAAATCAATCTAACATTGACACACTATAACAAAATAATAAAATATGAAAAGATTCCTTTATTTATTTCAAGAGATTATAAAGATAATATCTAGAAAGAGTCTAGTCATGCCCAAGAGAGGGATTATCAAGTTGTTTTCAAGGCTTAGAAGCCTATATTTATAGAAAAAAAGGATGAGAGACAAAGAATGAATTGAGCATATAGAAATCATTGAATGAAGTCCAACTGCCCTTGATGGATTATCATTCTCAAGGATGTTGAGTCATGTCCTATCAAGCAATTTAAAAGGCTTTTGAAAAATATTTTAATTATCCATGATCCTTATTCAACTGTTGGGTATTCATCTCAAGATTCCATGCCATTTTCACTTGATTTACTGATGAGGACCAACTCTTCATGCCTTGTAACTGATAGAGATGTTTGGTCTATTATGAGAGGCTAGATGTACCTATTTATATCATAATATCTAAGCTCTTTATAGATTGAAAAAAACCATATTATTGGCTTTCTTGTAGTTTCCATATTTATAGAAAACTCATAGGCCACATAGTCTTGCTCTAAACTATATTAGGTTTAAACCTAATTTACCTATGTGCATACTAGAAGCCAAGAACTTACTACACATGATGAACTCATTTAAATAATAATGAATGTATTCCATATGTTATATATCTTTGAACCAACAATCTAAACTAAAACTTAACAACACCCTTCAAACCTAAAATAATCATTCTAGTTTTACCTAGATCATATCTAGACTTGGCTCTCTATGTATTTTCCTACCTATGTTAAAAAACTTCTCTATCAAATTTCATTAAAAGCTTATTAAGCTTTCCCCTTATTTATTTACTATTGAACACTGACCTGGATCATTGGTATATTGACCCATCTCACTCCATTAGATCTTACTTGTCTAGATAATCATTGATAGTTGATCTTCTACCAATTGAACATGCTTGTGCCACTTATCATGCATGCATTTACTCCTTAGATTTAATGACTATTTGGCACTGGATCACATCATTTATCCACTCTAATAGGTTGAAAAAATGCCATTAGATCTTATACCAAATTTATGTGTTATTGACACTTGTCACCTACACATTTGCTCTTTGGATCCTCTAGCTTATTGACTTAATCATGTACCATCAATCTTAGATGCATGATTAAACATGAACCATTGATCTACCAAGACCCATTATTTGAAAACCAATGACTAGTTCATGAGGCTTAAAATTGATGATTATGTCCCTATCATTTGATGTCTGCATGATCGTATTTGACATCCACATGACCATTAAATTTAAGCTCATGTAATAGTTATTTGTCATGAGCCTAAATTTGATATCTAGACAAACATCAATGACATTTATCTGACCATCAAAGATGTCTATGGGATCTTTACCTTTTGAACATCAAAGGTTTAACTATTGAGCTTGATTTTAACACTAGAGGCCCATCACTATTTTTCTAGATCAACTTTGATGAATCAATTGATTCTTTTAGACTTCTTGTACTGGAATTTTACTTCAAAAGTATTTCTTTAAACCCTTTACTTCAAACAATTTCTATAAAATAAATACATATGTAGGTATTTTGATTTGGACCACTTTGTATTAGACACTTTTCTATGAGAATGACCCTTCAAAAAAATTATCTAGGACACTTTGTCTAATAAGTGGCATTTTAGGTTTTTGTTTTGGACCACTTTCTTGAAGAAATGACCCTTTGGATATTTGTATCAAGATAATTTCTTGAAAAATAGTCCTTCAGTAAAATTTTATAGGACACTTTGTTTGAAAAATACCCTTCGAGCCTTTTTTTTGGTCCACTTTGTCAAAGAATGATCCTTCGAGAAAAGTGTTTTGTCTGACTAAAATGTCCTTCTGTTTTTTTGCATAGACACTTTTCTTGAAAGAAACAAGTCTTCAAAAAAATGTTAAGACATTTTCTTCGAAAGAATTCCATCTTCAAAACTTTTCTTTCAAAAAATTTGTTTGAAAGAATTCTAACACTTAGCTAAATACTCAAAATAAAATTGTCAAAAGAAATCCTAAAACTTAACCAAATAAACTTTGAAATATTACCCAAGTATAAACTTAGATTTTAGGCTTGTAGTATCTTTTGGACTTATTCTAGCAGTTGATTACTTGATCTTTGAAAGTTCTAAATTGACTTTTGAAGCTTGTAAAAACTTGTCTACACCTTGCACTACTCGAACACGATTGGGTCCTTCTCTCAATCATGAACATTGCTCAGTCCTTCAAAGCTTTGTATGTAGGCCAAAAAATGGCCAACATTAAGTTATTTATGTTTTTACCTCCTAATACTCATCATGTGGAGGCTCATGGAGTATAAATTCATTGTTATAAAGGTGATTATGGCATGTATCCCCACTTAAAATTAAGGGGGAGTATTAGAATAATTAATGGTTAAGTGGTGTTATTTATGTACCCTTAATACATTAAATTACATTGGTTAAATAATACTATATTTTATTATTTGTCATGAGTTTATCCTCATGTAAATAAATAATGAAATATATTAAATGACCTTGGAGAGGATGGACCCATTAATGTGGTGGTTGGAAAAGGTCACATTAAAATGGTTATATTACCTTGCCTATATAATAAAGAGTTTATATTGTAATATGCACTGAAAAAAGGAGAGTTGAGACAAATGATGAAATGTGGAGAACACATTTCCAAGTTATGTGAATATTGGTTGAGAAGAAGTGAGATGAAGAAAGATTGTATTAGGTACTTGTTAGTCTCTCATAATATTAATAATCTTTGTATTTTTTTTTCCTCTTGAAGGTTTTCTCACATATATCTTGTGTTGGTTTCATGTATGCATTTTCTCTTGATCTCATATCTAGATCCATTTCTCATATGCATTATTTTGTTTAATTTATCAAAATGGGTGTAAAATATGAAAATGAACAACATAAAAAAGGGTATGGTGTCACTAGAATGTATTTTATATATGAATTATCAAGGTGAAAGGGAAAAATAAACCCTACCAAATGTATACTACACATGAGCATTTTAATATAGGAAATGTTTGTGACTCAAAAAGTGTGCTTTTAGGAACAACTTGTACTCAAATGAAACATAGGGGATTTAAAAATAAATGAAAGACTTCATGGATGTTATATACTAAAGATATTAAGACATGAAGATATTAAATACTTCCATACTCACACAATTTTGCTAAAGTAGAGATTCAATCCATTCCATCAAAGGTAAAGTCTGGTGAATAAATTGCTAGCGCCTTTGATTTTCAAAGAGGTGAAAAAGTTTATTTTAGTTAGGATCATCTTTCCTGTTAGGCATGCCACATGGGTGGTTAATCTTGTTCCATTTATAAATACTAATGGAGAGATACAACTTTTTATAGACTTCCATAACATGAAAAGAGCTCTAGAAATGGATAATTACCCATTGTCTTTACTAAATGAAGTGTTACATATAGTTAAAAAAAACTCAAATGATGTCATTTATACAATTAGGTGATGGTCAATAATGAAGACCATATCAAGACATTGTTTACTAGGGAAATGAGTTATATTTACATACACGGGGATGCCATTCAACATAATCAATCCATGTGATACCTTTCAATCTGCCATGGTCATTATGTTTAAATACCTAATTATCAAGTGAATTATCATTTACATGGATGATTTAACTATATTTTCTAATAACAAATAAGACCACGTAAGATATATGAGAATGGTACTGCAAAGGTGTAGAAAACATGGCATCTCCTTGAATTAGAAAAAGTGTATATTCAAGGTTATTGAAGGAAATTTGTTGGGTTACAATTTTTTTTGAAAGAGTTATATCTATTAACCTAGAAAAAGTGGAGGAAATTCTAAAAATTTCATTGCCTAACAGTAGAAAGGAACTAAAATCATTCTTTTAAAAGATCAATTTCATATGTAAGTTCATCTCTGGATTTGTTGAAATAGTCAGACCATTAAACAAAATGTTGAAGAAAGATGCCAAGATTTAATGGAATACTTAAGTACAAGTGGATTTTGATGAAATAAATAAATTAGTTTTAAACACTCTAGTTTTGATAAGTCCTGACTCTATGTAACCCTTATACATCTATTCTTTTAGCTTAGAACACTCTAGTTCTATTGTCTTAACTTAGAAAAAGAAGTTAGAGATGAGATATTAGTGTCTTTCATGAGCTATCCACTAATAAATTTTGAACTTGGATATTCAATAATATATTAAAAAAAAAATTCTTGATCAAGGTAGTTAATAAGTTCATACATTATATCTTACACAACAATTTTTTTTGTGGTACTTAATACTATCATGAAAGTATGGCTAATGAAAAATTAATTGGGATGAAAAGTGGATGACTATTATATAATATTTTCTCTTGGATCTCTATCCCATGAAGATAGTGAGACAAAAAGGGTTTAGTAAGGAAATGGCTAAAGTTGATCCATAAATTATTTTCTAGTAGTATATAATGAAATACATCATTAAAGTTGATTGGTACCAAAATGTAGTCTATTACTTTCTAAATGATGAGTGCCCAAGCCACTTGAACTCCACTTAAAGAAGAGTGTTATGCCTGAAGACTAATAAATTCATGATAAAATTAGGCATGTTGTAAAAAATAATCATGAAGGCATTTAGTTTAGATGCTTGGATGAAGTAGCTTAAGTACGCAAGGACTTCCATGGTAAATATGTAACTAGTCATGTTCTAGGTAGTGCAACATCCCACTAGATACTTTGGGCTAGTTATTATTAGTTTCATGTCTTCAAATATATTAATTCCCATGTTATAAGTTGCCACACTTGCTAATTTGTCACACATAAAGAACACATCCATCTTATGTCATTGCAAAAAATTATTAAGGCCTACCCTTTTTCAAAATTGGGATTGGACTTTATTGGAGCAATCTATGCTAACTTATTTGTGGGACAAAAATTTATTTTG
Organism: Torreya grandis; assembly: GCA_037957365.1. NCBI lineage: Eukaryota > Viridiplantae > Streptophyta > Pinopsida > Cupressales > Taxaceae > Torreya > Torreya grandis. The sequence continues at coordinate 1,660,694 of JARHVA010002611.1, forward strand.
AAAAAAAATTGACTATTACATGTAGTGGACCAAATCATAGGATTTCAATAATTGCATGATCAACATTGTGATTATATTTCTCAAGGAGCACATTGTCACTAGGTTTGGGATGTTATTTATTTTGTTATGTGATACCGATCTTGCCTTCTCTTCATTGTAATTTATTAAATGGGAATATGATAATCAGGTAATCCTCAAATTATTGTCTAATTATTATCCATAAGGTAATGGGGTAGATAAAATAATGAATAATAATATTTTATATGTATTTAATAAAATCCTAGATAGGAACCCTAAATATTGGCATAATATGTTAAAACTTATATTTTGGTATGATAAGAATATAATTAAATCTTCCCTGGACATGTCCTTGTATCATATGGTGTTGTATAAAAGTAGGGGTCTTAGTCATGGACCTTGTCAAGTGCTTATCTAACTATCCACATTAGACCTAGACTCATTACAACATGGTGCAAGCCTTGACTAATATTTTATCACTCAATATTTGTCACTCAACCATACTGGCATCACTTCAAATAAGGCACAAGACTTATGCGCTCACCCAAAGTACAGTAGAGAAAGGACTGGGGCCTATGTTGGGCTAGTTATGACATGGTGCAACTCTATCCTTAATTGGCTTTGGTTAGTGTAGTGTTAGTGGTGAATTCATAAGTACAAGCCATTATGGGGAGGATAAAACTATCTATTAGGTGCAAGCCTATGTGATACATTTATAAGCTTCATAGGTATAAGCCTTTGGTTTCCTTAACTTAGTGTCATTCATGTGCTTAGAGGGTTCAAAGGGGTATTTAGATGAGGGACTTTGGGATCACACTATGGTATTGGTATCTTTATGAGGTAGTGGTCTTTCCTATACTTAGAGTATTTTCTATATACATTGATGATGTCATCATGAGCTACAAGAAAGCCATGAATGGGATACGTTAAAGACTTACATGATCCCAATATGCATACTATAAACCTAAACATTAAATCTATTAAAACATTGCATAACCCATTCTTAGTCTAAACCTATGGTTATAGCCACATAAACCAGATTAACATTCATTAGGTGTAACACTATCCATCATTAACAAGGTTCAATTACATTATATATATATCAATGGAAACTAAGCAAGTACTCCTTACAATTGCTAAAGGCCTAGAGGCTCATAGGCAAGCTTAGGCATTAAAATGAGGAGCCTCAAAGGCATCCCAAACTAAACTCTAAGATATAATGGTGAACACATAATCTTCAACCAATCTTATAGGGCTTCACTACTCTAATCTCCCCCTTCTGTTTAACTAGATTCAACTCCACTTTATAGTGCTTTATGGCATCTTAGTGATATCGTGAATGGAATATGTTAGTTGTTGAGTTGGAACTAGATGTAATCATTCTTATAGCTCTTATACCCTACTTCTAATAATACATTATTGTCTCATGTGCTTGCTTCTCAATAATGATTGAGCTAGGTGGGAGTTAGTTAGCCACTGTCAACTGGTGCCACAAGATGACAAAACAACAATCATAACAAGTGATTGCCTCATGGCCAAGGGTCTATTGTGTTGGTATAGATCCCATAATTAGATGGATTTGGGGCCCAACATTACCCCATACAAAATTGATAGTCCTCCTTCAGACTAATCTTTTAGTTCTTTTAGTGTGAAAAACTTGGGTGCACACTCTTTTAGTTCTACTCTGAAGTCCTCAAAACCCTAGATTGAGAGCTTGATTTCTTCTATGGCATTGTCTATCTTTATGGAGGTGGCACTAAGAGTGAGCAAGTTAGTTTTATCCAACCCCTTAATAAAGGCCTTTATCCTTTCCTTTGCCTTTGTTACATCTCTATCTAGGATCATTCCTTATTTGTAGGCCTTTGTTTGTAAGGTGTGGAAGAGTTCTTTTAGGTCCTGCTCCTAGGTCTTGATTTGGGCACTCACAGTGTTAACCTGCACCATGATTTACATGTGCTCAGCCTTGATAACAATGTATGCCTATGTCATTGGTGCATCCTCATCCCCTTTTACCTTATTAAGGAATGCATTAATGACTGATGTTTTGGTGGATAAGTTACAAAATATTGCATCAGTTGCCTTTGCACCCTCTTCAAGATTTGGGAAGGGATCTTCCACCTCTTTGAGTTTTTCACCAATCTCTTGATTTATGGTGGCACAAAGGTCCTCTTCTTCTTCTATTGCTTATTTTTCCTTTAATCTTGGGAGCATCTACTCCACTAATGCACATACCTTATCAACCTAAAAAAAACTTGAGGTGTTAATGCTATCTATAAGGGATGGTTTGGTTTCCTCTATGCTCTTGGCCAGTTGTTGAAACTTAAATTTCATGGCCTTGATTTTTCCTTTGATTATAGCATGATATTCTTCCAACTTAAGACTCTGACATTATTAATGATGTTATTTTGTGCTACCTCAAATGCCATTCAAATGAGGGCATTAGCTGACCTTACTGGATTCAATGTGTGGGAGTTGATAATAAGGGATTCATGCACTTCTAGTTATTCTGCACTTAGGATTGCCTTTTGTGGCACCTTGAAAAGAGGCTCATCCATGTAACTATTAAAGTTAATTGATAATTTATGGTGTACACTTGTCATGGTGATTCTTAAGGGCATGTAATCCATCATATAATAGTCTTCATCTATGAAATGTTTTTGTGCCTTCTCTCACAAGCTTGACACAACTTCCTCTCCTTGGATGGATAGCTCCATCTTCTCTAGTTCCTCTTCATTAGATCTACCACTTTCTTAAATGTTTCATTTTAATGTGTCCTCTTTCTCCAGTAGGGTTTCCTCCTTGCAATTGTCCCCTTCATCCACTTCTTCTTCTTCATTGGTGCCAAATTTGCTATCCTGAGTCTACTAGGTTTCCACTGTGCTCTTTATTTTCTCTTTTAAGGTGCTAGTATCACCTTCTTTGTCTCTAAGCACCCCTTCACTACTTGGGTATACCTATAGTGTGGATTCTCTCATTTTACTGGTGGGGGTGCTAGTCACCTATACTAATTTCTCCTTCATGGGTTCCATGCTTGTGGTAACCCTCTTTTCTTCCATCTCTCTCCTAGCCCTTTCCTTTTGGGCCTTATTTATCTCTACCTTCCTCTTCTTCACTTTTATGCCTATCTTTTTCCTTCTCAGCCCTTATTTCCTTGGCATCTACTTGCTCAATTTCCTCTAGTGTCATGCCCTTGGCCTTCATGGCCTCTATTTTTTGATCTAGCTCTAGTGCCACCTCTATATGGTCCTTACTAAGGCCCATTTTTATCCATCAGTGCCTATTTTCCTCCTCAGTTCATGGAGTGTACATCATGAGTTTTATGGTTGGGGTGCTTGATGGATTTTCTACTTCCCTAAGTGTGGCAGGAGTGCATCCTTAGAGGGCCTCATGAATTTATATAGCACTGGGCTATTCCTCTATTTATTCTTCTTGGATGATGTATACCTTCAACCATTCATCTTTTTCCTCTTCTTCCTCTTCCCATTCCTTTCTTTCCTCTGCTTCCTCTTGTACCTCTTGCATCTCCATCTCTACTAAGGTTATTGTTGTGCCCAAAAATAGACTTCTCATTCTGGGGACAACATGTGAACTATTTTGGTCTGACAGACCCAAATAATCTCTTCCCTTCTCAAAATTTGTTCTAAGCTTTCAAATTCCTCATTTTTCAAGCTTTTTCAGTAAAGGGACTAGCAGGTTCAATAGGTTCAAAGGTTTTTGCAGGTGAGTTCAATCAAAAGAACAAGTTTTCAACACAGTCATTTTCAGGATTGGTTTAACACCTTGGTTCAGCCAAAAATATTCATCGGCAAGCATCTAAGCAAGGATTGAACCATTGAACCATTAAACCTTGAACCATTTTGGTTCAATGGGTTCAAAGGTTTAACGTCATCAACAAGAGTTAAGCACTTTGTCAAGGTTTAAATTTCAACCATTTCAAGGTTCCATGACTGTGAACACTTAACAAAAAATAAAGGCTTGAACCGTTGAACCATTTTGGTTCATCTGTTCAATGGGTTCAATGACAAATGGTTCAGCATGTTTGGTTCAAAAGATCAAAAGGACTTAGCCAAATTAAGATATTGAACCAATTGAACCATTAAACCATTGAACCAAGGTTGGTTCAATCGGTAGGTTCAAGGTGCTGCCCCAAAGCCAAAGGAACAAATGCCCTTGTGGAGGGCAGTGAACTAGAGGTAAGTACCCTTGTAGAGGGCAGAAAACATTGGTTCAAGGGTCAAAGAGAAGATAGAAAAGATAGAATTCCTTCAGATTTGTTCAAAGGCTGACAGGGAACATTTCCTTCAAACTTTTTGTCTGAAGGAAATTTTTAAGTGAAAGAGCCGTTAGAATTCTTTCAAAAGTATTTTCTACAGGAAAATGACTAAGGAAAAGCCTGAAGGAATTCCTTTAGAATTTTGTATGAAGGAAATAAGCCTGACCAAAGGAATGCTCAAAAGGAAAAAGATTGAGAGCAGAGCGCTCCAAGTGTCATCATCCGTGTGATTGCTAGATTACGTAGAACATGCCACGTGTCCCTTGAAAAGATCAACAGAAGCTACCAAGTGTCAACATCTACAGTCTCTCCCTTTAAATTTGTAAAGACTGTGGTGGGCCGCAGGTGAGTTGATAAAGTAAGCAAATGCTACCACGTGTCCTGGCCTATTTCACAGTGGAACATGCCATGTGTCACTTGTTGAGATCAGTAGAAAGTGGCTAAAGTAAGTGAGAAAGACATGAAAGAATGACTAAGGAGGATGACATATTCAAATGCATTTAAAGGCCAAAATGTCAAAGGGAAGAACCACTGATGGAAAATTTAAAGAGCCAACAAGGCCGAGGATATAGCCTTGAGAGCTCAAATGCCAGGAAAAGACAAAACTAGAAAGGGGAAAAGATATCTCAAGGGCTCAAATCATAGTAGAAAGAGGGAAAGGTCAAAATATCTTCAAGGGAATTATTTTTAGTAGGTGAAACAATGGATTAATTAGATTTTTGAAGCACATCAAATCAAGGATGTGACTTATTTTTCTTCTTGAAAGTAAAAACAAATTGGATAGCTGCACAGACATTAGGGAAAGGACCAGATAGTCCATACCAAGGAAGAGACATATTAGAGGAATGGACATGCCATAGTTATGGCAATGCATTGTTCCCAGCATGGTCCCTCTAAACAAAATTGAAGGTGCATTGAAGGCATTCAATTTAGCATGGTCTCTTTTATTGTTTTAAGGAGATCTTCCCATTACCAGAAGCAAAAACTTTGCCCAAATTGAAAGGCATCACTGAGACTTTGAGCTTAGATTGTTTATCATACTTCTTTATTTGAATCAGAAAGCAAGTTACTTTCAGAATTTGTCTTGTTATAGCTTGTAGCATTTTGGGAGATTGTTCTTATGTCTATTTCCTAAATGTATTCTTGTTTATGAAATTTAACAAGTAGAGCTAGTGGAAGTGATAAGGAAGGTGTATTGAAACCAGTTACTTTTAGACTTTGTGCTGACATAATTGTTTTCAGTGTGTGTTTTTAGTTTCTTTCTATGTAAAGGACCTTGGGATGACTTTGTGCCCCCTTTGTTCTTCGTGTTTCACTCTTGGGTAGTCAAGGTGGAGACTTTTTGTTACATCTTATATTTTTGGTTACTCTGTACTTTGTTATCATTTACTTATCCTACTTAAAAGAACTCCTATTGTCCCTTGCAAGAACACTTCTGAAAGAAGAGAAGTACCTTCAGTGTTTTCACCAAGATTGTCTCCTTTGTTTGTGAACATCATCTCTAAAATAAGAGAGATGGATGGTATATCCTACCCTTGAGTGTTATTTTCAGCTTATATATATAGTATATAGTGCCTTTATACCTATAGGGAACCTCCCCTTGATGAGAGGAGAGATTTGTCCCCTTTGGATGTAGTAAACCTATAACTTTGGATGACCAATCTCCCTATGTTGTGGTTGAAGAGACATATTTTGATCACTAGTTAGCTAGTTGACAAAATATTCACCCAATAGTTTTTGGTGACTCCACTGGGGACACAATAATTTTGTGCAATTTGAAGCCTCAAGCTTCATATTTAAACATCATCTATGTCTTACCCATTATCATTATAGCCTTATTCATTTATCCTACTATGGAAAAATGAGCTGCTCCAGTGCTTTTCCATTGTTTATTTTCCTCCTAGCTTCATGTAATAGTCTTTTTGGTAACTCTACTAGGGAAGAGTGCATAATTTGAAGTCTCAAACTTCAGGCTAAAGCAGGGCCAATTCTTTCCCATTTTTGTTCTACAATATGGCAACTCCACCCAGATTTGTTATCCCCCTTTATCATAATCTAATCATGGCAGTTCATGGCCCCTGGGGTAACTCTTTTGTCCCACTTAATCTTACTCCACCTCTGCATGAACTTCCACATAGCTTAAGAAATAACTTCCCCAAATTCTTTGGTGATGGGAGAGTTCACCCTGATGAACATATTGTAGCTTTCAGCATAGCCTGTGGTGTGATAGGCATGGAATTTGAGGATATGGCAATCATGCTTTTTATGGAAACACTATAAGGTGCTACTATAGACTGGTTCTACCATCTATAAGCTAGATCAGTGACTGACTAGGACACACTCAAAGCTAAATTTAAAGCAAGGTTCAAGCCTATAGAAGATGCACATGCTTTGCTAGCCCAACTCACACAGATGAAGAAGGAGCCCCATGAATCTATGAGGGACTTCATTTCCAAGTTTGACAAGTTGAGGAATAGGATTCCCATGATCACCCAGCCGATACCTAAGAATCTCAAGTGTTTCTTCATCAACTCATAGCTACCTGAAGTGAGTTTTTTTATTGAGATGGGCTAGACACATAGACCTTGCTACTACTCAGGACTTGGCTACTAAGGTAGAAGATGACCTTATCTTGGTAGGAAATATAAGGAGAGACCTTAATAAAGTTAAATCCTCTTCATTCTCTAAATAGTCACCTATAGTCACCACTGATCAAATGGTGCAAAATTAGGCAAGTGAATTGCTAGCCTTGAAAAGGCAAATGGCCCAAGGTATGTCTGCTCCTCGTAATTGGGATATGCCAAGGAGGACATTTTAGAATTAGCCATATCAAGGCAATGCTGCCAGGAATCAAGGGTAACCAAATCATCTTCCTCCCCATAGAGGAACCTTGCCCTTGAAGCACCCATAACCAACTTAACAGTTGGATATCTAGAAATTAAACATGATTTCTCTTTCCAACTTGAGTTTGAGCAAGAAAATGATGCTAATCTCTTCACTAAAGAAGAAGAATAATTAGTTGGCGACTCCAACATTGGTTTCCTAAATTATCAGGATGAACCTAGAAGTGAAGGTAAAGTACATGAGGGATCATATGTAGTGTTCACCCGATCTAAGAACTAGTCAGCCCAGCAAGCTGATAAAGAGAACACAGAGGAGTAACCTCAACCAGCAATTTAAATTGCTAAGTGGAGAACCACTCTACCTTTCTAGCCAAAGGACCTGATGATTGCCAAAAAGGTAAGTACATCAAACCTTTTTTCACCTTCAACTTCAACTTCATAGGCTAGTCCTTCCCCTCCCAAAAACCAAAATGATGAACTCCCATCCTCTCTTCCTAGTCCGTTTTAGTCATTTGACATAATTGACCATGTCAATAAAACTAAAATTCAAATGACTAAATTTGAATTCCTACAAGTCAACCTTGAGTAGTTGCATAGGTTAGTGGAGTGTGTGAAGAATACAACCATCCCTATAGGACAAGAGATTAGAAAGGTAACTCATGATCCCCTAAGGAACATGCCCATTCTAGTCACTCAGACATAAGCACCTAAAGCTCAAATTCTATTTGAGTCTTCAGGTAGGGGTAATTACTTCTTATCCATAGAGGATGTTCATGTTTTAGTTGATGAAAGTCTTGTAGGTGGTGATCCAAAGACTGATTCAAGTAAAACATCAAAAGAATTGGTAGGGAACAGTATAGATGAAAAAGGATCTTCCATCTCTAATGAAGAGAAATTTGATAAAAGATCAATTTCTGATGATGTTTGGATCCTAGAATTTGATCATAGTAATTCCTCTAATGGTGATAGAGCTAGGATGGTGTTGACATCTCCTCAAGGAGATATTCTTCCTCCTTCACACAAGTTGTAGTTCAACAACACCAACAACACTGTCGAGTATGAATCTCTATTACTCAAATTGAAGGCTGCTCATGATGAAGATGTCAAACTCCTTCATGCCAAAGGAGATGTTGAATCGATGGTTTGTCAGGGGTCTGATGCTGACAATCAAAACTTGTGTTGGATTGAACCAACAAAACAACAAGCTATGGTAGTGGACCATACTACTATACTCTGAATTCAACAAAAGGAACTTTTCACCAAGAGAGCAAGGAGTTATGGTTTTTATATTGAGGACCACATCTTGCCATGGAGAAAGAAGAGAGAGCCTAAAGGAGTGCATAAAAAATGTGATTCTTGGTGGAGAGTTCCATTCACCCATCACTGATTTTAGGGACAAAATGGTTTCCTATTGGTTTATCAAGATGGAACACCATTTTCATTATCTCATAATGGGTAGCATCTGAATCACTTCAATTCTTGAAGTATTAGATAATTTCACCTGTACATATGTATATTTTTATAGCCTTTGTTTCTATTATGTGTTGTTCATTTTTATTTTTTGGAGCCTTTCTTTTTGTGTAGCATGACTCCATAGCCCAATGGCATACTTCAAAGGCACTAGAGATTCTAGTTTCTACTCCCCTCAGCTGTCTTCCAAGTTTTCATCTGAAGGAAGTTCCCCATCTAGAGCCAACTATTGTCCCTAAAAATAGACTTCTCATTTTTGGGACAACATGTGAACTATTTTGGTTTGACAAACCAAAATAATCTCTTCCATTCTCAAAATTTGTTTTGATCTTTCAAATTCCTCATTTTTAAAGCTTTTTTAATAAAGGGAATAGCAGGTTCAACAAGTTCAAAGGTTTTTACAAGTGAGTTCAATCAAAAGAACAAGTTTTCAACACTTAGTCATTTTTAGGATTGGTTCAACGCCTTGGTTCAACCAAAAATGTTCATCAACAAAGATTGAACCATTGAACCATTAAATCGTTGAACCTTGAACCATTTTGGTTCAATGGGTTCAATGGGTTAAAAGGTTCAACATCATTAGAAAGAGTTAAGCACTTTGTCTAGGTTCAAATTTTAACCATTTCAAGGTTCCACAGCTACGAACACTTAACGAAAAATAAAGGCTTGAACCATTGAACTGTTGAACCTTGAACCATTTTGGTTCATTGGCTCAATGGGTTCAACGACCAAATGGTTCAATGCATTTTATTTAAAAGATCAAAATGAATTAGCCAAATTAAGAGATTGAACCAATTGAACCATTGAACCATTGAACCAAGGTTGGTTCAATTGGTAGGTTCAAGGGGATACCCCAAAGCCAAAGGAGCAAATGCCCTTGCGGAGGGCAATGAAATAGAGGCAAGTGCCCTTGCAGAGGGCAAGCAACATTGGTTCAAGGGTTAAAGAGAAGACATAAAGATAAAATTCCTTCAGATTTGTTCAAAGGCTGATAGGGAACATTTCCTTCAGACTTTTTGTTTGAAGGAAAATTTTAAGTGAAAGAGCCATTAGAATTCTTTCAAAAGTATTTTCTGTGGGAAAATGACTAAGGCAAAACCCAAAGGAATTCCTTTGGACTTTTGTCCAAAGGAAATAAGCCCGACCAAAGGAATACCCAAAAGGAAAAAACTCGAGAGCAGAGCGCTCCAAGTGTCATCGTCCGTGTGATTGCTAGATTATGTGGAACATGTCACGTGTCCCTTGAAAATCTTGATGGAAGCTGCCAAGTGTCAACAGATGTGGTCTCTCCCTTTCATTTCATAAAGACTATGGTGGGGCCCTAGGTGAGTTGATAATGTAAGCAGATGCTACCACGTGTCCTCACTTGTTTCATAGTGGAACACACCATGTGTCACTTGTTGAGATCAATGGAAAGTGGCCAAAGCAAGTGGGAAAGACACGAAGGAATTACTAAGGAGGATGATGGAATCGAATGCATTTAAAGGCCAAAATTCCAAAGGGAAGAACCACTGATGGAAGAGCATAAAGAGCCAGTAAGGCTGAGGATGTAGCCTTGAGAGCTCAAATGCCAGGAAAAGACAATACTATAAAGGGGAAAAGATAGCCCGGGGGCTCTAATCATAGAAAAAAGAGGGAAAGGCCAAAATATCTTCAAGGGAGTTATTTCTAGTAGGTAAAGTAGTGGATCAATTAGATTTTTGAAGCACACAAAATCAAGGACATGGCATATTTTTCTTCTTAGAAGTAAAGACAAATTGGAAAAGTGCGTAGACATTAGGGAAAGGACTAGACAATCCATACCAAGGAAGAGACATATTAGAGGAATGGACATGCCATAGTTATGGCAATGTACTATGCCCAACATGGTCCCTCTAGATAAAATTGAAGGCACATTGAAGGCATTCAATTTAGCATGGGCCTTTTTCATGAAAACAACTGCCCAAGTCTTTCAGGGAGTGCTATATATTTTAATATCTTTTATTTTTTTAAGGAGATCTTCCCGTTACTAGAAGCAAAAACTCTACCCAAATTGAAAGGCATCACTGAGGCTTTGAGCTCAGATTGTTTATCATATTTCTTTGTTTGAATTAGAAAGCAATTTACTTTCAGACTTTGTGTTGTTATAGCTTGTATCATTCTAGGAGATTTTTCTTATGTCTATTTCCTAAATGTATTATTGTTTATGCAATTTAACAAGCATAGCTAGTGGAAGTGATAAGGAAGGTGTCCTGAAACTAGTTACTTTCAGACTTTGTGCTGACATAATTGTTTTCAATGTGTGTTTTTAGTTTCTTTCTATGTAAAGGAGCTTGGGATGACTTTGTGCCCCCATTGTTCTTCGTGTTTCACTCTTGGGCAGTCAAGGTGGAGACTTTGTGCTACATCATAAATTGCTAGTTACTCTGTACTCTGTTACCAGTTACTTATCCTACCTAAAAGAAATCCTATTGTCCCTTGCAAGAACACTTATGAAAGAAGATAAGTGCCTTCAGTGTTTTCACTAGGATTTTCTCCTTTGTTTGTGAACATCATCTCTAAAATAAGAGAGATGGATGGTACATCCTACCCCTGAGTGTTATTTTTATCTTATATATATAGTATATAGTGCCTTTATACCTATAGGGAACCTCCCCTTGATGAGAGGAGATATTTGTCCCCTTTGGATTTAGTAAACCTACAACTTTGGATGACCAATCTCCCTATGCTATGGTTGAAGAGACCTATTTTGCTCACCAATTAGCTGGTTGACAAAATATTCACCCAACAGTTATCATGGGTATTTCTACTACCCCCATATACTTCATTTTCTTATTCTCCTTGGGCTTGTGTGAAGAAATCCCTAACATGAAGACCATGCACTTCTTATTAGGTGCATGAGGAGAACCTTCATCACCAAAGGTGATCTTCAATCACATGTGCTCTTGTATTTCCTCTACAGTTTCTCCCCACTTATTTTGGGGGATCTCCCTTTTACTAATGGTGCCAAATCTCCTTCTTTACTAAACTGAAGGGGGAGCTCATCATCTTTGTCTGTACATATGTCCTTATTCCTTGGTTTCATCTCATAAAAGAGCCTATGGATGTGCCCAAGGATGATTTCTCTTTCAAGAAGATAGATGTCAGTGGAATCTGAGTCATCCTCCTCATCTTTGGTTGCTTTGCCTCTTAGGTGCATGTATTGGTACCTCAACCTACATATTTCTACATCCATGATCTTCAGTAGGATGTCCACATATTGTGCATTAGGGATTCTTCTTAGTGCATCCTTGAAGTACTTGCATGAAAATGCATAAGGAAGTTTTAGCTAGCCAGAGTGATTACCATCTATGAGTGCCAATTTTACTATGTAGAAATGTTTCATAATGGTAAAAGTAACAATTCTAATCAGGCTTTAAGGGAGCTTCTTAGGAATGCACCATTCCTCTCTAATTTTTTTGATATACTATGCACATCATCCCATTACTCAGGAAGGGGGTAAGTGTAATTCTAGTATTTCAGTGTTGTAGAGTCATTGTGTGTTGGGAAGACCCACATGTTGTCCTCATCATCATCAGGCATACCAATCCCCTCCATAATGATTAATATCAGCATGGGACCCCACATTAAGGTCTTTCATGCCATATGGCATTAGAGAACATTCTTTATAATGTCTTTTGTGATGAAATTGGTGCCCCCTATTCCATGTGGTAGGTGATGCATAAGTAGGTCTTTATGATATCTACCCATTGAATTTCAAGACATAGTTTTGAGCTCATTAGGAACACAACTAACCTCATCCCAAGATCATTAATGTCCTTGATTTTGAATGAAAAGCCTCCTTTGTAGTAGTGGAAAATGTCTATGCCAAAGTTTGGGAGTACATTGATTTAACTAATAAGGCTTGTAGAGAGCCTCATGTGCCTCCCTATAGAGTAGAATCAGTCCTTATGGATACATGAGAGGAGGAAATACATGAGTTCCTCTACCTCCCCTAAACTCGATAACTCATAAAGTTGAGTCATGCCCGTGGTCACCAATTTGTCCCAAATTGAGACATTAAATAGTGTTTCACCTTATGTAGTCTTTTCCCCTATGTTTACCACCCAATCTTGCACTAGGTCTTGTGCATTTCTCAAATTACAGTCGTTATACTCTTTTAGGCAGTAGTTTTGCATGAATGTCACCCATTTTTCTCCCATCAAGACCTATTAAAAAAACTACATGTCTTGGTATGACATCTTCTTAAGCACCTCTAGATTAACTTCAATGATGCATACTCCCTTTACTAGTGGTGTTTCTATTTTTATGGTGGTGGATTCTACTGCTACTCATAATTTCTTAGATTCTTTTAGCACTTGTTATGGTCCTTAAATCATCTTCTTTTTCCTCATCTTAAACTAGATGGTGTTGAAGTGTGGTCTATTTATCTTGCTAAAGCCTTCAATTTTTGTTGGTGCTTCTCACAATCATGAGGTATGTGATTGTGTCTTTAGATCTCAATATTTGTGTGCCATAACTAGTGGCCTCAACATCACTCTAACTTTTGTGTTACCTGGTTAATGCCCAATTCATGCCCCTTGCTTCTCTAATCCAATCTTATAGAGAAGGCAATTTGATTCTCTACTTAACCATTCACTTTTGGTGTTTTAGGGGTGCTCAAAGTATCACTTCAATAGGGTATCCATATTTCAACTCTTTGGTTTGTTTGTTTCAATCTATTTTTATATTCTAAGTTCAAACTATCATAGAGTTTATAACTAGAAATAGTCAATTTTCACTATTTTATACCTCTAATCTCATGTACCACCTTAATTATAATTGATTAATGATGTGATGGTGCCTATATTCCTTGGGATTTGCTAAAAATCACAAAATCCACAAAAATCTACTATTATTTGCACATTTAATTCATATCTTTGTGCCTCCATCATCACCTCATTAAATTCTTCTAATGGTTTTTTGGCAAAGTGACATGTAGTTCAAATGGTCACTTCCCACCTCATTTTGGGTGGATGATAGCTTGTCTTGATGATATTATCTTGCACTTTGATCACTTGGCATACCCTTCACATTCAATATGATAACCTAAGTGTAACACCTCACATGTGCATGATTCAACCTCCTTAGTCCCATTTCCTCTTCCTGTTGTGCTTCTATTTCAAGTGCACTTATGTAATAACCTACTTAGTTGTATTTTAAAAATGTAGTAATTTTTTTTTTAAAACTAAATATTAAACATTCATTCAACCATAGTTTTTTATAATACTTTAGTTAGTCATATAATCAAAAAATTTAAAAAGTAATAGTTTTCAACATTCTAATACTGTAAGCAATAGAATAAAATGTATGATATAGAAAGTTTACTATCTCACTAGGGAGATTAGCACAATCTGAATTCCCATACTAAGTATTGGTGCCAATTCAACTAGTCATATGAATTTATATGTAATCAAGTCTACCCTAACCTATCTTAAAGATCTAGACTCGATGCCCCCACCACAACTTGGGTAGCCTACATGTCCTCTCCTCAGAATCAAGGTTTGATGTAGTTCTCCTTTCAATTGTGAGGGTCTCCTCTATGAGACATCACCACCAAAGGGTTTGGAAATATAAGTCAAATAAGGAACAAACCACTCATGACACAGATGAGATTCTAAAGCTCTGTTCTAATCCCATAGCTAAGTGACACACTCTATCTTTACATCTTGCTAATCTAGGCTCATGTGCTTACCTAAGCACTCTCACATAAAAACTTATATATTAGAAATAATTAATGAATCCACATTATTAGTTATAAATAAAATCAAATGATAGACATAGCTAAAATACAAAACAAAGGGAGACATATAGTACATAACAGTTAAACTTATCATTCATTTATACTCACAAGATTGTATGCATGCAACATGGTGTCCTACTAACTACTATGAATATGTTGCTCAAGTAATAACCAACAAATTCATTATAACAATAAATTTAAGTGAGAGTCGAAACATAAAACTATAGTATGTACCACTTGAGTATATACATCTAAGCTGAAGTATCTTATGATATCTGATACTATCATTGTTCATGATCACTCTACCCAAACATTAACAACCATAACATATATATTTATTTAGGTATGGGTCAGATATAATGAATACAATAAATACCATCCAAGTACTTTTCATACTGTAAAAATATATGACATCCCATACTATCATAGGTCTTTGTGTTTGAGTATCTGACTCAACACCAACAGCAATCTTACATGCAACCATAATAATAAATCAATTCAGGATTATACTATCTGAGTATACCTTCAATAAAAATACGATGAGAACCTAATCTCTAGGTACACCTCATGATAAACTATTTTATTCTATAAATGTCTAGCCACTTACAAAATTAACTTTTTCATGAAATATACTTCATACAATTTTTCATCCTTACAAGATGCGATAAACTTGATCCCATCGACAAGTTTGTATAATAGTATTGTGTTAAAAAAAGGATATTTGATTTCACTAACATTTATAGTAGATTTCATACTAAGGAATACCTATTAAGGTTAGTTTCTTATGCCTGTGATCACTCCCTGAGCTACCATGCATATCTACAATGTCACCTATATAGAGAAGATCAAGGCTAGATATTGTTCTACCAACTTTTAAAGGTATAAATGTCTACTCAATAGTTTTATAATACAAGCACATACAAGGATTAGGTATAGATACATTTCTAATTATAGAGAGAAGACTCAATGGTCTTTACAACACTATCACCCACATCAAATATGTATAAACTAGGACTAGTGATGTCCAACATCATTCTTGTGTCCTCATATACTACCACGCTCATGGCTAATCACATATAGATGGGTTTATCTATTCATAGATTAAATATAATTTTGGTCTTGAAAATATATGACTTGAGAGTCCTTACATAATCATACCGTCTGGGTATACCAATCAAAGAACTTTCACAGTTAATTATAACTCTAAGGACTTTGACCATCATTTGATGGCAATAGGTTGACTATCCAAAATAAATCTATTACTATAGAACTTTCATAGTTAATAATAACTCAACCTTTAATTTAAATTCTAAATTTTTAATTATTATAAGGATTCCCAAGAGTCATTTGAGTTATAACCTTCTAGTATACATTGAAGCTAAATACATCTTAATAGGTTATCAACAAACTTCATCCTTCCCTAACCACTTTATTGGTGTAGGAGGTAAACATTATGTTGATTTCATTTTATTTTTCACTTGATAAAAACTCTATAAAATTAATCAAACATATCTTATATGAAGTAACCATTAAGAAAATGTGGTGCATAAATCCTTAAGTTTATGAATTTAATATTCAATCAAGAACTAAATGAGAATCACTCTAATCTCTTATGTGAATCAAAAATATCATCTTATTCACTATTATAAATAATAGACAAAGAATTATTATTAATATGGGATCCTTGATTTACCATATTTATAATGCATCCTTATATCATAATGTTGTTATCAGGAAGTAATCTCTTTAATAATGCTTGTTATCTAGTCAGCATAGTTCCATGGATTAGATTATTTAATTTCATAATGTATTCACCATTACACATTTCATATCTATGGAATATTTAATGATCATGCATCATGGTAATATATCATAGATTGGTTACATTCAATTTTTAACATATCCTAAGATATCTTGTGATTATGTAAACTACTAATAGGATTACATTATAAAAAATATTAGAGCCATGTTTACATAGATGATCAAACTATATAAGTTTACCAATATATCTCATATACTAAATAAATCACATCTTATAGATCCAAATATACAATCAAAATATAGATAACTCTAGTATATTCATAGATATCACTATATATGAATATTCATCTAGGTATCTATTTTATCACCATATATGTGGTTAAATTTTTATAGGTATAAACTACAACCGGCCTAGCATATATATAAAAATAATAATTAACTTTATTATACCCAAATCCCTATGTAAATTAAAATACAAATATTCCTCTACGTATGTAATAGGAATGGAAACTAAATAATATAATGACAAACTATTATATTCCTATCCCTAGTTTTTTACACTTTCTGAGGATTTCACTATAACAGGAATGTAATATGCGTAAAGATAATACAAAATTTGGATTTGATCCTCAGATATTTATACACTCCCATGTATATATAAATAAAATGAGTGTAAGTAATTTGTGTCTATAAATTTTCAAAGAGTGGACAACCGCATACATAGTCTTACTAAGTCTAGAATATTTTTAAACAATATTTATAATGTTACAGCTAGCATTTCACATCCAAATGACATTATAATATTTGAAATGTTAATGGCATTTATCATTATGGGGAACATCACATAAACAATTTTCCATTATTAATTTTCATTACTAACTCTTGATGAATCCATCCATGTTATTAATCAACCAATTTAAATACTAACCTTTTTATGTTGTAATCCTTGTGAAGACTTTTATGGTCTACAGTAGTGGTGAAAGATGATCTACTAGACTAAATTTATCTTCCACTCCATCATTGGCCTTTTAGACTATCCTAGAATGAATAATTTGTTTCCCCCAAGAGACTCTCCTCTAATCCTCCAACATTAATGTATTTATCCCTTATCCTTAATGTAACTCCTTCCTTCCTTCTAACTCCTATGTTCTCTCTCTACTTCCATCGACTTCATCCATGACTCACTCCTCTTACAGTTGTTTTCCCTTATTTTCCTTCATCTTACTCCCCAAACGTCTCTTATAAAAAAACACAACCACAGTCCATATGCATTATATATATGTCATGTCTAGACATGGAGATAAATACATATTCATAGTCTATTGAAAACACAAAGGGGCTAAGTCCATTGAAATCCTTGACTAAAATAGAATAAGGTTCTACTTGAATTGAAACAACTAAGATAAAAGAATGGTGGTGGTGTAGTTCTTGGGATGAGTTAAGAATAGAACTGGATATGGTAATTATGTTAATCCTATTGGATGAAAAAAATACTTTAGGAGATTCAAACCCTAGACATGATGATAACAAGTATTTTGTGAAGGAAATCCATTTGGAAAGATCAATGACCCCCCATCCTTTATATCATAATTACCCCTACCTTAATTTTAAATCACTCCATCCTCAATCTTGCATGTCCTCCAATCTCTGCTTCTATTTACACCCACTCGCCACATGCATCACCCTAGATCGTTACTAAAATAATTATTTTATTTATTCCTTCTTCTAGATGTTTTTTTATTAATGAAGACCATCTACCAAAATTGTCTCCTATCTACTCCCACTATCTTCTATCATGCATATTTGTTTAATATCCTTTTCATGCACCTCTTAGCTCATAGCCATCTCATGTAACAAGCATAATTTATAAAATCAAGGTGGAGAAGAATTGAAGAGATGATAAAACATAATAATATTGTCTAATAATGATTTTGAGCTAGTTATCAATATTTTAATGTCTCAAGTATATCACACATATAACATCCATGTGTGTGTGTGTGTGTGTGTGTGTGTGTGTGTGTGTGTGTGTGTGTGTGTGTGTGTGTGTGTGTGTGTGTGTGTGTGTGTGTGTGTGTGTGTATGTGTGTGTGTGTGTATATATATATATATATATATATATATATATACACACACACACACATACACACACACACACACATATATATATATGTATATATATATATATGTATATATATGTATATATGTATATATATATATATATGTATATATATATATATATATATATATGTATATATATATGTGTGTGTGTGTGTGTGTGTGTGTGTATATATGTATATATATATATATATATATGTATATATATATGTATATATATATATATAATACATTTATACATTATATACACTTTATATAATAAATATAAATAATGATAGATGCATATACGATATAAAAATGAACATTAAAATGATAAATATACAATTATTTTGGAGAGAAAATTGTTGATCAAAGTGTCATAGGTCAAATCAATCACCCATGATTGAGACTAAATCAAAACTAGAAATAATTAAACCAAGGTTATACAAAACATGAGATGAAAGTAAAGTACTTGAACAAGGATAAAAATACCACTAACAATAATTTATTTGTTCTGATCGTGTATCGCATCCAATGCATCACAAATGACATGTATTCTAACATTGACAAGAGAGTGATAGTTCATTGGTAGGGTATCGCCGATAAGTGCCCTAAAACTTGGCATAGATAAATGGGATGTGATATATTGTCTATCTTGGTTGATTTCTCTATGCTTTCAACTTATTTCTTTGGCCTTTCCTACCCCATACAAATCCCTTGTATTAGTCCTCTAGCACAACATTCTCATTTGATCTATTATGCATGATCATGTTGTGCATCTTCACTCTATCTCTTATGCATTTGTACCTTGTATGCCTCTCTTTTTTCACATATTCTTTACATTTGGTGAGTTCCATGTACCCAAAAACTTAGGTGTCTGGACATAGATGTTTAGAAAGCAAGCTAACCTAACTCACCTAACTGGTATTATGCTTGGAAGAACTAAACTAGCACTTTTAGGGGCCTAATAATGCATCACTTGAATCTTGCACACAAAGATATGGTGTACCTTGTGTCTAACTTTGGAAAAATTTATACACCCATAACTTAGGTGTCTATCCTCAATCACTTAGAGAGCATGTGTGCTCAACTCAGTCGGCTAGAATTATTCATCAAAGTGCCAAAAAATTATTCTAATGGCCTTAATGCACCGCTTATTAACTTACCACATCAAGAATATAAAATGGCACAAATATAAATGAATCATTTGGCTTGTGCCAAACTTTATTCTGGTCATCATAACACAATCATCTTATGACTTGGAAGTTGATTTTGGATGGTGAAAACACCACCCTATTACTGATATAGCTTTAATTGGTTGTTATTAAAATGCCTAGAGAGCATTTTACCTAATAACATACACATCTTACATGCACTAGTCTCTAATATGTTGTGGATGACATATGGACCCATCTACCTTATCTATAACTTACTTGGGTGCTTGATATACTTGGAGTCATAGAAAAAATTGATGCCTCTTCGATTAACACTTTGTGCTTTATATGCTTGTCATGTCAAAGCTTCTAACATGCCTTCTCTATCTATTGGCTCCACCTTGATTGGGTTCACATCTAATCTAGGCACTCCAATCTATCTATTCCTTTGGGGATGTATGGTTTGAGATCATGGACATATTTTTCCACTGGGTTTCTCCCTTCAAATTTTGGGAGCACTACAATCTTACCTTTGCTCAAGTAGAGTACCTTCCTTCCTTTCTTCCCATTAAAAGGGACCCATCATTTTAGAGTGTGTTCAATCTATACCCAAATAATCCTCATAGGTTTTGGTACCTTTGCATGCAATAGGAAATATGTATGACTAGTGGCCTCATAATCCTCTATGACCCATTGGTCATAAGCAACATTGGTGGTGTTTGAGGCTGACTGCCCATCTTCCTAAGAGAGCAATCCTTAATCAGTAGGGTTGATATTCTCGATGATTTTTGTTGTGATGTTATATATATGGTTGATCTCATCATCTAGATCAACACTCTCCACATAGGGGTCCTTGGTCACTTAAGAGGGGAATCACAACCCTTTCCTTGCCATTTTTGAAGGTCATATATCAATTTTTGAATCACATATTAACATTATTTGTGTAGCACCATCACCTTCCTATAAGTGTTGAATAGTTATCTTGTTCAACCAACTCGATTACCTTGAATTCAACATGGAATTTTGTCTTCATAATATCTACAATGGCTCCCTTTATAATTTTGATTAGTCATGCTTAGGTCTTGTTGGCCATGAAGATTATATGGGGAAAAGGCCTCAAGGATAGCCTACCCATATTTTCCCATGTGTTTCTGGTCAAGATGTTGACCTTGGTGCCTATATCAATAAGGACCTCATAAATTGGCCATCTATTGATGGTGGTGTTCACTAGGATTTCTTGGTCATACTCTGTATTCTATGTATGTCTGACCTCTAGTGTGCTTTCCATGCATGGCATGGAAACCTTAACTAACTACTACCATACATGTTATAAAATTAATTTATTTAGTAGGGGAAGCATCCTTTTTATTTTTAGGAGGCACATGATCTCTGTTAGCTCTTGTACTTCAGCCTCTTGGCCATCCTACTTTTTATGAGAGGTGGTAGCCTACACCTCTAGGTCTCACACTATTTAGAGCTCTCCTTTAAGTTTATAGATTACACTCATAGCCTAATACAATAATATTTTTGGCATGTAGGGTTTAGATAAGGCATAATTTTGGGTTCAAACTATTTTATGTGCTTGGTGAAACTTGACTCCCCATATTCTAGGCACAACTCTATTATTAGTGATTGAGTGGTGAGCCCACTATAAGTAGTTTATTATAATTTGATTAAATCTATTTAGATTGGTTATGCCTTTGGATTCCATTTATATGATTTAGGCTCATACCTAATCATCTATACACCCTTGTCTATGTCATTCCTAACTTGGGTCACTTTTTTGTACAAGTCAAGGCATTCTTAGACCTTGTGTTTTCCTTGACAATACCCACATGTTGAATGTGTAATACAATCACATTGATATTTCTAAGTCTACCCACATTTATAACATTATTACAATGGGAATCTTCCTTTATCATGCCTACCACCTCACCCTTAAGTGCCTCTTTACATCCCATAGCCTGGATTTTGCTAGCCATATCCCTCATTTCCTTATGTTTCCTATCCTCCTATTGTTATAGTTGCTTGCCATGTGCCTCTCCCCATATTCTCATGCATCTCATTGATTACATAGTAATCATCTATGGTATGTGTATAGGCATTTAATAACTAAAAATAGGTGTTTATGTTGACTTGATTAGCACATTGTAACAAAGGGTAGTTACAAAGATCATGTACCTCATGACAAACTTTACAGTTGAGAAGCAATGTACACACATTCATTTGAGGGTAGTTATTTCTATTATAGCCTTCCATATTATGATCATTATACCACAACCCACTTTGAGTTTGTTTTTATGAACTAGTGTTAAGCTCCTGTAGTTGAGAGGATATAGATATAATTTGTGCCTCTATAAAAGGGCTAATCCCTATGTTAGTGCTCTCAATTGTCTTGGCTCAGAGTGTAACTTTAAGCACTTCTTGAGGATCTATGAACATTTTCATGGATAAAACCCTTCTGGATGGTACTAGTAATCCCCCAATGAACCATTACACATGCTGAGAGGGGTGAATATCATAAGGGAGCTTGGAGAGAAGAGTCTTGAATATAGCATTGTATAAATGCACACTTTCTAATAATCATTGGTTAATCTCCTTGAGCATGATGATGTTCTACTGCTCAAACTTAGGTATATTGAATGCTTTTAAGAAGGCTTCCTTTAGGGTGTCATAATCAACCATAGCCTAGTTAAGATAAAACTTCCGATACCAAGTATTGGCTTGATCAAGCAAAGTTATCATGAACTAGTTTACCTTGTGTTTAAATTGGGTTATACCACAAATGTATAATTGTAATTCACACTTTAGGACATGTTCTGTGGAATTATATATGCCTCAATAATAGGTAAACCCATGGCCATTTCATAATAAATCTAGGGTGGGGGAGCAACTAGTATTTGAGGCACTTGTTCCCCTAGTACTTATCCTGGTGGTGGTCCTCCAAAACCTCTAGCCACTAGGCCATGCATTGTTCCCATCATTAACACTAGTACCATAGAATATGATGGCACTATACTATTGACTAGTGGTGTAGGTCCACTTCTTATAATCTATTTCCTAGGATACATAGCTAGCATTAGCTAGACTAAAATACCTATTCTTATGTTTGTCTAATCAGGCTAGTGCCCCAAGTTCTATAGGTATCCTCAATTACCTCCTCATGAGGAACAACATATTCAATCAAAAAATTATGGTCTAAATCTACAGAATGGTCAAAGTCTAGGTTAACAATGAGGTCAGTTATCAATCTTTTGTCTTCTTATGAGGGATCTAATACATGAGCTTATGTCATAGGTTCAAAAGGGGTAGGTGCATCCAACACATCTCCAATGGTTAAATTATATGAGGACCCCAAGTATAATTCACCTACTAATTGTAAATCTTGTTTTATGGCTTCAAGGTTTCCCTTTCTTGGGCATTGTTTCTATTTAAGATATCCTTCCCCATGCCCTTCCTACTCACTATGGGTCCTCTCAACACTTATAATTTCTAGATCTTCCATCATCCTATACCTCATCTTGTTATAATCCTATCTCATAAGCTCTTTCCTATCAAATTGGTCATCTTTTTCCATTGCACCTTACTTACATGTCCCCTACTTCCCTATTGTGTTGCTCATATGTGATAGGACTTTAGCCTTTCATCCTCATGGTTTAAAATAATCCACCATCAAATTCTTGAGTTTGATGCCAAACTCTCTCAAAAATGTGCCTCTAGGTTCGAACAAGAATTGATACTCTAATTCTTTAGGGTAGGAGTATGTTGATACTATGAATTCAAGCACCTAGCTATTTAGTGCCCCTTGCCACCATTTGTTTATGGCTCTACTCCAAGTGGCATCTATGTTTTCAATCCTTTCTAGGCATTCTTTCATCCACTTGAGGCATAGTCCATAGCTTTGAATTTTATGTGTCACATACATATCCAACCATTGCTACACCTGCTCTGGTAATTTGTAAAAGAAACCCTTGTATAGGGCATCATACAAGTGATTCTGAACCCATTTCCTTGGTTTCTATTCTATACAAGTTAGATGCCTCAATGTAAACCTATCCTCCACTCATTATAGATAGTGTTTGATGTCTTGAGGGAGAGTCAGAGTATCATATTGGTGCACCATTATAGCAAACAAATTCAACATGTCCTAGCAACATAGCCAAAATGTTGTAGAAAGTAGGGTTATTAGTCATTTGCCTTGTTGGACACTTATCTAGATGTACACATCAAACCTAGACTTTTTACAATATGGTAAAAGCCTTAACTAATCCTATATAACTCAATATTTGTCACTCAGTCATGCTAGCATCACTTCACATATGGTGCAAGCCTTACACACTCAGTTGAAGTGCAATGGAGAAAGGATCAGGGCTTATGTTGGGATTGTTGTGCCATGGTGTAACTCTATCTTTTAGGTTCTTTGGTCAGTATAATAGCGGTGGTGTATTTATGGGTATAAGATGTTATGTAGAGGATCTAACTATCTATTAGGTGCAAGGCTATGTGATGCATTTCTAAAGCTTCATAGGTTCAATCCTTTAGTTTCCTTAACTTAGTGCCAATCATGGGCTTGAAGGGTTAAAATGGGTACTTAGATGAGGGACTTAGGATTGGGATTTTTCTATGGTATAGGTATCATTGTGAGACACGTGGTCTTTCCTTTACTTAGAATATTTTCTATATATGGTGTTGATGTCATCATGAATTATAAGAATTCCATGAAAGGGCTAATTCAAAGACTTACAAGAGCCCAACATACATACTATAAATCTAAGCATTTAATCTATTAAAACATTGCATAATCCATTCTCAATCTAAACCTATGGTTATAACCACATAAACTAGATTAACATTCATTATGTGTAACACTATCCATCATTACTAGGGTTCAAACACTGTGTGTGTGTGTGTGTGTGTGTGTGTGTGTGTGTGTGTGTGTGTGTGTGTGTGTGTGTGTGTGTGTGTGTGTATGTATATGTATATGTATATGTATATATAGATACATATATATATATATATACATATATATATATATATACATATATATATATATATATATATATATGTATGTATGTATGCCAATAAAAACTAAGCAAGTGCTCCTTATATTTTCTAATGGACCAGAGGCTCACAGGTGAGCTTGGGCATTATAATGAGGAGCCTCAAAGGCATCCCAAACTAATATCTAAGCTCTAATGGCAAACACAACATCTAGAATCAATCCTACATGGCTTTGGTACTCTAATCTCCCCCTTCTCGCTAACTAGATTTAGCTCTACTTTATAGTGCCTTGGGGCATTTTAGGGACATGGTGAATGGTGTAGACATCCAATTCCTAACACCATTTATGTTGAAATTGTCAATATTACTCGAATTACACTTAAATTCACACTTTAGGTCAAAATCCATAAAATGCCCTAATGGTTCGAACTTGTCACTTACAAGGGATAGTTTAGGTCAAAGTATCCCTAAATAGGGCAAGGCATTTTATGGGCCAACTAACTTTGATTAGATCATTTCGAGTCAAAATAACAAATTCACCATTTAGTGCTTTAGATCACTCTTTTTTCTAATTTATTGGTACACATCATGCACCTCTGTTATTTGGTGTTGGCAACATCATAAATGGGAATACAACTCCAACACATCTAACATTACCTTCTAGTTCCTCTCTAGTCAAATTATGACCTAGTAATATGGCTTTTTGACCATTTTGAATAATTATGCACCAATTTCCAAAGAATTGCACTAAACTAGATTAAACTTACTTAAGCTAATTAGTCCCATTTAAGAGCTTAAGTAAGAATTCCATAGATCTTTTTGAATATCTAATTATTGGAAATTGATTTTGAATATCTAGATCACTTAGTGACATCATCTATGGGGTGGCATCCATCAAGCCATAAGTGCATAAAATATCAGGATTAAGGGTCACCCATGCCTAGTTAATGCCTCCCATGCCTTTTTAATGCTTAGTTATCTTGAGGATATTTATGATTTTAATTCCAAATATTAGGATTATGCATGGCCACACATCTCAATCTTGAGATGGATTGTCATGGTTGATCTTGACCAATCTCAAAAATCTATAAATAGAGAGGCCATGAAAATCATTTTTAAGCTTGATTTATGCAAAGTTATTA
Source organism: Torreya grandis (assembly GCA_037957365.1). NCBI lineage: Eukaryota > Viridiplantae > Streptophyta > Pinopsida > Cupressales > Taxaceae > Torreya > Torreya grandis. The sequence continues at coordinate 1,686,211 of JARHVA010002611.1, forward strand.
TGTAGAATTGTCTCCACAATCCTTTGCAATAGACCATTTTTTTTGTTTGCAAGCTTCGTTGATAGGCTAGTTTAGTGATTTGGAATCATGATCCTAGGTTTTATGGAGTATTCTTGAGACATTGGAAGATTTTGCCACCTTTGTTGACAAAGACAAGGATGCTTGATCAAAGGAGAACATGATTTTGAGCCACATAGGTATGGTGAGTCCATTTGGGAAGGTAATATGATATCTGATTTCTTTTATTTATTTCTTGTTATCCTTTGTAATTCTCATAGGAATAGATAGGCTTAGTTAGTTAGTTATTTATGCATTTTTCATAATTTATGGAGTAATGTTTGACTAACTTACTTTGTAATCCTCTCTACAAATGGATCACACCAGTTTTTGTGTTGGTGCTAGATGTAATCATTTCATTGGCTTTACTACCCTACTTCTAGTAAGTCATGACTATCCCATTTACCTGCTTTTTGATGATGATTGAGCTAAGAGGGAGTTAGTTAGCCACCTACCAGTTGGTGTCACAAGATGACAAAATAACAATCATAACAGGTGATTATCTTATGCCCAAGGGTCTATTGTGTTGGCATAGATCCCATACATAGACAAACTTAGGGCCAAACATATTGTATATGTCCAATATCTCATCTTCCATGTGAACTTGATAATCCAAAACTTACACTTTATGAGATATCACCTAGAAACTAATAACAATATAGAGGCTCAACTCTTTAATTTGATACAACTTGAATAAAAATGTGATGTAACTTTTTTGCACTTTATAAAACACCAAAGAGTTTAAAGCTCTAATTTAACAAGCAAGCTAAAGTAAAATCCTTTCAGATCTCTACTTTATTCCTTCTTCTAGAAAAGGCTAATAATAAAAAGGGATAACATGGATTATTTTTATGCATTGTGGTTTGGTCCCTACCAAATTTCTAAAATCTTAGGTGAGAATGAAATCTATCTCTATGTCTAACTAGTGAGGAAGTCCCATTTCTTGTCAGTGGATAGTGGCTCAAACACTACTTCTAGGCATGAATTAGCTTGGTCAGCGCTTGTATATAATTTATTTTTTCTTTCTTATTTTTTTCCTAATTTTGTTGTTAGTTTAGGTTTTTTTTTCTTTTTTTAATTCATTGGTCTAGCCTCATAATTGTCTCTTTTTTCTCTATCCTATTTATTTTTCCTTGTGGGTACCTCATTGCTCAAAGAATGAATAAAGAAAGGTATAGAGGTAGGTAGCATGAATGATGATGCATTGCTTAAGTACTTTAAGAAGTTTATGGCTTAATATTTTGTTTATGAGTCAAGTTTGAAAGTTTTGGCTCTCACCTGTGTTTTATATTTATTAGTGTTTGGATAAGTTTGGGTAAACTATTATACCTCTAAATATATTCTCTTTAAATTATACACATAAATCACATTTTAATGGTTTTTGGGTTTGCTTGGATAAACCTGTTATAGTTAAGATCTAGGGTGAAAATCTCTAATTATACATTTAATTTTCCATGATGGTTATAAATCTAAAATTGTAATGTTAAAAATAAATAAATAAAATAAAATTGAAGACAAAAAAATTAATTTGTGAAAAAAATCAATTTATGGGTGATTCAAGCAACCTTTATCGGGTTTATGGATCCCTAATTTGAAGTAGTGCAAGGAATTGAGTGGCATAAAATAATATATAATGGGGTTATGGATGCCTTGCTAATAAGGGAGAACTATCTGATCAAGCATTCATAATATATAATTCACTAGTCTAATGATCCAACTCATAGTAGTTAGTTCCTACAGGCTACACAAAATGGTAATGAACTCATTTGCACACACCAAGTTAATGAGAATATTACATTTGATCTCTTATCCATTCCATTCTTTCCCTCTCTAAATCATTAATTTTTCATGCATTATCTCAGTCTTAAGCTTCTAGGTTCATAGACACATTTCTCTAGTTTCAAAATATTCAAGAGTGTTTTCCAACAAAGTTTATTGTTGGTTGCACAACACACCCTAATTCCCATGAAATCATGGTACCCCTATTTTTTCATTTTGATTTGATATTTATTTTTATCACAAATTGGTTATTATCAGCTCCCTTAAGTTAATTTTATGGACATCTTGGTTTACATTCTAAACTGGGTCCTGAACCCCTGCCCATTGTAAAGACCACGTTAGTGCGAGAAAACTTCATTTTAAGCACTTACCATAAAATTGGAGTCTTGGTGACTTAACTTGAATTTGAATATATTAATTACATATCTCTCTAAATTTGTTCTTAGGGTTCATCTTGGTTTTTTTTACAAACTTGATCCTAAAACCAACTCTATTGTGATGACCAAGTTCATGTTAGAAAAATTCATATTCAATACTTGGTGTAGAAATGGAGTTTTGATACATTTATTGCATTTAGTTCACTCATTGAAAATATTGATAATTTACCAAATTAGATCTATTATAGGTCTTGTTGAATTTCCTATTTTTTAGACTTAATTAGGATTTCAATCCCTGATTAGAGTCTAAGTTTAAACATAGTAGTTCTCATTAGAGTTTTAAACTCTGATTAAGTCTATGGATAACACCAGTCTAGCTACAATTATATTCAGACTTGTAAGCTTGACCAGGTCTTATATTTTGTTTTTTTAGGCTTTCAATTTTATGTAGACCTTTTATGTGCTTAGGTTTGTCTAAATTAATGAAATTTCTTAAATATAGGTTAGGTTTTGAACCCTAACTAGGTCTATTGGGGCCTAAAGGGCCCCCATCCTTTTCTATTTAGGGAGTTTCCTATGACTAAGTCATGGGCTTTGAATGGACCCCAACACTTCACATAATGGATCGTATAGACTTGACTATGTTTGTGGGGCCCCAAGTTCTTCCAAATCATGCTAATTTGGTACTAGAACCTGACTATGTCTACATCCCTACCTTTAAAACATTTATAGTTCTATGCAAGATTATAATCCTGATCACAAAGTGAAAATTCATAATACGAGCATGTAGTTATATTTGAGTGTCCCAAACCTAATTAGGTCAAAATGCTATTCATTCTTTAGGTTTTTTATTATGTCTTGAAGTTCATTCTAACAAAGAACAATGTTAATCGGGGGCTTTCAAATTTTAATTAGTATATAGATTTAAAATTTTAAAAATGTACTTTTCCTACCAAGTCCAAAAACTAAATTGGTTGATGAGGTAAATTTTGACCCAATTTTGGGTTTTTAATCATATTTCCTCACTCATTTTTCCACTTTTCAATCCTTATACGGTGTCAAAAATCTAGTTCTAGCTTAACCTATATATGCGTTTAAGTTTTTGAAATTTTGTGTGCATTAAAAGTTGTTCACATTCTTATTTCACAATTTTCTAAATAACTTTAATTTCAAATTTTTGAAAGAAAAACTTAAAGATTAGAGGAGAGTAGAGTAGCATTTGGAGGGAGAATTAGGTTGGTGACTAAATTGAATGCTCTTAAAAACATTTTGGAGGGAAAATGCCTTAATTTTAGAGCTTTCATTAATTATATATTGGTAAATTAAAACCATTTGAAAGGTTGGCTTTTTTAATTCTGAGGATAAATTCTGAAATAAAATAGGCAATTTTATGCTTTGATAGTGTAATTTCTATCCGTCACTTTCAAACATGTCATTATGTTGTTGGATGTTTTACTCAATTGATTGTATTCAACTCAACGTTTTTGTGAAATTGAATATCTTAATCAATAGAAGGTTGTGTAATTTTTAATTATGATTTATGTATGTGAATAATGGTCATACTCATTCCTTTCACAGTTTGATTTCCCTTAATTGTTTGCATTTTATCTGTTATGGTTATGCATTTATTAATCAAGAGAGGGATTTATTTCTTTGGTTTCATTCAATGGGGATAATAATATTCATATTTGTTTCAATAGGATTTTCCCTCATTTTCCACTTTCTTTTGTTTTCTTAAAACACTTGTTACACTAAGGTTAGTGTAAGTTTTGTATGCAATATGATATTATCATCTTATCTCAATTTAAAAATATTTTCCATAATCATAAATTCATTATTTAATGTTTATCCAATGAAATAAATGAACATTAAAATCAGTTGTAAACTCATTTAATAAAAACCTAAAAAATGTTGATTTCATCATTTGGACAAAACCCAAAAATGCAATGTTATTATCATTTGTTGTTATACACTTAACTTATTAATATAAAATGAATCAAAAATTTCATTCCCATCTATTTTCTTTAGGTTGAAACTATGTTTAAAATATAATAACAAGCAAATGCCCCTTATATTGGAACATTTCCACATTGATTGCTAAGTTATCTAATACATCATGACACAATAATAATAATAGACCTTGGGGAGACCTTTGTGCCTTCTTTTAGGAAAGGTTTGATGGGTGACCATCTCACCTTGTATTGGTGTGGCAAATGACCCATAAATTTTTTTCAAACATTGAATTCATTTGGGATAGATGAAGTACCTTGCCCTAAAATAAGTCATCATATTCATTCCTTTTGTTCATCTCTCTTACGTGTAATTTATTCAAATTTGTGTGCTTTAATTTTTTCTTGTTTTTATAATTAAATCCATGACCTATAATATTTTATTAAGGAATATTTTATGCTTAAATTAATAAGGTTGATATCTATTCATTTAGATAATTGAAAGGAGACAAGTGTGACTATTAAATTCTAAATATATTATGAAATTGAGTGATAGGTATATAAAAAACATGAAATATGATGCAATACTATAAAAATGATGTAGATTAGAATAAACTAGAGAAAATATTCTTGACATGAAAAAATGATGTCATTAAGACTTGTGTTTTATTAATATGTCGAGAAACATTTACACATTATAGCATGTACGTATTCTTATATGCATTTTACATTTAACCCATGTTTATAAGTTTCTATATAAGTAATAGGTCTACCACAATTGATAATATTTATTGAAAATATGACATTTAGTCACAAATTTGACAAATGTCATCAAATCTACACATAATAGTCTTTATGTAGAGCTGTAACTAATTTCATAGGGCTCAACTTCCCTAAAATCACAAGTATATTTAAGTTCATGAGGCTCAATTTGGCCAAAATTATATACCTAATTAAATTGATCAAGTAATTAGTTTAATAAATGTTGAAATTGGGGCCAATTAAGCTCAAAAACATATAATATAGTCATGATTAGGATTATAGGGATCAAAGTAGCCATCCTTGATTAAATTGATCAAGAAATTGGTTCAATCAGTGATGAAATTAAGGTTAATTGAGACCCAAATCACATCCTATTGTTTTATATGGTTTTTGGGGAGAAAATTGGCCAAAATTACACACTTAATTTAAATAATCAAGTAATTGGTTAAATAAATAATAAAACTGGGAGTAATTGAACCCTAAATCAAATTGTACAATCATAATTAGGTTCACAAGAATTAAATTGGCACAATTTGTATCCATGATAAAAATCAAATCAAGTAATTGGTTCAAATAATCATGAAATTAGGGTCAATTGAGAACCAAATCACATCATATATAGTTGTAATTAGGTTCACATGGATGAAATTGGCCTTAATTGCATCCTTGATTGGTCCAATCAAGTAATTGGCTTAATTAGTGATTAAATTAGGGTCAATTGGGCCTTAAATCACATCACATAATCATAATTAGGTTCATAGGTGTCAATTTATCTCAAGTTATGTAGTTTATTAAATTGATCAAGTAATCATTTTAATCACTTAATAACTTTGGGGCCAACTAAGCCCTAAATTCCATTGTATAGTGGTAATTAGTTTATAAGGCTTAAATTGGCCTAGATTATATACTTGATTGAATATATCAAATAATTGGTTCAATCAATGATGAACTTAAGTCCAATCAACCCACAAATCACATTGTGTAGACACCTAAATCTAGCCACCAATGACCTCCAACTAGGATTTTGACAAATTTCCACCTAAAGTGCACAATTTGGCCTAAAAACACTAAATCGCATTAAAAGCTTTAAACCTAACATATTCAAGTGTTGATTTTATCTAGAGTGTCATTAAATGGGGTAATTATATTTATGGGATAGCTAACTTTTATTAGATCATTCCAATTTAAAATGATAATTTTGCACTTAGGTACTCTGGATTTCTCTTTTCTATCAAAACTCTTGCATAAGACACATGCCTTTGTTATTTGGTGTTGGAAACATCCTAAATGGGACAACAGATCTAATGCATCTGACATTGAATTCCAATTCTAGTCCAATCAAATTTTGGACCAATAACAAGAGATTTTGACTAATTTGATTAATTTGTGCACCAAGAGCCAAAATTTGCACTAAAGTTGACTAATCATGGTTTAGGCTAATTAAACCAAATTATGGCCTTAAGTTAATTTTTCATGGAACTTGTTGAATAAATATTTATTGGAAATTGATTTTTATTAATTTCATCATCATGTGACATCATCATATAAAGTGGCATCCATAAGCCATAAATGCATAAAATATAAGGATTATGGGTCTCCCATGCCTCATAATGACCCTCCATGCCTCTTCAATGCCCCTTTTTCCAATGTCATAATGAGGGTAATTATAGATCTAATTCTAAAATATTGAATTAATCCTCAACCACACATCTTCATCTCAAGATGGATGGTTCAAATTGATTCTAAGCAATCTAAAAAATCTATAAATAGGAGGCCTTGCCTAGTGAATTTTAAGCTTAATTTGTGCAAAGTTTCCATGTCAAATTGATTCCAAGATCTCTCACATGCCAAATTTATGATGCAAAAATATTTATCCAATGCAAGCCAAGGCCATAAGGTGCTAGGGAGAAGAGGAGATAGCCAAGCCTCCTTTGATAAAGACTTCATGAGCACAAGCTGAGCAAGCCACTACAACAAGCATTTGGACCATCCAAGGAAGGTGAAGGATTATTATTTTTATTTAATTTTTAGTTATGATTTTCATTTATTTTTGTTATTAAGCTCACCCTAGTAACTAGGCCTAAATATGTATGCTAATTAGTGTGTTTTTATCAAATTATTTTCATTTTTGGACTAGCACAATACTAATCACCTCTCTTGGATCAAATTAATAGTTTACATAATGGCACACCTGATGGGATAACACCCCAAAAATTTGATCAAATAGAACCTAAAAGTAATATACTAACTATTATCATGTAGGGTCTTGAAGTGTAGAAGCAAAAAAGGTGAATATTTGAGTAAAAATATTATTTTTAGAGCTCACAATTTTGTTCTCAAGATTATGTAATTCAGATCCCAACATGATTTGACTTGACCCAACTCACCCTAACTTATATCTTAACTCACCTTGACCCAGATCCTAACTCAGTCTGACTTGACCCAACTTACCCTAACACAGATCCTGACTCACCTTAACTTGACCCAATTCACCCTGACTCAGATCCCAACTTGACCTGACTCAAATCATAACTTAGCCTAACTTGACCCAACTCACCCTGACCTAGATCCCAACTCAACCTAAACTAACCCAACTCACCTTGACTCAAATCCTAACTTATCCTGACTTGACCCAACTCACCTTGACCTAGATCCAAACTTAGTCCAACTTGACCCAACTCACCTTAACTTAGATCCCAACTCACCTTGACTTAGATCCTAACTCAACCTGACTTGACCCAACTTGGATCCTGACTCAGCCTAACTTGACCCAACTCACCCTGACTAAGATCCCAACTTACCCTAACTTGACCCAACTTGCCCTGACTCAGATCCAAACTCACCTCAACTTAACCCAACTTAGATCTCAACTTGCCTTGACTCAAATCCCAACTCAACTCAACTTTACCCAAATCACCCTGACCCAGATCCCAACTCACCTTGACTTGACCCAACTTGTCTTGAATCAGATCCTAACTCAACCTAACTCAACCCAACTCACCCTGACTCAGATTCCAACTTTGCTTAACTTGACCCAACTTGACTTGACTCAGATCCTAACTCAACCTGACTTGACCCAACTCACACTAATTTGGATCCTAATTCAGCCTGACTTGACCCAACTCACCTTAATTTGGATCTCAACTTAGCTTAACTCAACCTAACTCACCTTGACTTAAATCCCAACTCAGCTTTACTTGACCCAACTCACCTTGATCTAACTCAACCTAACTCACCCTGACTTGAATCCTAATTCAGCTCGACTTGACCCAACTCACCCTGACTCAAATCCTATGCAATTTGACCCAACTCAGCCTGACTTAACCCAACTCACCCTAACTTGACCTAACTCACCTCAAATTAGATCCCAACTTAGCCTGACTTGACCCAACTCACCCTAACTCAGATCCCATCTTGATTGTGTCAACCCAAGAGTTCATTTTCCTAAGTTAATTATTTCATCTTTAAAAATGATTCAAAGCTAAACCACTTTCTCACATTTTTCTTGCAGGATCAACTTGGAGAAATTCTAAAGTGTGTTTCAATCATATTTTATATGCCTTAAAATGAAATATGAACATTATTTTTGTGCTTAATATAACATATAGGTGTTTAAGTAATTTTTTAGCATTAGTTTTCAAAGTTTACAATTTTAACACCAAGGGGTCAAATGAACACCACTAAATCTTTCATTTGGGCTTAAAATTGAACAAACTTGTCAATTTTATTTTCATTGTTTCAATTAGCACTTTATTTTTTAAAAATACAAGAATGTTGTGTGTATGCTCTTCCATTTGTCCCCTTTAGGGAACCCTTGGAATCAAAAGTGATTTCTTTATTTTCAAATTACCTAGTCCAAGACATAGAAATATTGTCATCTAAATCACTCCCCAAAAACTCACAAAAGTATTGGGTGACCTTGAAAATGACCCTAAAGTCTTTCTATTTTATGATTTCTTTATTTCATGTAAACTTGGCTTGTGAGAGGGATGTTATTACCCCCTATGAGTTCTTTAGGGAAGCTTTGACCCAAGGTTTCACCTCTTAGCATTGAGTTCATTTGGCTCCATATTGGATTTTCACATTGGACGTAGTGGCACTTTAGACATCACACTACACTGAATGAATAGTAGGATGTAGTGGTTACACAAAGGACTAGACCTTTTTGCAATAAGCTAAGTGATGCAGACCCAAAATTTGTGCTTTTTTTTGCATTATTTGATGTGAAAGTAACTGTGCAATTAACTCCCATAAAATATTTGGAAACTTATATATCTTAGACAAATCCCCACTTTTTACAAAAGTATTATTGGTGTAAGGTGCACCTCAAGGTCCATGTCACAGTACTATCATTTGAGAGAAGAAGGGTGTAAAAACCCTACTATATAATGCACATTTACTTTTAGATGAACACTTAAAATCCTCTCAAATGATGTATATTAATGGATTTAAGTAATACCAAGAGACCTTGTCAATTTAGGATCTAAGAGTGATTACTTAATTGGTTTTGTTCTAAATTAAAGTCTTGTTTAGATTCAAAACTTGGTGTAAATAAATGATGCAAACCAAACACATGGTCCTTATTTTCCTTTGAACAAAGAAGAATTATGTTTCCCACATGAAATCATCAATTAACCTTGTTCAAAATTTCATCAAAACTTGGATTCATATTATCCCCTTTGGCATAATTATGATGCCCAATTGAGTTTAGACCTCTACCAAAGTTCTTTAAGTCCTTCATTTATAATCTAAATTCAAAATTTCACCTTTATAAGTTCATAGGGTTGATGTGTTAAGTGGGTTTTCCATTTACACTAAACTTGAGGGAAATTAGGTCCAATTTCCAATTTGAGTTGAAGGTCATTTAAGACTCATGATCATTATCACCACTTGATAGACTTAAGTCATTTCATGATAAATACTTTCACTTTGAGTCTATACACCACAACATTTTAAGTCAAGAAAGGTAGTGTTATGCTGTCAAATTTTTAAGAAATTATCTTTACCTTAGAGAGTTTTTGAAATAAGCATTTTGTCATATATTTTGGGTATTCTATCACTGTTATGCTACCCAAAACATTTTAGATATTGTTTCATAGGCCCTCTTGAATAGAGTTCAAATTTGTTCCTACATTTTTCAAACTAATTTGAGTATACTTTTGTGAACCTTTATCTAGCATAGTTATACGATTCACTTTTGTATAGATTATTTTTCAAAATAACCAAGTTTTACACCATTATTTGTGAGAAAATAAACTATTTCTAAAGTGCCTTTTATTTCATACCTTATACCTATTTGATCGAGTCCATGTCTAAGAATCAAATGTCTAATGTTTGGTAGAAGTGTTTCAAATATGTTAGATTAAAATTTTCATCTATTTTCAAAGTCTAGATTTTGATGCCATTTGGCCAAGAGTCCTAACATATTCCTATTTGTTTGAGCCTATCTTTTGATTTTGTATTTGGACAAAAGACCTAGAAACTCAACTTTTCCCTTTCTTAGTTAGACCTTGTTTGGAATACTTTGACCTAGACCTTTGACATGTTGGTTTTTATTCAGACACTTGACCTTTTGTGTGTATTACATTTAAAATTATACATTTGATGTTATAATATTTTATGCCAAGTCTTATCACAAACCATTTTGGAGATGCAACTCTATTTTCAAACCACATTGAAGACATAGCTCTACTTTTGACCAAGTTAGACCAAGTTTGAACCATTTATCCTTTGAACATAGTTTTTTTGGAGTTTCTAGAACTCAAATCCTTTTTATTTTTGAATATTTCATCATGTATGTGGATATGTCTAGCTACACCTATGTTGGAGTCATGTATAATCTAACTTATGATAGAATGGCCATACAAAATGAATTTTATGTCTTTAGTCAAGACCCCAATGATGATAATATGGTTTGTGAGATAGATTTCTATCCACCTGATAATAATCATTCATAGGAACAAAGTCACAAACCAGCTTATGATCGAACTCAAGACTTAGATTGGTATGAAGAGGCTTGTGAGTAATTTAAAGACCCAACTATAGATAATGTTGTTTGGGATATGGATCCATACCCTCTTTATAATAATTAGCATGTGGAACACAATCAATAATTATCTTATGAGCCAACTCATAATTGGGATGATATGGTTTATGAGAAAGACTTGGATGCTTTGGCTTATGTGAGTAATCAGGCTCCACCACATCATATCATTTCTATTCCAAGATCACAATGTCTTACCATTCCTATACCAAGACCTCATCCTTTGGTTTGTGACAGAAATCAAGTTCTATAATGCCAAACCATTTCTATACCAGGACCTCATCTTTTGGCTTGTGTAAGTAATCAAGCTCCACAATGCCCCTTCATCATTCCAAAACCTAGTCCTTTGGCTTATGCAGGCAATAAAGACCCAAAATGCCCTATCGTTACCATTTTAGGACTTCATCCTTTATCTCATGAAATTAATCATGCTCCTCAATGCCCTACCATTATCTAACCACAAACCATTCCTCATCCAAAACCAATCCCATCCAAACCTCAACTAATCTAATCGTTCAAAGACCAAGATGTGTTCAAAACTAGTATTTTCCAACTCATTGGAAACCAAGGCCAAGACAACCAACCAATCCAATATGTTTTTGTTGAACCAACGACTTATGATAAGTCAACCTATGATGAATCACCTATTGATCCTATATTAGTTGTCAAGGAGTCTCACACTGACAAGCCAATCTTTGTCGAGTCACTTCTTAATGATTATAACCACCTTTGGGTAAATCATTAACTTGACCATGTGCCCATTTCTCAAGAGCCTCCTATTGACAAGCCAGTCTTTGAGGAGTTATTGCTTGACCTTTTTCCCATCTTAAAGGAATCCCACTCTGAAAAACTAGTTTTTGTGGAGCCCATTATGCCATCATAGGCTGTTACTTGTCCAAAACCAAATATTCAAAAAGACATCATTATAAAATAGTACCCATTAGATGAAGAATAAGAGTTAGATTCATATTCTATTCTTGAACTAACGTTGGATTTACCATTAGAATCTAAATCAACATCAATCTCAACATTAGATTTAGAGTCCTTTGAGTTAGAATCAAATTTATAAGAAGAATATATTTATAGATATTACAACATTGATTACACATGCCTTACATATCAATTTAAATATAATTGTGATACTTCTATGATTTTTGAGAATGAGTACTTCATCCTTAACACAAGTTATCCTAGTATCTTATACAAGGATTTTATAGCCTCTCCCCATTCCATTACCATTCCATGGGCCACTACCATCAACCAAAATAGACATATCATTGACATTCCATCCCCCACAAGTGTCAAATAGGATCGATAGAATCACACTTTATTGAACTGCATCCATGGTGACAACAGTTGAAGAAGAGCAAGGAGGCCAAGACCACATTAATATAGAAAAATAATACTCTCCTAGTGAAACGTTTTTGGAGGTGTCAGGGGAAAATCAAATTCATAACTCATCATCTTCTAGTGAAACTTTTTTGGAAGCACTAGAAGACAATCCAAGTCAAAATTCAGCATTCCTTAGTGAAACCTTCTTGAAGGTGATATGGGATAATCAAGACAACTTCATTGGTGAAAACCTCTTTGAAGCACCAATATCTAAGCATAAAAGTTCTTCACTACTTGATGAAGACAAAATCAAAGATCAAATCAAAATAACTTCCAATCTATAGCCTAATCAGATGGTAGCTACTCTCAAGATCAAACAACATAAAAATTTGGTCATCTTATCAAGAGAACAAGTCTTCAACCCCACCATAACCAAAGTTATGTTGAATCCAACATCAACAACATTACATGTGACTAGACATCTCAATCTTCATTTTTTTCCCAACCATTCCACATTCCATTATCATCTACCATTCCATTTCATAATCAAATCTACCATCCATGGTTTCACTTTCCTTTGTATAGGCTATAAAGATACCTTATCTCCACATTTGAAAGAATAAAAATCAATAGCCAATGAAGATCACAACAACATTATTGAAATCACATTTTTTAGGTAGTTATTGATGAAATAATTATTTAGACAAGGTGTGGAATATCAATTAACATAATCAAGTATTCTATTTGTATCATTTTATGATTAGGATGTGCATCTCCATCTCAAAAGGAAAAACATAATCATATGTCATTTACCATACCCAAGCCAAAAACATGTACCATACCATTTCACATTGCCATGCCATTACCGTTATTACATATCCATTTACCATTGTCTTAAATTCTTTCTATTCACCCTATCACCTGGGGGTAAACCCTCTTACTATTTTATACATCCTATCATTACATTCCTATCTATATGAAAGACTATTTTTAGTTATCCTACCCAATCTTATTTTGATCTTGGTTCCTTTGGTTCTTCCTACACTTTTTATGAGAGGATTCTAATCAAGTTTCAACAATCAATCAAGTATATATTTTAATGATAATCTATGAAAGTAGTATGATAGCTGATCTAGTAAGATATCTTTCATTTTCTATCCTATATTAATCTGTTTATGTGAGCCTGATTATAACCACCTTTGGAAAAATTAGTGTTTCACCAGTATTGCTACTAATTATAACTACCTATGGGTAAATTAGTATCATTGACCTATGTTGTTGTATCCTAGTTATAACCACCTATGAGCAAACTAGGGGAAACACTTGTTTATCATGCATTTCCACATCACCTTGCCATTACTATTTTCATTTGACTGGCCATTTCCAACATTTGAGAACTTATTGGGACCTAGTTGGTTTTTCCCTACCTTTTGTGTAGATGGAATTACTATGACTTGAGGTCATTTTAAAACTATGTGGGTTATGCTCAATTCATGTTGAGGTCACCTCAGTCTCCCTTTCTATACAATCTTGCCATTTTATGAGAAACCTAAGACAACTCTCACCATTTTGTGAGTAGGTATCTTATCATTCTTGAACAAGTTAAGATACCTCAAAATTCCAGAAACATTCATAATATTTCAAAATCCAAAAATATTTATCTTATCTAAGCCTAGTAATTTATCCTCAATCCACCTTATTGGGACATTGTCATTGTTAGGATGCTTTCTTTTCCTTTTATTTTCAAGATTTTTGATTGTTTTTTTAATTTTAGATTGTTTGTTTTTCTATTTGTTTGTCTATTTATTTGCTTGCTTGTTTATTTAATTTTAGTACTATTGCCTCAACTTAGTCTATATGAATTCATGGGTGATTCCTTGAGATCATTATTCTTGAGTTTATCCATATTCATACGTCAATATTATCATCATGGTTTTTATCATTGGTGTATTATTTTCGAGTGTTTATTAGATCGAGAGTCAGTCCTTATGCATATTTTGGGATATTCTTCATGGTGTTCTATCATGAAGCCTACCATCACATGCTACAATATAAATTAGCATCAGGAAGGTCTACAATCAATATATCCATATAATTTTCTCCTTGGCACCTTGACAAATCCTTCCATCCCATCCTTGATCAAATTCATCCATTAGCTATTCTAGTTGTATCATTATTAATAAGGATAAGCATCTCCTCATTGGTAGGTACAACTGAATCATTTATAATGATCAATCATATTCCCATAGCTATCTCTTTCATCACTTTTCACCCACTCATATATAATCTATATTCTAGGTAATATCCTTGAGTTATGCTGGTTAATTAGCCCTGACTGGGGCACAAACATCTTTAGCCAATCCAAGTCCTCTTAATGATTATAATCGCATATGGGCAAATCATTATTTTAAATTTTATTCCTAATTATAACCACCTTTGGGCAAATCAATAATCTTTTTAAATCAATGCATGCAAGTATTTTCTTATATGGATTAATTTCAACCATGGGTTAATTCCACCTTTATTATTATTTATTTTTGAGGGACCACCCATCAACAAATGTGACGATCACTCCTTCAAGGGGGCATCATCATAATCTTCCTAAAATTATTTAGAGCTTTGTTATTCAAACATCATCTTCTTTTTGGTATACAATCCATATCTCATTATTTGAAAAGACATTGTTATGCTTATAGCTTGTAATGCCTTCCCAAATAGGGGAAAACTATAGACACCTAAATCTAGCCACCAATGAACTCCAACTATGATTTTGACCAATTTCACCTAAAATATACAATTTGGCCTAAAAATACTAAATCACATATAAAGCTTTGAACCTGACATATTCAAGTGCTGATTTTGGCTAGAGTATCATTAAATGGGGTAATGTAATTTATGGGCCAGCTAACTTTGATCAAATCATTATGAGTCAAAATGATAATTTTACACATGGGTGATCTAGATTCCTCTTTTCTATCAAAAATATTACACAAGACATGTGCCTTTGTTATTTGGTTTTGGCAACATCCTAAATGGGATAATGGATCCAACACATCTAACATTGACTTCTAATTCCAATCTAGTCAAATTTTAGACCAATAACAAGACATTTTGACTAATTTGATTAATTTGTGCACCAAGAACCAAAATTTGCACTAAAGTTGACTAATCATGTTTCAGGCTAATTAAACCAAATTAGGGCCTTAAGTTAATTTTCCATGGAACTTATTGAGTAAATTTTTAATGAAAAATTGATTTTTATTAACTACATCATTAGGTGAAATCATCATATGGGGTGGCATTTATAAGCCATAAATGCATAAAATATCAATATTATGGGTCTCCCATGCCTCATAATGACCCTCCATGCCTCTTTAATGCCCCTTTTCTAATGTCATGATGAGAATAATTATATGTTTAATTCCAAAATATTGAATTAATCCTCAACCACACATCTTCATCTCAAGATGGATGGTTCAGGTTGATTCTAAAAAATATCAAAAATCTATAAATAGGAGGCCATGCCTATTTAATTTTGAGCTTAATTTGTGCAAATTTACCATGTCAGATTGATTACATGATCTCTCACATGCCAAAGTTATGATGCCAAAATATTTAGCCAAGCCAAGCCAAATCCATAAGGTGCCATGGAGAAGAGAAGATAGCCAAGCCTCCTTTGATGAAGACCTCATGAGTACAATCCGAGCAAACCACTACAACAAGCATTTGGAGCATCCAAGGAAGGTGAAATATTCTTGTTTTTATTTACTTTTTAATTGTGTTTTTCATTTGTTTTTTATTAATCTCACCATAGTAACTAGGCATAGAGATGTATGCTAATTAGTGTGTTTTTATCAATTTGTTTGCATTTTTGGACTAACACAATACTAATCACCTCTCTTCAATCAAATTACTAGTTCACACATTGTATAGAATAAAATAGTATCAAAGGGATTGAATTGGCCAAAATTATGTCATGATTGAACCAATCAATTAATTAGTTCAATTAATGATGAATTGAGGCTAATTAAATCCTAAATCACATCTTATAGTCACAATTATGATTATATGGCTCAACTTGGCCAAAATTACATTCTTAATTGAACTAATTAAGTAATTAGTTTATTCTATGATGAAATTGAGGCTAATTGATTCCCAAATTACACTTATAAACAAAATTAGGTTCATAGGGATCTAGTTGGCATAATTTGCATTTGTTTTTCTTTCTTTTTGTTCAGTGATAGGTTTTGACCAGAGCTATAATTGGTTTTGGGGCACAAACCAAGTGCCTAATCTTTAAGAGAACTATTGATCCATTATAAATGGATAACACTTTGATCACATTGAAACCATCAAGTAAATAGCCACATTTATCATATAAACTCCCTCTAAGATTCAAACTTGGGTGGGGATGGGCACAACAAAACCACTTCACCAATCCTTCTACATTTCATTGGAAAAATTACATCTATTTTTATATTTTAGGACTTAGTGAGTGTAAATCCTATGTTTGATTAAAGGTATGAGTAGTCTAAATTAGGAAACTAATATTCATAAAATAACCACTAATTTTTTATAGAATTGAAGAGCTTTGACTTTTAAAAAATAGAAATAAATATGTGCAAATAGACTTATTTATAAAACATTTGATACATATGATCTGAGTGCTAAAAACTGAGATATGTGCATGTTTGAGTATCATCAACTAGATCCTTGTATTATAACCTCTCCCAAATAATAACACCATATTTAAACATAGGCACCATATGGCTCTAGTATCCTAATAATGGTACTAATGTCCTCTATGTAGGATTGTCTTAAACTTTTGGGTGTACCTATGTCTATGTTTTTAGGTTCTATTCTTACAAGCATGAAGTTTGTAAAATTGTATTATGCTTGGAAAAACTGATTTATGATGTAAAACATAATCCTCCATATAATTAAGGCATGATCTAAAAGTATGTTCATTAGTAGGATAGGGTTGGACATCCTCAACACCTCATTTTGAAGAGAGTTGCCTACATACCAATACTTTGAGGAGGGATCAAGCTTGATGTAGTTCTCCCCACCTAAGTGTCGGTGCAAGTGCAAGTGATTCTAGAATGATAGTGGCCTTGAGTGCCTTGAGTGTGCTTGAGATTGGAAATCTAGAAATTTTGAATTTAGGGAAATTGCATATGGTAGTATGTAGAAGTAGGGAAAAATAAGGATTAATAACCTTGATTTTGCTTAACTTATTCCATGTTTAAATAGGTGTTTTGAATCTAGTTTACATATAGTGGATAAAGGGATAAAATTCATGTAGTTATATTGTTTTGTTGCTTGTGTAGATAATAAAAGACATCTAGGCTCACCTTAGGAGGGTTTTACCTTCAAAACTATATTCTTTTAGGAAATCTAGGGTAAAAGACATAGGCACCATTTTGGGTATGCTAGCAACATGTGGCTCTAGTGTCCTTAATGTGGAACTAATGTCCAACTTCCATAATGTTGGGAACGAAGGGCCAAGATTATGAAATAAGCATTTAGGATTGTGTTTAAGCTGATTAGGGATGTCTATGCCCAATGCAAAGGCTATAAAAGTGTGATAATATGATCTAGCATAGTTTTAGGGCTAACCTAGGAATAGGTAATCTCAACTAGCACTCTTAGCACTCAAATACCACTTTTAGGTGATTACATCTACCCCCCCTTTATGCTAGAAATATAACAAAGTGAAATAACTAGTATAAAGGAAAAAGAAGCATACCTAGACTTACCTAATAAGTGAAGCCTATAAAGCTAAGTTTGAGTATGTGAAGTTAGGGTTTCATATGCTAAAAATGATCCAATGTATGACCTAAAAATGAAACATTCATAAATTAGTCCTTACTTAAGAGACATCAAAATCAAAAGACTACACTAAGAAAATAAGTAATTAAGTAAAACTAAGTAAATAAATGAGAATTAGGAAGTGAATGAATACAACTCATTGGGCATGTGAACCAATGTATGAACTTAGTGATAACATATGTGTGTACATGTATAGAGTGATCAATCATTGAATCGATTGGACTGA
Organism: Torreya grandis; assembly: GCA_037957365.1. Lineage (NCBI taxonomy): Eukaryota > Viridiplantae > Streptophyta > Pinopsida > Cupressales > Taxaceae > Torreya > Torreya grandis. The sequence continues at coordinate 1,704,568 of JARHVA010002611.1, forward strand.
GATGATAGATTTCTCAATCCATATTTATGGATGGCTCAATAACTCAATCCAATTTTGACTTGATCTTTGCCCACCCTTTCTTGGTCGATCAATAACTCAAGTAGTCTATGATTCCATAATTTCCAACCCATGTGTATTAGATGCATTTAAAATTGACCTATGCAAAACACCAAAAATGATTAACATAGTATATTTAATTATGTATGTTAGCTTTGTAGCCACTCGAGAATGCCAACCACTATAGAAGGATTAAGGCATGAAAATATTGATAACCTAGAAGATAATTTCAAGTTTATTTAGTGTAGAGAATGACATGGAATTTTTCATTCCATCTGATCAAATGGTGTGTAACTGAGCATATGGAAACAATGTGCTATGCACATGCCCAAAATTTGATATCTGAGTATAATGATTTTAGATTAAGTTGTAATAGTTATATCTAAGTATATAAAATGAATATGGTAAATATCATGTCACACATGATGCCCCAATATAAATAATTGATATCAATTTAAGCTAAGCTAGTGTGAATCTAAGTAAAAATTGAGTATAACTATAAAACTTATAGCTAGATATGTGCAAATTTGTACTATACTTGGTGTACTATTATGTCCAATATGAGTTTCCCTGAAACTAAGGTCATTATATAGTAGTTCCAAATATTGGATAGTAGGACCATGTGGTCATAGTGTCCCTATTTTGTTGCTAATGTCTTTCTGATCTAAATTCTATGTCACTACACTGATTTTTGAGTCATTTTTATTTATGTTTACCTGTGTCTAATTTTATGTATAACTAAGCCTATGTGGTGAAAATGTTTCTATGAATGCAATATAAAATCATGATATCTATGATAAACCCTTGTGAATTCACCCTCTTTTAAGGGTAGTTTTTGAATATGTAAAAGAACTATCCTCAAAATAAAAATCTCTAAGAAATATGTGTTAGCCAGAGCATATATGATAATTACATGATAATCCAATATAATGTGTAAACATAAATTAGAATGTATGATGATCTAAGCATAAGTATGTAATTTAATATGCATGTCATGCCTAGCATTGCACAAGGGTGTCAATATATATGTAATCAATGTATGTAAAAAAAATTCTGAGTAAAATTAAGTAGCTACCTAGGGGGATGGGGAATTATGTCCATCACAACACCAAAGTAGGAAGGGTAGCTACATGAGGTCCATCATGGAATAAAAAATTGGTGTGTGTAACAATCAAATACAAGTGTCATGACCATGATGCATGCAAAAAATCATACATACAAAATACATGAGTCATATAAAATAGGACAAGGGGCCACTATACAAGGGACGTGGGCACATGTCACTAAATTTGAGAAATAAAACATACAAAAACATGTCCAAATATCCACATACATAATCAAAAAGCAAGTTGGCCTAGATCCACATACAAGGACATGTTCAAATGTTTGCATATATAATCAGTATAAGCACACACAAGGTACATGGGCACATGTCCAAGGCATACATACTATGTGCATACACCTAAAATAGCTTTCCTCATTACCATTGATAATATTCTTATTAATTGATGCTAATTATAAAAATCCCATCTATTTTAATTCATCCTACTAATTAATCCCCCTTTCCTAACCATTTACTAGCCCTCTTCAATAATTATCCATTTCACTATCCTTAGTCAAATCCCATCCCTTCGTTAATTATAGCATGATCCTTATTATTATAATCTAATCCTAGTTATATATTATATGAGAAATTAAAATTCCCATAACCCCACCTAACCACCTACTAACCTACTCCCTAGGTATTTATACATCCCTAAGAATCCTAATCATCATTAAAGCCCCTCTAATCCTCCATTATCCTTAAACTAATGAAGAAGCCTCTATAACTAGAGAAATTTTCTCCAAGTCATCTGGATCAAGAAAATATTGATTTTTTTAAATTTTGCAAGTATAGGCTACAGTCATGGGTTTGCATTAGTAGTTACAACATTGTCTAAGTTAGTCATGATATTTCTTTTATGAGTCATGATATTGCTTTAATCATCCTGTTAACCACTAATTTTCTATTTGACTACGAAGGTTTTTACCCTTTGATAATCCCTTGACTCACGATTAGCGATATTATTAAGAGAGTCATGATTTTTCATAACCTAATCACGATATTAGAAACTACTAATGATTTTGTGCTACAGTTCCATTTTTGACAAAACCGTGACTTACCCACTCATGAGTTTGCCCTGGTAATCATGGGATTGATCCTGAGAGTTATAGTATTCTAGTCCTTCATAAAACCATTAACATTTGACTACTGTATATTTATCTAAGAGATCTATTTTGACATCTGGTATTCCTATAAGGGATTTTTATCTCAATATAAGTCTTTCATTTAATATTTTTGGAGTTTTTAGCTTTGAACACATATCAATTGAATAACCTTAATTATCCACCTAGGTTTTTTTTCTCTTTGTCTGGTCCATGTTTGTGCAGGGTCAATAAAGAGAGAGGATAATGAATCAATTGAAGACAAAACAAACATAGGCCTTTTTTTCCATTTTCCTTATTCTTGACAATACCACAGCTCTAATTATTTTTAGACTCATGATATTGAACTATAGAGTAACAATATTATAGTGTTAGTCATGATCTTGTAATTTTGGCATACCTTTTTTGTCTGTTTTTCAATATTTCAACATTTATTAGGTAGATTAAGGGATAATTTTACCTATTTATATCATATGTTCTTTAGCAAAGTTAAAATATTGGTCATGTCTGATCTATGTCCATTTTGATATAACACAAATATTAGTCTTTATATGTCTATTATCATTTTTAAATAAGACATTTTGAAATGTTTTAAAATTTGTAACTTGTGTGAACATCATTTTTGGTCACAAAATATAAATCTAGAAATTTTTGTCTTACATAACAATAGTGCAACTCAAGCTTTGTTTGTAGTAGCGAGTTTGTTATCCTAAGTCACGATTTTGTAGTTTACGATAAAACCCCAACTATTAATTTATAGCCAATTGTATTTTTCTTGATTTCAATCATGATATTATCTAAATAGTCATGGTCTTATAGTTAACCATCATAGTTAGCTAACTCCTACAATATCACATCTCATAAATTATAGTTTAGTACTACAAGTTGAGGTTTTACATTATGTAGTTGAAATTTTTTAGGTATTTTGTTATTCAAAATTATCCTTTTTGAGTGTGTTTTTTGAGTCAAGTTTTTGTGATTTTTTGACTCACTCTAAGCATCCCATAAATCCCAAATTACTTGGTAGATCATGACCTATGAATAGCTTGGATTGGACTAATAGTGTGTCCAATCCTCTCATGTGGGTGTATCAATAACTCAAATAGGCTATGAATCCATCATTTCCCACCCATGTGTACTATATGAATTTAAAATTGAACCATGCAAATCACCAAAAATGTCTAACTGAGTATATCTAACTATGTATGTTAGCTTTGCAACCACTCAAGAATGCCAACCATTGCAAAAGGGTTAAGGCATGAAAATGGTGATAATATAGAAGATGATGTCAAGTGTATATAGTGTTGAGAATAACATGAAATTTTTCATTCCATTTGATCAAATGGTGTGTAACTGAGAATATGGAAACAATTTGTTGTACACATGCCCCCAATTTCATATTTGAGTATAGTGATTTTGGATTGAGTTGTAATAAATATATTTAAGTATCTAAAATGAATATGGGAAATTTCATGCCACACATGATACCCCTAGTCTAAATAATTGATATGAATATGAGCTAAGCTAGTGTGAATCTGAGTGAAAATTGAGTATAACTATCAAAATTATAACTAGATATATGCAAATTTGTATTATACCTAGTGTATTATTATGTCTAATATTAGTTGACCTAAAACTGAGGCTACTATACAGTAGTGCCAAATCTTAGATAGTAGCACCATGTGGTGCTAGTGTCCTTATTTTATTGCTAATGTCTTTTTGGTCTAAATTTTATGTCACTATACTACTTTTTGAGTCATTATTTTTCTCTATGTTTACCTATGTTTGATTTTATGTATAACTAAGCCTGTGTGGTGAAAACATTTATATGAATGCAATATAAGAGTCTGATCTCTATGAAAAAACCCTGTGAATGCCCCCTCTTTTAAGGGTAGTTTTTGAGTCTATGAAAGAACTATCCTAAAAATAAAAATCTCTAAAAAATATGTGTTAGCTGGACTGTATATGATAATTATATGATAATCCAATATAATGTTTAAACATAAATTAGAATGTATGATAATCTAAGCATACGTATGTAATGTAAGATGCATGTCATATCTAGAATTACACAAGGATGTCAATATATATGTAACTAATGTATGTAAAAACAAATCCAAAGTATAGGGGGATGGGGCATGATGCCCATCAAAGTACCAAAGTAGGAAGGGTATTTACATGAGGTCCCTCATTGCATAGAAAATTTTTATGTGTAACAAGTAAATATAAGTGTCATGGCCATGATGCATGAAAGAAAGCATACATCTAAAATACATGTGTCACATAAAATAGGCCAAGGGGCCATTATATAAGGGACATGGGCATATATCACTAAATCTGAGAAAATAAGAAATACAATAACATTTTCAAATATCCACATACACAAGCAACAAGTAAGTTGGCCTAGATCCACATACAAGGACATGTTCAAATGTTTGTATATATAATCAAGAAAATCACACACAAGGGACATGGGCACATGTCTAAGGCATACATACTATGTGTATACACATAAAATCACTTGACTTATTACCATCGATAATATTCCTATTAATTGATAATAATTTTGCTAATCCCATCTATTCTAATTCATCATGCTAATTAATCCCTCATTCTTAGCCTTTTATTAGGCCCCTTCAATAATTCACCATTTTAGTATCCTTAGTCTAATCCCATCCTTTTATTAATTTTATCTTAATCCCTATTATTATAATCTAATCTTAGTTATCCATTATATGGGAATTTAAAATTCTCATAACCTCACCTAAATACCTACTAACCTATTCCCTAGATATTCCTACATACCTATGAATCATAATCCGCGTTAAAGCCCTTATAATCCTCCATTATCCCTAAACTAATGGAGAATCCTTTAGAACTAGAGAAGCTCCTCCAAGTCTCTATAAATCTATAAACTAGAGACTTATAAATAATTTTAAATTCTCTAAAACTCCTTCCATTTGCATATTTTTAAAAACTCTTCTTCCACCCTCAAACCAACTTGAAAGCTCATATCAAAGCCATGTCAACTCAAATCCTTATAGAAAATCCATGTCCATTTGCAATCAACTAGAATTTCTATAACACCATTATGCCAAAATCAACCCTCAATCAAGCATCCATCATCCATCATCTTTGATCAAGCATCCATGTTAATCTGAGTTTATATGCAATCACTTGATCATTTTTGAATCCTAGAAGGAGGTTATATGAAGTAAGGAATTTAGTAAATCTCATATCATTCTAAGTTGTTTCATAAATCCTTTTCGAATAGGTAGTTTGAGTTTGAGTTTGAATTAGCTTATTTAATACATAGTGTGCTCAAAATCTTACAACATTTCAGTGACCATAGTGGGAGTTTGTTCCTATTTAATCAATTTTTCTTGATAGTGTTATTTTTGCTAGCTTGTAGGGTCATGTAGATCAAGAAAATCTCAAAAAAAAATATATCAAATATTGCATGTACAAGTTGTAGTCATAGGTTTGTACTAGTAGTCATGACATTATCCAAGTTAGTCACAATATTGCTTTTGTGAGTCAAAATATTGATTTAATCATCCCTTTAACCATTATATGTCTGAATATGTATGTTTTTACCCTTCAAAAATCATGTGACTCACGATTAGTGATATTATCAAGAGAGTTAGGATTTTGCATAACCTAGTCACGATATTGTAAACTACTAAAGGTTTTGACCTATAGGTCCATTTTTAACAAAACTATGACTGACCCAGTCATGAGTTTGCCCTGGTGATCATGTAATTGACCCAAAGAGTCATGATATTATATTCCTTCATAAAACCATTAACATCTAACTTCTATCTATTTACCTGGGAGAACTCTTTTCGCATTTGGTGTTCTTATAACGGATTTTTGTCATTAATATAAGTCTCTCATTTAATATTTTTGGAGATTAAATGCATATATATTGACTAACCCCAATTATTTACCTAAATTTTTATTTTCTTTGTATGGTTTGTGTGTTGTGCAAGGTCAAGAGGGAGAGAGACTAAGGAATCAACTGAAAACAAAACAAACACAGGCCTTTTTCCCTTTTTCTTATTCTTGAGAATACCACAACCCTCATTAGTTTTAGACTCATGATATTTAACTATAGAGTAATGGTATTGTAGTTTTAATCACAATATTGTAATTTTTGCATACCTTTTCTATTTGTTATTCAATATTTCAACATTTATCAGGTAAATTAAGGGATAAGTTTACCTATTTAAATCATTTGTTCTTTAGAATAGTTAACCTATTGGTCATATTTTATCTTTGTGTCCATTTTGGTATAACAAAAATATTAGTCTTTATCTATTTATTATCATCTATAAATAATAATTTTTGAAATATTTTAATATTTGTAACTTTTCTAAACATAATTTTTGGTCACAAAAGATAAATCTATAAATTTTTGTCATCAGTAAAAATACCTCAACTCACACTTTGTTTGTAGTAAAGAGTTTGTTATCCTAAGTCATGGTTTTGTGGTTTATGATAAAACTACAACTATTGATTTATATCTAATCATGGTTTTTTCACTTTCACTCATGGTATTGTCTAAACAGTCATAGTCTTGCAATTAACTATCATAATTAGCCAACTTTTGCAATATCTCAACTCATAAATCATGGTTTTTTCCTACAAGTCATGGTTTTGTAATGAACATTTCTAATTTTTTATCCATTTTTTTCTTCAAAATTATCCATTTTGAGTGTGTTACTTGAGTCATTTTTTGTGATTTTTTGAGTCACTATGAGCCTCTCACAAAGCCCAAATTAATTGGTGGATCATGACCTATGAATAGCTTGGATTAGACTGATAGTGTGTCCAATCCTCTCATGTGGGTGGATCAAAAACTCAAGTAGGATATGACTCCATCATTTCCCACCCATGTGTACTATATGTATTTAAAATTGAATTGTGTAAAGACCCAAAAAATGTCTAACTGAGTATATCTAACTATGTATGTTAGTTTTGCTAGCACTCAGGAATACCAACCACTACAAAAAGATTAAGGCATGAAATTGGTGATAACCTAGAAGATGGTGTCAATTATATATAGTGTAGAGAGTGATAGGAAATTTTTCATTCCATCTGATCAAATGATGTGTAGCTAATCATATGGAAATAATGTGTTACACACATGCCCACAATTTGATATTTGAGTATAGTGATTTTGGATTGAGTTGTGATTACTATATTTAAGTATCTAAAATTAATATGGGAAATATCATGCCACACATGATGCCCCTAATCTAAATAATTGATATGAATATGAGCTAAGTTAGTGTGAATCTGAGTGAAAATTGAGTATAACTATCAAACTTGTAACTAGATATGTGTAGATTTGTATTATACTTGGTGTACTATTATGTCAAATATGAGTTGCCCTAAAATTGAAGCTATTATATAGTAGTTCCAAATATTGGATAGTAGCACCATGTGGTGCTAGTGTCCCTATTTTATTGTTAATGTCTTTCTCATCTAAATTCTATGTCACTACACTAATTTTTCGAGTCATTATTTTTCTTTATGTTTACCTATGTATGATTTTATGTATAAATAAGTTTGTATGGTGAAAATGTTTCTATGAATGTAATATAAGAGCCTGATCTCTATGACAAACCCCTGTGAATGCCCCAACTTTTAAGGGTAGGTTTTGAATCTATGAAAGAATTGTCCTCAAAATAAAAATCTCTAAAAATATGTGTTAGCTGGAGTGTCTATGATAATTGCATGATAATCCAATATAATGTGTAAACATAAATTAGAATGCATGATAATCTAAGCATAAGTATGTAATGTAAGATGCATGTTATGTCTAGCATTTCATAAGGGTGTAAATATATATGTAATCAATGTATGTAAAAAAAAATCTAAGTAAATAAATATCTACCTAGGGGGATGGGGCATGATGTCCATCACAAGACCAAATTAGGAAGGGAAACTACATGAGGTCCCTCCTGGCATCAAAAATTAGTGTGTGTAACAAGTAAATATAAGTGTCATAGGTATGATGCATACAAAAAAGCATACATAAAAAATACATGATTGATATAAAATAGGCTAAGGGACCACTATAAGGGGGACATGGGCACATATCACTAAATCTGAGAAAAAAAGACATACAATAACATTTTTAAATGTCCACATACACAAGCAACAAGCATGGTTGCCTAGATCCACATACAAGGACATGTTCAAATGTTTTCATATATAATCAGGAAAATCACACATAAAGGACATGGGCACATGTCCAAGGCATACATACTATGTGTATACACCTAAAATTGCTCACCTCATTACTGTCAATAATATTCTTATTAATCAGTGATAATTCTATTAATCCCATCTATTTTAATTCATCTCGCTAATTAATCCCTCATTCCTAGCCTTTTATTATCCCCCTTCAATAATTCTCCATTTCACTATCCTTAGTCTAATCCCATCCCTTCATTAATTTTATCCTAATCCCTATTATTCTAATCTAATCCTAGTTATCTATTATATGGGAATTCAAAATTCCCATAACCCCACCTAAACACCTACTAACCTACTATCTAGGTATTCCTACATACATAGGAATCCTAATCCTCATTAAATCCCTTCTAATCCTCCATTATCCCTAAACTAACTGAGAAGCTCCTTCAAGTATCTATAAGTCTATAAATTAGATAATTCTAAATAATTTTAAATTCTCTAAAACTCCCTCCATTTGCCTATTTATACAAGCTCTTATTCCACCCTCAAACCAACTTGAAATATCATATAAAAGCCATATCAACTTGAATCCTCATAGTAAATCCATATCCATTTATCAATCAACTAGAATTTCTATAAAACCATTATGCCAAAATCAACCCTCAATCAAACATCTATCATCCATCATCTTTGATCAAGCATTTATGTCAATCTGAATCTATATGAAATCATTTGATCATTTGAAAATCCTGAAAGGAGGTTATATGAAGAAAGGAATTTGATAAGTCTCACATCATTATGATTTGTTTCATGAATCCTTCCTAAGTAAATAGTTTGGGTTTGAGTTTGAATTATTATTTTTAATTCATAGTGTGCTCAAAATCTTACTGCATTTTGGTGACCATAGTGGGATCTTGCTCCCATTTAATCAATTTTTCCTGTTAGTGTTGTTTTTTCTAGCTTACAGGGTCATCTGGATCAAGAAAATCTCAAAAAATTAAAATTTTACATGTACAGGGTATAATCATGGGCTTGCACTAACAGTCATGACATTATCCAAGTCAGTCATGATATTGCTTTCATGAGTCATGATATTGATTCAATAGTCCTTTTAACCTCTAACTGTCTGTTTGACTACACAAGTTTTTACCTTTCAACAATCATGTGACTCACAATTTGTGATATTGCTAAGAGAGTCATAATTTTGTATAACCTAGTCATGATATTGTAAACTACTAATAGTTTTGTGTTGCAGGTCCATTTTTGACAAAACTATGACTTACCTAGTCATGATTTTGCCCTAATAATCATGGGATTGATCTTGAGAGTCATAGTATTATATTCCATAAAACCACTAACATCTAAATTTTGTTTGTTTATCTAGGAAATCTATTTTGACATCTAGAGTTCATATAAAGGATTTTTATAATTAATATAAGTTTTTATTTAATATTTTTGGAGTTTGTTGCTTTGAACACATATTTATTTACTAACCCCAATTATCTTCATAGGTTTTTTTCTCTTTTTATGGTTTGTGTGTTGTGTAAGGTCAACAAGGAGAGGGGATAATGAATCAATTAAAGATAAAACAAACACAGGTCCTTTTCCCTTTTCCTTATTCTTGACAATACCATAACTCTCATTATTTTTGGGCTCACGATATTGAGCTATAGAGTAATGATATTTTAGTGTTAATCATGATCTTATAATTTTGGAATACCTTTTCTATATTCTATTCAATCTTTCAACATTCATCAAGTAGATTAAGGGATAAGTTTACCTATTTAGATCATCTATTCTTTAGCATAGTTAAAATATTGGTCATATTTGATCTATGTGTCCATTTTGATATAACACAAATATTAATCTTTATCTGTCTATTATCATCTGTTAATAAGACCTTTTGAAATTTTTTAAAATTTGTAACTTGTCTAAACATCATTTTTGGTCACAAATCTAAATCTAGAAATTTTTATCATCTGTAACAATACCACAACTCACACTTTGTTGACAGGAGAAAGTTTTTTATCCAAAGTCATGGTATTATGGTTTATGATAAATCCATAATTATCAATTTATAGCTAATCATAGTTTTGTCAATTTCAGTCATACTAGTATCTAAACAATCATGATCTTGCAGTTAACCATCATGGTTAGCTAACTTTATAATATCATAACTCATAATTTGTGGTTTTATCCTATAAGTCATGGTTTTACACTTTGTAGGTGTGATTTTTTAGACATTTTTTCTTCAAAATTATCCTTTTTGAGTGTGTTATTTGAGTCAGTGTTTGTTATTTTTTGAGTCACTCCAAGCCTCACACAAAGTCCAAATTGCTTGGTGGATCATGACCTATGAATAACTTGGATTGGAATGATTGTGTGTCTAATCTTCTCATGTGGGTGGATCAATAACTCAAGTAGTCTATGATTCGATCAATTCCCACCCATGTTTACTAGATGCATTTAAAATTGAACTATACAAAGCAACATAAATATCTAACTGTGTATGTTAGCTTTGTAGTCGCTCGAGAATGCCAACCACTATAGAAGGATTAAGACATGAAACTAGTGATAACCTAGAAGATGATTTCAAGTGTATATAGTGTATATAATGACATGGAATTTTTTATTCCATTTGATCAAATGGTGTGTAATTGAGCATATGTAAATAATGTGATATGCACATGGCTCTAATTTGATATCTAAGTATAATGATTTTGGATTGAGTTGTAACAACTATATCTAAGTATCTAAAATTAATATGGAAAATATCATGCCACAAATGATGCCCCCAATATAAATAATTGATATAAATCTAAGCTAAGTTAGTGTGAATCTGAGTAAAATTTGAGTATAACTATAAAACCTGTAACTAGATATGTGCAAATTCATACTATACCTAGTGTACTATTCCATCCAATATGAGTTTCCCTAAAACTAAGGCTACTATATAATAGTGCCAAATCTTGGATAGTAGTACAATGTGGTGATAGTTTCCCTATTTTATTACTAATGTCTTTCTAGTCTAAATTTAGTGTCACTACACTACTTTTTGAGTCATTATTTTTCTCTATGTGTTCTTGTGTCTAATTTTATGTACAACTAAACTAGTGTGGTGAAAACATTTCTATGAATGCAATATAAGAGCCTGATCCTTGTGACAAACCCTTGTGAAGTCCCCCTCTTTTAAGGGTAGTTTTTGAATATGTGAAAGAATTATCCTCAAAATAAAAAGTTCTAAAAATTATGTGTTAGCTAGAGCATATATTATAATTGCATGATAATCTAATATAATGTGTAAACATAAATCATAATTTATGATAATCTGAGCAGAAGTATGTAATTCAAGATGCATGTCATGTCTAGCATTGCACAAGGGTGTTAATATATATGTAATCAATGTGTGTAAAAATAAATATGAGTAAAACTAAGTAGCTATCTAGGGGGATGGGGTATGATGTCCATCATAGCACCAAAGTAGGAAGTGTAACTGCATGAGGTCCCTCATGGCATCAAAAATTGGTGTGTGTAACATTCAAATACAAGTGTCATGGCCATGATACATATAAGAAAGCATACATAAAAAATACATGAGTCACATTAAATAGACAAAGGGGAAACTATACAAGGGACATGGACACATGTCACTAAATCTAAGAAAACAAGACATATAAAAACATGTTCAAATGTCCACATACACAATCAACAAGCAAGTTGGCCTAGATCCACATACAAGGACATATTCAAATGTTTGTATATATAATCAGTAAAAGTACACACAAGGGATATGGGAACATGTATAAAGCATGCATACTATATGTATACACCTAAAATAGCTTACCTCATCATTGTTGATAATATTATTATTAATCAATGCTAATTCTGATAATCCCATCTATTCTAATTCATCTCTCTAATTAATCCCCCATTCCTATCCATTTACTAGCCCCTTTCAATAACTCTCCATTTTACTATCCTTAGTCTAATCCCATCCCTTTATTAATTCTATCCTAATCCTTATTATTCTAATCTAATCCTAGTTATCTATTATATGGGAATTTAAAATTCCCATAAGCCCACCTAACTACCTACTAACCTACTCGCTAAGTAATCATACATCCCTAGGAATCCTAATCCTCATTAAAGCCTCTCTAATCTTCCATTATCCTTATACTAATGGAGAAGCCTCTATAACTAGAGAAGCTCCTCCAAGTCTCTATAATTCTATAAACTAGAGACTTCTAAATAATTTTAAGTTCTCTAAAACTCCCTCCATTTGCCTATTTAAACAAGCTCTTCTTCCACCCTCAAACCAACTTGAAAGTTCATATCAAAGCCATGTAAAATTGAATACTCATAGTGAATCCATGTCCATTTAGTAATCAACTAGAATTTCTATAACACCATTATGCCAAAATTAACCCTCAATCAAGCATCCATCATCCATCATATTGATCAAGTATCCATGTTAATCTGAGTCTATATGCAATCACTTGATCATTTTCAAATCTTGAAAGGAGTTTATATGAAGCAAGGAATTTGATAACTCTCATATCATTCTGATTTGTTTCATGAATCCTTACTAAATAGGTAGTTTTATTTTGAGTTTGAATTAGCTTGAGTAATTCATAGTGTGCTCAAAATATTATTATAATATGAATAAAATTGGAATAGATCCAAATAAAAATGGCATATTCAAATGCCCTCAAATATAAGAAGTATAATGATACAATCAAGTATAAACTAGGAATGCTATAAATGAGATCATGTATGAATATGTAGTAAAAATCTATGTAAGATCAAGGATGTATATATGTTAATTCTAAGTTAATAATAGATGGCAAAAAATTTAAGTATGAATAGCAATGATCAATATCAAGATATAACAATGCTAAAACTAGAGTGTAGAGAATGTAAGGATATAAGTTGGTAATATAAACTATGTAAACATTCCCCTAAGTGGGTGAATGTGTCAAATGAATAATCATGAGTTAATGTATATGCTTCTAGTGGGTAGATGATAGTAATTCTAGATTAGTGTAGTGGATTTGAGTCTTGTAAGCAATCTATAAGCACTTGATAATAATAAGTGAAGTATGTAGTATGATTTAACTATTTTGGGGAATATTGGAGTCTTATTACTAATTTATTTAAGGGTATGAGGTAATTAAATTAGTAAATAATATTATAATAATTAATTTACTAATTTATATAATATAATTATAATTTGAACCTTTCTAAAAATAGTAATAAATGAAGAGAAATATAAATTATCTTAAACTAGACTGAGATGGATGAGATAGGGTTTGGAATCTACTATGAAAGACTGGGATAGTGTCATGAATTAGGATATATCCTTCATTTCATGAAATGATAGGAGCACTAAAATAAGACACCCTAGGGTCTGACACTATAGTCCTCTTATGCCTATGTTGTCCTAGAAACTTGAGCTTTTGGGGTTTTGTTCATTATCCCTATGTGATCTTGCCTATAAAATATCAAATGCTAGATGTCTATGGATCTCCCTTTAGAGCTGATTTAGTCTTCAAACCCTATACTCCATTATGCTTTGATAAACATTGAGTAAAATGGGGTTTAGTGTATGTAAGATGCATTGAACATGTATCCATACCCCTCATGTGGGTACACTACTTACATACCAATACTCTAAAGAGGGATCAAGCCATATGTAGTTCTCCCACTCGATGTGCTTTGTGAAATAGTGTATATGAAGATATAAAATTCTAAACTAGGTGTGCTTGAGGTGGCTAGGGACTACTGTAAGGTTTTAAATAATCTTGTGGTTATATGCAAAAAATAAGGAAATATGCCTAACTAGTATTTCTTGTATTCTTGTTTGCTTTGTGATATTTTCCAACCCTTTCCAAATGAACTTTGAATGGGCTTTTATAGAGATGTATTGGCCATAGGTTTAATGTATTCATGTTAGTCCAACAAAAATAAGGATAGGAACTAGAAGGAAATGACCACTGGAGCTAAAAATGTAATTGGATAGGAGTGTCAAAAATGGACACCCTAGGGTTTGGTGCTATAGTCCAAGTTGGGCAATATTGTTTTGAAGGTATAGGACCTAAGGGGATAGGATTGGCTTGGGAAATGCTACCTAGAGGAGGTGGAATCACTATCTAGAAAGCTATGAATGACTAGAGATTAGTGAAAAGGTGCCTAGAAGGGTTATGAAAACAAGCAAGAGGGACATATGGGTTGGGTGTCACAAGCCACACTCAAGTTACTAATTTTCACATTTTATATGACTACATTTCCCCCCCTTTATTCTAGTGATGTAACAAAGAGAAATACTAGGATAAACAAAAAATAGAAAGTATACCTAAACTTACCTACAAGGGTGAAGCTCATGAAGCTATGTGATGTTGGGTGTGCGTAGAGAGAGCACATCATGAAGTGTAAATCTATAAGAAAAAACAAAGATTAGATCAATTCTTAATAGATAAGCTATATCTAAAATAAGAATGTAAAAATCTAGGTAAGAGAGAGGAAGAGAAAGGAAATAATACACCTCACCAAGTATATGAACAAATACAAAACCTATTGTGATTTTGAGTGATTTTGGATGATGTTGAGTAATGTTGAGTATGTGTTGTACCAAGATTAATATCATGAATGGATTTGAGAGCTCAATTCCCCAAGAATGGCTCAAGAATGTAAAGGCTATCCCTTTGGCTCCATCATCACCCACTAAGTGAAGCTATGTGATCATGCCTATGTTAATTGATGTTTAGATATTGTGTCTAATCCCTCTGAGTAGGTGACTCAAGAATACAAATGATACCTATTCCTTTGGATCCATCATTGCCTTGTGAAGTGAAGCTAAGAACTGATAGTAGTATGAATGTGTGTCATATGAGCTAGCTCCTAAAGCCCATGAATGCTTTGTAATCTAACAATGTGTCATGGATATATAAATGTGTGATATAAACTAGGCCACTCTTGGATACTTGAAAAAGGTAGAGATTAGGCTTGTATGAAATCCACTATAAAATTGGGCAATAGGCTTATGTGGAAGCCACTCATAAATGATGTGAACCACCTGTAGATGGAATAAGTCATGCAACTATCGAGAATACTTGGGTAATGTACTGAATGTGGAAAGAAAAGAAGTCAAATGTGTTGTACACATTACCCCCAATCACTAGTGTCTAAAACATGGATTCTAATCTAGAAGCTATATCAACTACCTAATCTGAAACTAGAAGTGAGATCCATCATGTCATACATGATTCCCCCTATATTTAGATTCTCTAAATAAAACTATACTAAAACTATTGATTTTGAACTAAACTATTACTGACAAAACTCTAATTTTACTTACTTTTCTATCTATTTTAGAAAATCTAGTTTTTTTGTTATTTGTATAGGAGCACCAAAATTGGATACCCTACTATTTAGCACTATAGTTCAATCTTGGTGATATTGTCTTGAGCTGATTCTGATGACTATTCTATGATTATCACTATTTTCCTAGTTTGAAGTCTACATATTGTTTTGGGTATTCTAAAAGTTGATTTTTTGACTGGTAGGAGCTTTAATCTCTTGACAAAACCCCTATTTGTTTTCCCCTCTTTTGAGGGTAGGAATATAGACCCTGTAATGACTATCCTTAGCAAATATATCCATGTAAGTGTGTTATGTTGTGATAATACATGATATAGAAATGATAATAGAAATGATGTCTCAAAATACAACATAGTTTATAATGGAGATTATTAGATCAATAGGAGTATGCCTAGATAGATATAACAATATAATAGCATGTGCAATATAATAAACTAAAATTGGAAGTTTGGTTAGTTGGTATTTGGTAGTTGGTATTTATTATTTGTTATTTTTTAAGGAGGGATGAAGCATGATGTCCATCATGTCATCTAAGAAAGCAAGATAATGCATGATGTGGATCATGGCATGCAAACAATTGAGAAGCAAATCAAGCAACAAGCATACAAGAATCAAAAACCATACAAGAGTGGCTAAGGGGCCAAGAAAACAAGGGACATGGGCACATGTCACTTGAAATAGAAAGAAAGTATACAAGGCATGTTCAAATGCCACATACACATATGATTGGAAACAATAAAAGTTGGCATGAAAACCACAATCACAAAGAAGAGTATAGGGAAATGACATTGACAAATGTTCTAAGGCACACAAAAGAATAGAATAGCAAATAATAAATGAAATCACATCCACCTACACAAATCAATAAAGGAAAACATGTAAATACTTAAAATATGATCACATCTAAGTAATCAAATCAAGAAGTGAAAGTATGTAAGACATGTAGTATAAGACTAGGTATATGCTAAGAAATACACAAGTGTTATATACTAGTGAGTGTTTATATCATAATATGTGTAATCTATTAAGTAATTTACATCAACATAATAACTAGAGTGTGTGGTGTAGGAATGACATAACTTGGATGGTGTAGTCATGTAGAATATTCCCCCAAGGGGTAGATATATTGGTGTATGTCTCAAATGTATAAGTAGGATGCCCCTTCAATGGGTAGATTGAAGCAATCAAGGATCTAGATATCACTACACACACTCAAATAAGATTAAGTGAAGTATGGTAATGTAGATAAATTGACAAATAGAATAGCAAATGTAAGTCTAACACGGTAGTATAAATGTAAAACATGGATAATGCATATGATTGAAATGTTTTTATATTTTTTAATTATTTGAATGTTTATTTATTTTGTATTCTTTTAGGTATTTTTGAACTATTTTAATGTTTTTATAAATTTTAAATAAGTTATGTATAAGCAAGCATAAATAAACTATGTACAAGTAAGGTGGGAAGGAATGATACTAACCAATGAGTCTCATAAGAGACTCCCTATCATGGTGTCCTATATCAAGGAGAGGGATCATGCATGATCGTGAAGCATGATGAAAGGGATGAGAATGTGACTCTAAAAGTTGTGTATACTATAAATGTACTAAAATATCTATAGTGGAAATCAACTATGGGGTCCCCCTATAACTTTGAGAAGTGGATGCAACTATGGGGCTCTTAAGGACCCATCTAGTATTAGGAGAATATCTCTAAACATGTGCTCTATGTGTAGAGGCATGAGATCTCAATGGTACTACCCTGGGTGTAAACACTAAAGCTAAAATCTATCTAGAATTCTGAAATTGTGGTTGCTCTAAAAGAGACCTTTATGGAAATGTGTGAACTCTATATGCTGGGGAGTGGTAACTCATATAGAACTCCACCAACTATATCAACATGATTAGCATGAATGAATTTCATTCATCTATGAACTATAGAAGGTAATTTTTAAAGTTTTTGAATCCATGGTCAACCAAGTAACATATCAAAAACTCATGCTTTGTGAACAATAGTAAATGATGTGGCCACATGTGTTGGACCAACCTATAGAGGAAGTATAATCTCACCCAATGAACTTTGTATGTTCCCACTGAATCCATTGATAATAGTATCTATTGGGGTAATATCATGCTATAAATATCCCAAATACTATAGTAATGTCATAGTGCACATGTTCACACTAAATCCATTGTCTATGAGAACACTATGAATGGGATGATGATTAATGTAATATATGATAAAGAGTGCATGGTAATCTGAATCATCCTCAACTATATCATAATCTAAGAAAGATATGGAAGGTCAAGCTATAACTCTAGAATTGTATACACTAATCATGTTTTTCAAATGGTGTAACTTAACTAAAGGTGCCTAATATGTATCTTGTGGAGGATGTGCATGATATGCATGATGAACACTTGATGTATCCCCTATCTCTTATTTATAATGTTGTGGGAAAGGATCTAAAAATATTTTCAAAGCTTTATACTATGTTTGCTTTTCCTGAGGAGGCTCAATTGAAGTGCTAAGATCAATAACATTACCATCTATCAAGTTTTGAGGAGGCTCAATTGAAGTGCTAAGATCAATAACATTACCATCTATCAAGTTTTGTATCTTGTGTTTCAAACTAATGCATCTATTTATTGTGTGGCTTGGTTCCCTATGAAAATCACAAAATACATTCTGATCATATCCCCATGGAAGAGGCTTTTTTGGATCAACTTCCTCAATGGGAGGGAGAAATTGATATTACATTCCAAAATATATAGTAAAACTCTAGTTGGAGATATTAGTAGATTGCAAAAAGTTTGCTAAGGAGATGCAGATAAAACCACTCACTGAGGGGGCTCTAAAGTTACATTAACTATAGGTTGATTTTGACTCTTGTTAGCATTGACATTTACTTTGTATAGGACTTTTTTGTTACACTTGTTTGTTGTTTTTTATATAATTGTGTACTTAATTTTGCCCATTGAAATTAATTTGACTTCCCTTTCCTTTATTGTATGACATAACTCAGTGAAAGAGGAGAACCTTTTGAACATTATTGACTCATACAAGGCTAGTAGAAGACTCTATTTTAAGAGATCTTGTAATGCTTGATCATCCATGGGGCTAGTCATCTTAGCTAAGATAGTCTTATATCAAAGAACATAATATATGAGATTCTCATTTGCTTTTTGTTTCTATTGTACAACTTGGGCATAGGAAACCTTATCACCAATGTTAATATTGAAATAAGCTAGGAACATGTTAGCTAAAGAATTGAATGCATTGATTGACTGATTTGGTAGACTATAAAACCATTGTAAATCATAATCCTTTAGAATCTATGGAAATAGCTTGGTTAGTAGCCAATCATTTGGCACATAGTCCAATCATACTATCTAAAAATCTCTTAAATATGTCTTTGGATCACCCTTGCCATCATATAGAGTGATCTTAGGTTGAACAAAACCTAGTGGTAAGGGTGTGGAAGCAATATGAATGTCTAATGGTGTATGCAGTAGAAAAAAAGAATCCAAGGCCTATGTAGGTATAGAATTACCTTACTCAAGATTTAGCACCTTGAATTGAAGAGATTTTATCTCTTTCACAAGAGCTACACATCAAAAGATAAAGATGTACTACCCATAACTGGTGGTGCCTCATAGGAAGTTTGGGATGCTATAAGGGGTTGTTGAGACATAGTTGCCTTCATAGTGTCATGTATAACTAGATACTCTAAAGAAATGGAAGACTCAACTTGGTTAGCCTTTTTTATTTCCATGATAGATTGTAAGATAAGAGTATGATCTTAGGGTTGTTCCTTGAGTCTTTCATGAAAACTTTGTAGGATCAAATCTTTATTGAGGACAACTTCATTATCAATAATAGGTAGAAGTGGATTAAGAGTCTGATGTGGTGGGTCATGAACATCGATGTTTGTGTCATCATTTTTATTCTCATACTATTCATTGTCAAAATTATCTTCATGGAAATTGGTGTAATCTAGATGTGTAAGATCTATAATAGAAACTTGAACTGGTTGTTTATCTATGGTGTATGGTCAAGTTGAAGGAATCTAGGTGAGTTTAGGAGGGTTACCACTAAGTCTTTCACTTCATCTCAAAGGAAGAGATACAAGGATCTTAAGTGGAATAAGGAAAACAAATTGAATAATGGAAGAAAATATTAAACAAATGTAATCCAAAAATATACATGAAATGAATGCAAAGCTCACAAACATGTGATGTGATACCTCAAAAGCAATGGGACCTAGTATATGCAACTAGGGTTTGGAAGAAAAATATTCTTTTAAAATTACTATGGAATTTTAAAAAATAAATTGAATTTTTGATTAAAATATACAAGTAAAAAATCAAAAAATTATTAGAAAATTTTTTATTTGAAAGGACCTAGACCTAGTGTATGCAACTAGGGTTTGGAAGAAAATATATATTTTTTTTAAATTACTATGGAATTTTAAAATTTAAAGTGAATTTTTTATTTAAATATGCAAGTAAAAAATCTTGGAAAATTATTGATTTAAAGGGACCTAGTATATGTAACTAGGGTTTTGCAAAAATTAATTTTTTAAAAATTCCTATAGAATTTTAAAATTTGATGTGAATTTTTGATTTAAATATGATAGTAAAAAATCAAAAAAATATTGTAAAAATCAGTAAGGAATTTACCCTAGGGTTTTTAGGGGTTTTATGCGTAAACAAAGTAAGTCAGGTTCACCAAATGATTTAACCATTTTGGAAATATTAGAGTCTTATTCCTAATTTAGTTAAGGGTTTGAGTTAATTAAATTAGTAAATAATATTGAAATAATTAAGCTATTGAATTGTGTAATTTAATTATAATTTAAACCTTTCTAAAAATAGTAATAAATGAAGAGAAATGTAACTTAGCTTAAACTAGACTGAGACGACTGAGATAAGGTCTAGAATCTGCTATGTATAACTAGGAAGTATCATGAATCAAGATCTAGCCTTCTTTTCATGAAAATATAGGAGTTATAAAATAAGATACCATGGGGTCCAGTGCCATAGTCCTCTTCTATCACTATTGTCTTAGAGATCTGAGATTTTTGGGTTTTGTTCACTATCCCTATATGAGCTTGCTGATAAAGTTTTGGATGTTGGTTGTCTATGAAACTCCCTATAGAGATTATTTAGTCTTCAAACCCTAGTCTCCATTATGCTTTGTCAAAATTTGAGGAAAAGAGGGGGTTAGTGTGTGTAAGATGTATTGAACATGTATCCACACCCCTTATGTGGGCATGCTACCTACATAGAAATACTTCAAAGAGGGATTAAGCCATATGTAGTTCTCCCACTTGATTTGATTTGTGAAATAGTGTATATGAAGATTCAAAATGCTAAACTAGGTGTGTTTGAGATGGTTAGGGACTGGTGTGAGGGTTTGAGTAAGATTGTGGTTGTATTAGATGGTTGTATTCAGGGAATAGGGAAATATGCCTAAGTAGTTTTGCTTGTATTATTTCTTACTTTGTGATATTTACCAACCCTTTCTAAATGAACTTTGAATGGGATTTTATAGATATTTCTTGGTCATAGATTGAATGTATTCATGTTAAGCTGACAAGAAGAAGGATAGGAACCAGAAGGAAATGACCATTGGAGCTAAAAATTTAATTGGATAGAAGCACTAAAAATGGACACCCTAGGGTCCAATGCTATAGTCCAAGTTGGGTGTTATTGTCTTGAAGGTATAGGACCCAAGGGATAGGATTGGCCTAGGAAAATTGCCTGGAGGAGGTGGAATCATTCTTTGGAAGGTTATGGATGATTGGGAATTAGTGAAAAGATGCTTAAAAGGGTCATGAGAATAAAAAATAGGGAGCTATGGTTTGAGTGTCACAATCCACACTCAGTTTACCAATTTTCATATTTTATATGACTACATAGTATGAAAAAATGGACTATAAGAAGGTAACTAGCCTATGTAGTGTCTGAAAAGTATAAGAAGTGTAAACATAGTAATGCATAAAATATATAAATTTTGTGTTTTTAAAGTAATTATTTTAATTATTTTGTGTCTTTAACATGTTATATTATTTTTGTATTTTCAAAAAATAAGCTATGTATAACCAATATGAAAATAAACTATGTACAAGTAGTAAGAAAGAGGTAACGTATGTACAAGAAGAGAGAAACCATATTAACTAATGAGTCTCCTGGGAGACTCATTATCATTATGGCCTATGTCAAAAATAAGAATGGTAATATCTCTATAATTTTTATTGTTATGTTGTAATTAAATGTTGTTGTAGTAAGAATTTAAGTATTATTCATCATCAAAATCATAATAACCTAGAATGTTAGAGGGAATTGCCTCATATGGTGGAGTCGACCTTTTTGAGTTGTGTTTTGGCATATTGATTATGATTTTTCCCTTTGAAATTTTATTATAGACATATGATGTTGTTGAGGATTTTTTATAGAAATACTTTTTTGAGAATGCTTATTGGCTTATCATGATTTTAACTTTACAAATTAAGTTCTTGATCTTTCTATGACATTTCCTATGTATATAGATGTTTTGACTTGATCAACTGTATCTGTGACTGATGTCCTTTATGTTGTTTAATAAATTACAAACCTTTTTGACCAATATTATCAACTACTAGAATAGGATAAGTGATGTCTTGGGCATGTTTACCCAAACCTTGACCATGATAATCAAACTATTGTAGATACTTCTAACCAAAATCATACCATTTTAAATTAAAGCCTCATTTTGGAGAGCTATCTTTGCATATTTTACTTTCTTTACTTGTGATTATTATAATATTTCTTTTTTTTTAATTTTTCTTTTGGAACCTTTTATTGTTTTGAGTTATCCTTTGGTGACCATTTTTGTACTATTTTTGAACTAGACCCTTTTTGAATTTGTATATGTTTCATTGTATTTTTTGTGGATTATGTGTCAGTGTGAGTCATATCTATCCATTATATTTTCTATTTTCCTTTTTAATTCTAAACATTAATCAGTGTAGTGCCATGTATTTTACGATATGCATAAAAATATCTAGATATTCTCATTAGGTGTAGAGGAGGTAAGTTAATCAACTTAATGTTAATAATTTCATTTATTACCTCACCTAAACTCTTATTTAATATTTAAATGATTTTTGAATCACTATTTGTAGATGTACTTTATCATGATTTATGATTTGGATATGTAGCATTGTCTACCACAAATTGACTAGGTGAAGATGCATATGGATGATTTACACTATTGTGCCCTAGAGGCCTTTGTCTTGTAAATTGATTTTATAATGTTTTAATATTTTCATGCAAAAAATTATTTTAATTTTTTAATCCTATAATAATCTTTCTCATATTAATAATTTGATCACATAATGTCTCACAAGTGGGAAATCTAGCTACTTATAATTGAACATGTAGGTACATACCCTCTAGGGAATGGGTATGAATAGGCTGAGTATGGGGATAAATGACATTGGTATAGGTTATTTCATCTTGGAGGAGTGATATCATGGACCTATTTAGATTAAATTAGCTATCGCCTTGATGGAGATGAGGAGGAGAAGGAGATTTTATCATATGCATAAAATATGACATTGAAACTTGAAACATAAGTTTTAACTCTTATGCTAAATATTTTATGTGTGTAAGGTTTTTATTGTTAATATACTTCCACATAGGAGAAAGATAACATGCTATGAGATATAACATATATTTTAATTAATATAAATCATCAGCTACACAAATGTTTATATCTTTTCTGAGTTCATTCTAAATTAAAGGAAACAAACATGCAAATGAAATTATTAAACTTTGTAATAAAAAGTGAATATTTTATGCTATCATTATGAGCATGATTATATGAAATATAAATAAGAAGATATATGGATCTAAAATATGAGGGTTATCTAGGGTTAGGGTTTGTGTAATGTATGAAGTTATTCAGGTTCACCAAATGTTTGAACATTTTAGGAATTAGTGAGTGCAAATCCTATGGTCTAAATTAGGTAAATGATATGCATAAAATAACCACTAATTTGTTACATATTTAACTAGCTTTGAATTTCTAAAAATATAAATAAATATCTACAAATAAAAACTTATCTGTAAAATTATTGATACAAATGATCTAAGTTATGGAAACTAAGATATGAATAGGTTTGAATGTTATCAACTAGATCCTTGTATCATAACCCCTCTTAGATAGTAGTGTCACATTTGGACATAGGTGCCATGTGTCTATAATTTCCTCTATTTAAGACTATCCTAAACTTATGGGTGAACATTTTTATGTTTCTAGGTTTTTTTCCTGCATGCATGAAGCTTAAAACTTTGTATTATGCCTATAATAACTAATATATGATGCAAACCCTAATCTTCCTTATAAGGCATGAGCTAAAAAGTATGTTCATTGAGTATGATAGGTTGGACATCCTCAAAACCCCACTATGAAGAGAGTTTCCTAGATACCAATACTCTGAGGAGGGATCGATTCCAATGTATTTCTCCCCACATAAGGGCTGGTGTAACTACAAGTGATGTTATAATGATAGTGGTATTGAGTTCCATGAGTGTGTTTGGATTTTAAATATGGAAAATTTTAGGTTAGGGAAATTTTAGATGATAGTATGTCAAAGTAGGACAGAATAGGGATTAATAACCTTGATTTTGCTCAACCGGTTTTGTGTTTGAATAGGTATTTTGTATCCAATTACATCTAGTGGATAGAGGGATAAAAGTCATGTATTTAAAGTGTTCTATTACTTGTAAAGATAATAAAATATGTCTAGGCTGACCTTAGGAGGGTTTTACCTTTGAAAATATATTCATTCAGGAAAGCTAGGGTAAAGGACATTGGCACCATTTTGGGGAAACTAGCACCACATGGATCTAGTTTCCTTAATGTGGTGCCAATGTCTAGCTGGCAAAATGTTGGGCATGAAGGGCTAGGATAGGGAAATGAGGGTTTGGGGATACATTTAAGCTAATTAAGGATGACTGTGGCCCACATAAAGGCTAAAAAAGTGTGATAATATGCTCTAGGATAGGTCTAAGGCTAATCTAGGAGTAATTAGTCTCAAATAGCACTCTTAGCACTTAAATATCACTTTTAGGTGATTACAACATCCCTATTTGAACCAATCAAGAAATTAGCTCAATTAGTGATGAAATTTAGGCCAATTCAACCCTAAATCATGTATTTTAGTCACAATTAGGTTATGGGGCTCAAATTGGCCTAAGATTGTGTCCTTAATTTAATATATCAAGTAATTGGTTAAATTAGTGATGAAATTGAGACTAATCAAGCCCTAAATCATATTATATACTCATAATTAACTTCAAGGGGATAAAAATTGGCCTAATATAATCCCTAATTAAATTAATCAAATAATTGGTTTAATTAGTGAAGAAATTAGGGTCATTTGAGCACTAAATCACATCTTATAATTGTAGCTAGGTTCACGAAGCTAAAATTGGCCCAAATTTCATTCTTGATTGGATTGATTAAGTAATCAGCTAAATTAGTGATGAAATTTTAACTAATTAAACCCTAAATCACATTGTATAATTGAAACTATATTAACTAAGATCAAATTCACTCAATTTTTGCTCCTAATTGAATTGATCTTAACAAATTTAGAACTTAAAACTTAAAAAACTAAAACTTTAAACTTTAAAAAAATAGAACTTAAAAGTTTTAAAACTTAATAAATTTAGAAATTTAAAATTTTTGAAAATTTATAATATCACTCACTGTATCTAAAGAATAAATAATAATGGACATCAAGAGAGAAATGAAATGCACTTCATTATAAATTCTTATAGAATAATTTCCCAGACATGTTTCACAGAATTCCATGCTCATCAGTAGGAATGAATTTGTTTTGTGAGAAAATAGGTACATAAGAAGGGGTATATATATGTTTTTAGGGGAGGATAAGAGGTTGTATATGATATTTATGAATTATATATAAACTTAGTCTTGTACACTTGGCAAACTTCTAACTTAGTTGTTTCTCTTAATTTTGGACCTTTCTTACTTTTGGAAGTCTTGCATATGATATATATTATGCCCCTTGGCCTATCTCTTGGTCCAACAAACCTTTTTTTGATGACCCAAACCTTCTATCTTTCCCATAATTCTTAAAATATTCTTATCTTATGCAACTATAAGTTCTGATCCTATACCTATTTTCTAACTACCAAGACACAAACACCAATTCCAGACCCTTGTGTCCTACCCTGATGTAGGTGTAAATTACCCTAAAGAAATATAATATGCAAATTGAAAAGTATCTTAGTTGTTGAATTAAGTGATTTAATATGATATATTTCCTAATAAGAATGGTATATATGCATTATCACTCCTCATTCATTCCTCACCTAGCATTCATACCAAAGAGCATTAAATTGAGCAAATATTCCATATTTATTTCTATTTCCATATCAGTCATAAGAATTTCACATCTACAAGTATGAAGTATTGAATGAGTAACCTAAGAGCCTAATTGTTAAATTTATAATATAGCTTAATGTTATGCTTGTTTTCCACATATTTCACCCTTATGCACACACCAACCAACACATTAAGGGAGAAATACATTAGTTTGAGTCCCTCTTCAAAGTAGTGGCTATGTAGGAATCACACATTAATAGAGGGTTCTTTGGGGTTAGCTTGACACCATGATCCTAATAACCAATTTTTTCCATGTTTACTATGAATATGAAGAACTAAGGTTTTTCCATTTCATGAGGAGTGACAGTCCATGACCTAAATTTGAATGCACCAGAGTGAAGGTGAAGACAAACCCAAAAGCATCCATGTGTTCATATCCTTTTATAGTAGGTATTATGTATAGGACACCTACGTCTAGTTTATATAGTAGTATCAACACTAACATCCAAGTTTGATGCTAGTGTTTTAGTTATAGAGGTACTCAATCTAGAATATGGTAACTATTCAAAAATTATTTTCTAGTTTGTTTACTTCATGTTCTATATCTAGAACTGTGTTAGCATCAAAACTAGCTTACTATGTTATTTATTTATCATTTCCATATCTATCATAGTTTCACATTCTATTTTTATCCTATCTTAGTTTAATAAATTTAACATAATTTATATATGAGTTTGGCATTTAATTGGCATGTTGTAGATTTAATTATCACCCTTGTGTATTGTCATTCCCATATTTTTAACCCTATCTACCCATGTAGGATCCACATATAATTTAGGGTTAAGAATTTGGTAAACCTAATAAATGAGCATAATTATTGCATAAGCATTCTCTTTTATATGCTTATCTCCTAACTTATCTTAATTTTTGTGTTATTTCTCATCATGGATGTTATTGATTTCTTCGATGACTCTGATTAAAAAATTATCCAACTCTCCCTCAAGGAGGGAATCTAAATTGATTACTCTTACATTATTCCAAGTGATAAATCATGTAATATCAAAGCTTTGAATGATGTTAGCTACTATCCTTATAATCAATTCCATTCTCCCACCATCTCATAAAATAAGTTGATCCTTCTTAAGGACTATCAAAAACCTTTGATTTTACCTTCTACACAAAAAATGGTTTCACATGGAAAAAGTGTTCATTTAATCCTGATAGTTAAGATTTTCAAACTAATTATTAAGGGGATGTTCATTTAAGCTCATTGATAAAAACCCTTCTTGTTCCAACATTTGCAAACAATATCCACCTAATCAAAGGTGATGACTTTTTCATACCTTCCTTTGATATTGAAATTTATTGAAATGTTAACCAAGAGATCATGGACTCTTTACCAAGTAACATTAAGCATCAAAAATAATAAATCATTATAAACCTAAATTGAAAGTGGATCCTAATGTTCTAAATATGGAATTTTTACCAATATCAACCAAGGCATCTAAATTCAAGGATATGTATCTTCCAAATAATTCATTTACACCAAAAGTCACTACTATATACCAAAAAAGTGACTATACTAGAGATTCCTCAAGCTCTAACTATTATATACTTACCAAAATTGAATTAACCAAATTATTCCAATGATCCAAGATATTCAAATGATATATCAAAAGTACCAAAATTCAAAGATCCAATACTACTACCAAAATATCCTAAATTTAGTGATTATGAACTTACACTTGTTATCCATGAGAATGATTATACTCATATGCCTAGATTTTAAAATGGTGGTGGGTTATAACCATTGATAACACCTATGACAAACGCCATTGTTCCCATAAAATATATTATTTCTATGATGACCACTATTGGGGATCTTCAAAAATAAGTTTCTATACTTAAAATGCAAATGGATTTCCATAATACTAATGTAAATGTGACTTCATTTAACAATCAACGTCTTTCACAATGTATACTTGAATATCCTTATCCAAAAGATTTTTAACTGCCAGATTTATCTCTTTTTTTGTGTCATAAGGACCCATTTGACTACATGATTAATTATGTATATGCTTTTGGTCAATGGGTAAAATATGATAAACTATTGTTAAAAGTATTCTACATGAGCATTTATGATGAAGCTTAGAACTGATTTTATAGCCTACTTAACCACTTTTTCACTATTAGAAGATGTTTTATTCATGGTTTTAAATATCCACAAGGTGTCAAAACTTATATTAGCACATTTGCATAATTTCAAGAAATGTGATGATGAATCCCTTTAATATTATACTATCCAATTCAAAATTACAGCATATAAGCTAGCATTTAAACCCTTAAATTTGGAATTATAATTTATTTATATTAGATGGCTTCTTTCCCCATTAAAAGAAAGATCATTGCATAAATAATATGAGTCATTTATGTCTTTATATAATTATGTGAATAGATATTCTTCCTTCATAATTATCCATCTAAGGGAACTTAACATACCTCCCTCTAGAATAAAAAGTTTTATCCCTCACACAAAGAAGGAGATAAGTCACATAAGGAGAATTATGAATAAAAATGTGGTATTCTTAATCTTTATATGACTAGTTTTCAAATGTTACTTAACATGGGGCCAATCTAAGGTCCATGTCCTATACAATAATCCCAAGGGAAATGACATAAAAAAAATATCATCACCAATATTTAACAATTGCTTTATTCATGAATGGTGCTTACTATTGGCATAACACATTGATACTATTAAATCAAAAAACTATTGTAGTGAAAGATGTTTTTCATAACTTAGGTACCATGTTAAAGATTAATGTGATAATGGGAAGCAAAAAGACTCACTAGGTTTATTTTTTATTCCTATTAATTATGGGCTCCATGTTTTCATTAAAAATTTTGGGTCTTACCTCATACTCCATTACACTCATTTACATTGGGTAGATTTTGGTTATCTAAAATGGAAGCTAAAATTGATCCAAATCAGTGAGCATATTCCAAATGATAACATTAGTTCTTCTACTACACATGTAAAGTTTGATAAAGAACATGATATGTACATTTTAAACTTATCTAATCATGATGTAAACAATGTCAAAGATACAAATTAAGGTTTAAAAGCTTCACATATTCTAGAAATTAAAAAAAAATAAAAAACATTAAAAAATTTAGAAATGTTTTTAGAACCTACATATTTTATTGGCTCCATAGCATATATGTTTTATTTCCATGTTGATGTATGGCTTATAAGTTACTTATACATACACATGTGTGTCATTATTTTACTTGAGTTTGATACAGGCATACAAATATACGTGATCTATTCCTATTTTAGATGTTGGGCTTGCCATCTACTCATGTCATGTGGACATTGAGGGAATTCACTTCTTTGATCTTTGATATACATAAGTTATAGGGTTTGATGATAACTTTTTATGATCATGTTTGAAATTATATGTACTTATACATGCCTTTATCCATGATTATATCTCTTATAGGGTGTTTGATGTGGTATGTACTTGACATCTTTTGCTAACACATTTGATCCATAGGCTACTATGATATGTTTATATTGGTTTTGTATGCTTTCAATTATACACTTCCTTAAGTGTCTTACGTTAATATTGTCTTGCTTGTTTGAGAATTTGAATATGTTCCTTTATTTGTGTCCCCTATGTCTTTGCTTACTTTCACTGATATTTTCATGTCATTTCTTGTTGTATGGAAATTTGAACATGTCATTCTTTCTTTGGTGGATATTTGTAGTCTCCTTAGACCATTGTATCTTGACTTACTTTTTAGTGCTCTTGTGTGTATGCTCATTTTCTTGTTAATCTTGTATTATTTATATCTATACATTACTCTGATATTTATCATGCATATTAGGCCTTCATATGATCACATTATTATATGTCCTTCAATGATACATTTCCCTAGACATATTCTTCTATATACTACATGGTTCCATTCACAAATTATTTAGTTTTATTATCCTTTTGAGGTGATTTAATTACCATTTCATATCTTCCATCACCTTGAAGAGGGTAATATTATTGGGGGTATGTCATAGAGGCATGTTCTCCACATTTTGCATAGTTTTCAAATTTAGTTGGGGCACACTTTGTAAGCATGTTATCCACACTTATTTAGTTTCAACATACTTATATTCAGTGGGGGCATGTTTTGGAAACATGTCCTCCACATTATAACTTATATTAGTTTTCATATTTCCCTATATATGGTGGGGGCATGTTATGGTATCATACTACCCACACTTGTGCAAAATTATAAATTGGCCAAAGCATATAGTCATATGATTTAGATACATATTTGTGGTAGAATTCTATACATTGGTATCATTTTTATACCCAATTTCATCATGAGACATATCTAAGATGCATATTCTATTGAATGTGTTCCTAATATTTCAAAATCTAAATCAATTTCAGATTTTAGAAATCTTCTATGGATTGTCACCACCCACTAGGTCAAACTATTTTAAACTATATTGAGCCAATCTACTATAATATTTGGTTTGATTTTGGTATAGTTTAGGTGATTAAATCACTCAATCTTTACAATTTTATAGGTTGTAATTGATTACATCATCTAGCCTCACCAAATATATGCCATGGGTTGACATTAATCACTCATTCTCACCAGGTTATAAGTATGATTGGGTTGCACAATTGAGCTAATCTCAATTTCTAGGTGGAAAATCACCTTTTATCCAAGGTTAGGGGCATGTGCCTTCCAATATCTCTATATCCATATTTATATATGCACTTATATATATATATATATATATATATATATATATATATATATATATATATAAATATATATATATATATATATATATATTTCCTAATCTCAATTTTAGAGCTTTATAATGATACATATTTTCAAATCAACTTGCCAATAGGCAAGGTAATTACTTCGATACACACGTGTACTCCTAAAATTTTCTCTTTCAATTTCAATATTGTCAATGCTTTCAATTTCAGATTATGTGTAGTGATTATATATTATATCATGGTCTTAGTTTTAGGTTAGTCACCTTCAAATCACTCAAGTTTGGCTCACGCAAAGGCAAGGTATGTTATGCACACCTAGGAATGCATTTCTTCTCCTTTAAACCATCAATTTCATTAATATATTAAAGGGGGGATGTAGATGATATTTATGAGTTATATAGCACTTATATATTGTACACTTGGCAAACTTAGACCTTGGTTGTGCCTCTTAGTGATGGACTTGTCTTGCTTTTAGAAGTCTCACATTTGATATATCTTATGTCATTTGGCCTATATTTTAGTCTAACCAATCTTATGTTGATCACCCAAACCTTATATCTTTCCCATAATGCTTAAAATATTCTTATCTTATGCCCTTAAAAGTTCTAAGCTTGTACCTATTTTATAACTACCAAGACACACATGTCAATCCTAGACCCCTACATTGATGTTAGTGTCCTACCTTGATGTAGATGTTTAGTACCCTAAAGTCATATAATTACAAATGAAACATATATTTATGACTATCCTAAATGATTTAAAGTGATATATTTCCTTGATAGGAGTGTTACATATTCATAATCACTCCTCATTCATTCCTCACCTAGTATTCATACCAAAGAGCATTAAATTGAGAAAAAAATCCCTAATTATTCTTATTTCCATATCAATCATAGGGAATACACATATACAAGTATGAATTATTGAAGAAGCATCCCAAAATCCTGATTTGTAAAGTTACAAACTAGGTCATTATTGTACTTGCTTTCCACATATTACACCCTTATGCACACACAAACCAACACATTAAGGGAGAAATACATTATTATGAATCCCTATTTATAGTATTCATTATGTATATATAATCCATTTCTAAATGGGGATTTATATTTAGCTTGACATAGTGAGCTCACTAACCCATTTTTTCCAAGGTCACTATGAAGATGAAGAATTATTATTTTACCATTTCATGAGGAACAATAATACATGATCTAGATTTGAATGCACTAGAGTTTAGGTGAATACAAACCTAAAAACATCTAGGTGGCTTCATCCTTTTCTACAAGTATTATATATGATACCTATGTGTATTTTAAATAGTATCATTGTTGATAATATCCAAGTTTGACACTAGTGTTTACGATTTTAGAGGCACTCAATCCATAATTTGGTGATTGTTCTAGAATCTGTTTCTGGTCTGATTCCTAATTATTTTAGATTTAAAACCATTTTATCATAATAACCAACTAAGTACATTATTTATTTGTCATTTGTATATCTAACATAGTTATACTTTCTATTTTTATCCTATCTCAGTTAAATAAATTCAGCATATGTTGTATTTAAGTTTAGCATTTAATTGGCATATTATAAATCTAATTATCACCCTTGTGAATTATCATTTCTATATTATTTACCCTATCTAACCAAATAAAATCCACATCTAATTTAGGGTTAAACATAGGTTATGGCTGAGGCACCATATAAGGGACCAAAATTGACCCAAAAGTGGGCCCATCAAACCTCTAAATTGGAGTGCCCAAAATGGCCTAAAATAAGTACCAAAACTAGGCTCAATTCACCTTTTAAAAGACATCCAAGATTTGAAAAAATAAATAACACCTATATCCTAAAATATTTCCAAAATATATCTAAAATAATATATACTCTAATAGGACAACTGCAATAACATTAAGAATTCAATACAAAGGTGGACTAATATAGTTTCACTATCATAAATAATGGTGACACACTAGGGTCTTATTACCCTCAAGATTCAATCCCTAAAAAAATTAGGTTGTGTGTAGATCATCACCCTATGTAGAATCCTATAGTCACAATTAGGTTCATATAGATCAAATTAGCCTATATTACATTCCTCTAATCAAGTAAATGGTTTAATCGATGATGAAATTGGGGAAAATTAGGACCTAAATCACATTGTATGGTTTTAATTAGGTTAATGGGGATCATATTGGCCTAAATTTCTTACCTAATTAAATTAATCAAGAAACTTTTTTTAATGATAATTCAACTTAGGTCAATTGAGTCCAAACTCACATTGTATACTCATGATTAGGTGAACATGGGGCTCAAATTGGCTAAAATTACATATTTCATTAAATTTATTGAGTAATTAATTAAATCATTGATGAAACTTGGGCCAATTGAGCCCCAAATCACATTATATAGTTTTATTTAGGTTTGTGAGGATAAAAGTGGCCAAAATTACATCCCTAGTTGAGCTAATTAAGTAATTGGTTCAATTAGTGATGTGATTGTGGCCAAATGAGCCTCAAATCATATTTTATAGTTTCACTTATGTTCATGGGATCAAATTAGCCCAGATTATGTTCGTAATATAACTAATAAAGGAATTGGTTCACTCAGTGATGCAATTATGACCAAACTATCCCTAAATCACATTATATAAATAATTAACGCATTTATTGGTGTTTAAATATGTGTGATTTACCATAAAAATATAAAATAACACTTTTTTGGTCCATAATTTCATCTTATTTGCATAAATAATGGCAATCAAAGACATAAAAAAATGAATTCTAATGAAATATTACCAATTCTCCCTATCTAAACCTTCATTTATTCAATGACACCAATTGAGGTTGAATTTCATCAAAATAGTTGTAATAAAATTTTATCACCATAGAACAACAATTTGTGCTTAGTTGTTCAATTTCACCTTATTAAAGATATACCAAAATAATATTGACAAATAAATGTCATTCATGTCTATTTCCCCTTAACCATATTTCATATCATGCACATAATTGGGGCATTTCTAAGTAAAATTCTATCTAATTAGAGACTATGAACACATAATAAAAATAAATTCCATCACTTTTTATGCATGTGAATTATCCCACTTTGAAAATTTGGGTAAAATATGATTTCATTCCAATATGTACACTAAGTCAATATAAATTTAGAGCATATACTCACTTTTTACTCTATTAAATCTGAAACACGTGCCTCTGGGAACCTAAATGGCTTGGATTTATGAGACAAAGGTCTAAACATACACACATAAAGAAATATCATGTTTTATACTAAAAAGAAAAAAATACAATTTTGGTTATGATAAACACTATGAATTTCATTGAGAGATTTAATGAAAATAATATTGGTGTTGAGCAAGCTCTTGTCTGCCTAAATTTTGTTTTAAATATTTTGACTACTTTAAGGTTTTCATCTTTATCATTTATAAACATTTGTTTATATGTTATTAATAATAGTACTAAAAATAGAGCCATTGTAGTATCCATGAGAGGAGCAATTCCCCATCCAAGATCTCCTTTACCAAATTCATATGCCTAAAATATACTATTCCACATTTATTCATGTATATTTAATTGCATACATCCAAATTTGAAAAATATATAGGTGCACAAACTAGGCCTAATTCTATACACATTGGGAAAAAAACCAATTTACAATTTTTTGATGTAGTTAACAGGGGGGAGAGGACACTTGATTCATTATTTATTATTTTCAAGATCTATTTAATAGTAAAATTATTAAAAACAAAATATTCATTATTTTTTTAAAAATATAGGTTGAAAACTACATGATCTTACTAACTTTCCACCAAAGCATTTCAAAAAATACTAAATGACACTATAAAAATTATGGGGACACAAATTTAGCTATCTACTATGTTTTAATAAAAAATATTATCTCTTTGAGTTTCATCCATTTGACCTACTTACACTTCACAATTTAAAAAAAAAATAGTACTTTAGAAACTAGACTAGAAATTATACAGTTCATGTTCTTATAGGATATTAAAAATTTGAGTGTAGGATATTAGAATGAGCCAAAATGAGGATCAAATAGATACGGTCGAATGCATAGAGATGAATATATATGGAGTAGTGAAACTTGAAAAATAATCCAAAAGAAGAAGCTAGTCTTCACAATAATAAAATTATATTAAGAAGCATTAGCCAAAAATTGCATATAAAGATGCAATATATAGTGAGAAATTAGGTCAGCCAAAAAGGTAATTAACTCAACTCATAATTAGAAAATGAATTAAAGTGAATTTACCCTAATGACCTATTATTAACCTAAGTAAGTTAAATAAGACCATGTAGACAAAACCCAGTAGAACAAAAGTCTAAACCAACACCCCCCTTTAAGTGTATCTTAGGTAGGTAGAAGAATTGGGACCTAGTATAAAGACCTAATAAGTTACCCAAGTACATAAAGATGATCCCCTAGAGGAGGAGGAAGATGAAACTTCCTAAACCCTAAGAAAATCTCACAATGAAGATACTTGCTTTTAGTGAAAGGTTTTGTGAATATATTAATAATTTTTTCCATTATCTAAATGTAGCAGAGATCAATGACTTATAGATGAATCTTGTTATGCTTGGTCTATTAATGGAGGACTAGATTTATACATATCTAGATTATACTTTCATTTTTATATAATATGACTGGTGGTCATCAAAAATGGATGCCAAACTTAATGAGAATCCCCTGAAGCCAAATAGCCTCAGTGGTAGCATTAATCACTCCTCTATATTATGCCTTTGTAGAAGATAAATTAATAGCATTCTACATCTTACTAGACTAATTAATTGGACATCAACTGAGGGAGAAATTGTATCCTAAAGTAGACTTGTGATTCTAAATGTTTCTAGCCTAATATAAATCTATATATCTAATTAAGTTGATGTTAATGCTTACTCCATAGTGAATCTTGAAACAAAGTAGCTTGAATGTAGTGGAAAATCTTATTAGCTACTTTTTAGTGTAGATCATGTGGTTTCTACATGAATCTTGAGACCAGGCCCACTACATATGAAATGTTAGGTCTAGTGTGTGTAAGGTAGATGAAACTTCCAAAAAAAAATTGATATGAGTAGCATCAACTAGTGGAGATGGACAACTAGCCTCAAGCTTCATACCAGATAGAAAAGGACTTGGAATTGGATTATAGCCATCATGCTAAACTATGCAAGCAAATAAAGAGCATATTTAGATTATGAAATAGTGATCTTGAAGTTTGAATAAGTAATTTCAATCCTGATGAAGCAATGTAAGAAACCCAAGTCAATCATTGAGAACATGTCAAATAAAGTAGTTTTCACATTTGTGATGGTGTATGGAGAACTCTCTGTGATCAATATGTGTCATCCACATAGAGAACCAAAATCAACAGTGAATCATCCTACCTAAAAATGTAGGCATTTAGTGAACCTAACTAAAAAAAGAAAGGTGTCTATCTTGGCATACCAAGTCGAGGAGCTTATTTGAGTTTATAAATAGATTTTTAAATTTTACAAACTAAAGAGGAATCATCCACAAATCCTTATGGTTAATCCATTTATATTTTTTCTTTGATATCATCATTAAAAAATGAACTCTTCATATCCATCTAATTAACATCTAAGAAATGTGTTGTAGTAATGGTGAGAGTGAGTTAGATTGAGTTCATTTTGGCAACTAGGATGAATGTCTTGGTGTAGTCAATAAAAGGAACCTAAAAAATACCCTTTACTACTAAATGTGCTTTAAACTTATCTACACACCCATATACTATAAATTTTTTTTGTTATATCCACTCACATTGAATAAATTTTCTTCCCTTGGGAAGTAGGATAAAATCCCAAGTTTTACTCCTCTACAAGGAACTATACTCCTCTTCCATAGCACTATCCCACTCAAGAGTGTCTGAAGCCTCACAAAATAATTATGGATTAGAAGTAGATGAAATTAAATTATTATTGATAATTGTTGTCATTGATGACAAGGTTTATATCAAGGTAAATCTGGTGAAGATGCATGGTGAGTGGTCTTTGAGATATGAGCTTGTACTCTTGATGTGACAAGGAAGTCATATGACAAGAGATAATTTTAAGGAAACATATTGTATCTTTATTGAGAGATAATTTTAAGGAAACCTAATGTTTCTTATGTTGATTTATTTCAATTTTTGGATCAATTTAAAATTAAATCATGTTTGAGTACTAATTCTTGAGTACAAAGTGTCTTGAGAAGCCTAGTCTAGACCCTAAGAGAAGGTGTGCAAAGTGAAGTTTGGTGAAGTAAATTTTAAAAAAAAAATTGTAAGAGTTTTTTTCCAATTTTTTGATCATTCAAGAGAATTATATATAATTTTAGAAGTATTTCAATTTTAGTTGTCAAGTTTCAAATGCTTAAGAAGCCTAGTCATGGCACTAGTCATAACATGAAGAGACCTTGTGCTAAGGTATGAGTATGATGGATTAGTGAGATGAGTGCACACAATAATGAATGGATGTATAAGGTTAATTTATAAATCATGTGAGGCATTTGATAACTCATGAGAGTCTCAGGGTGAGCCTACAGAGTTAGGATCTACATATCAAGTATGCAACTAGACCACTTTTAGACCTTGTTTAGCCTAAAGAGGTATCAAGATATACTTTCAAGGAATATGAAGGATGTATGGCATTTTTTAATCATGATATAATTTTATTTACTATGTGATTAATGTGAAGATAACATGGAAGGAAGCATGAAGGTTAGTTTCAAGGTCTAACATGATTTGCAGGTTAAGGTCTAGAGAGCAAAGAGAGGAAGTGTGTCCTAATGAGGGGTCATGATAATTTTTCAAGAAAATTTTTCATATCTAAGCATGGAAAGAGGTATTATATGTTTTTTCAATCATGTTCCCAAGTTTTTAGGTCATGATTTTTAAGAAAAGGCATGAAAAGTGGTTTTAAGGTCTCTCAAGTACATAGATTTAAGACATGCAAACCCAATAAGGGTTTTCAGGTGTTCATTGGCATGTGTAACCTTTGCATGGTATCTTTATCTAATAATTATATATGGGTAAGGGTCATATTTAATAACTATATTCATTAGTTTTGGATTTAAGGGGCAATATTTTATGAACAATCATTAACACCAAAACCTGTGTTAAACCTCTCTAAAACCCTAACAAAGACCTGATGTAAAATATTATTAAAAATAGCCTAGAATAGTCTTAAATGACTATAAAAATTTTATTATTTTATATTAAACTCTCATAGGTACCTCCAAGTGTGATTGGGTTGTTAAGTGTGTGAGTTGTTCCTATAGGAAAGTACACATTTCTCAGAGATTTATTATAACAGTCAGATTTGACCATGTCAAAGTTTGAAAATGGATGGAGGATGAAGCTTGAGACTCATTTTTCATGTCCATAAAATTTGTTAGATATAATTTATCCCTAAATTTTTTTAAATTGGTCATCCAATTTTTCCATTCATTAACAAGCCTAATGGTGGAAACAATGAAAACCCATAATAAAAGTGAGAAGATGATTAAGAATGTGTTGTCATGAAATAGTGATGAAAAAAGTACATGGATATATTTTTTAGGACTTATAATAAATACTCATATTTGTTATAATTTTTGGAGAATAGTGAATATATTAAAAAGTTACTCACAAGTTGACTTGTCTAGCTCAGTGAGGTCTGTGTACAGTGAGGTCATAAGATTACTCTACAAAACCAATATTTTATATTTAACTATATTATATTTCTATCCAATAATGTTTTAACTATATCATATGATCATATACATGAATAATAAGTCATCAAATATGTCTACATAGGTGTTGAAGGTCTGAGTCATCATGACTATGCTTTAAAGTAAACTGGTAGTTCTAGGTAAGCAAATTGTAGTAATGAGTTTGAAACTCTATTCCCTGAGTTGAAGTATATAATGCACATGGTTTTGTTTTTCTATAATTTCATGTCCTATATATTATTTATATAAAGTTTTATAAATAGTGAAATTGGTTGAAATGTTGAAGCTAAAATGGTTTGTTTTGTTCTAGGTTTACTGTGTGTAGTGAGATCAAAAGATTAGTTTGCAAGACCAATAATTGAGATTAGACCTTATATTTTTTGGATTTTATAGTGGTATATATATGTCAAAATATCTTTTTAAAGTATTATTATTTATGGGAAGTTTCTTTTTAGATGTTGAATATCAAGTTGTTCATGACTGAGTTTTGGAGTGTTCTAATAGTTTTAAGTGGGCTATTTGTAAAAAAGAGTTTGAGTCCTTTTGACCTAAGTTGTGAAGTATAAATCATATGGTGATGACCCTGAGTTCATTTAGTTTCTATATATTTTATTTATTTTCATGGTTTTTTATCTAATTATTATTTTCTCTTCAATAGTTCAAGGTGGACTTTCTATGTATGGAAAGCCTAATTGTGAATAGGAAAAATGGTGTGCTTCAAGTGGTGGTTGGTTCTAAAAAGTGTTATAGAACCTAGATGAGATTAGTAGAGGTCTATTTTATTGTTATATGATATTTTCATACCATGTGTGGAGTTTTAAATTATTCCAAAGAAAGAAAAATTTAACATGTCCTAAAGTAGACCTAATGGAATTAGGTCTCCATGAGACCTAATAGTGAAATGAGGCCTAATTGAGTTATGGAAGACCTAAAGGGACTCAATAATCATTTAAATCATGTTAATGATATTTAATAATACCTATTCCATGTCCAACCTAAGAGGTTAATGGAAGGTCTTGTAGACCATATAAAAAGTGTATAGAAACTATAATTAATATTTGATAGAAGTTTTTCATATGAGGATCAAGGTCATATGACCTAATAATTCTAGAAGGGAAATAATTGAGTGAAGAGACTTAGAAGGTAGTTTAAGAGGAATAAGAGTGTGAAGAGTTAAAGGGGTGGTCATCATCATCTGGTTGAGAGATAAGGTGTTGTGAATTTAATCAATTTAATTAAGTGATTAAGTTGGTGTTGAGTCATCTATAGGGTTGGTTCCTCCTTGCAAGTTGGTGCTTGATAAAGCCTAGCTGAGTTAGTGCTTACCTAGTTGTGGTTGGTACTCCATGTGGATTTGTCATTTCAATAAATTATGATCTTTAGACTTATAATATTGTATTCCATTTATAGGGATCAATGGGTTTTCTTGTAATTGAGTTTTTCTCGCATATATGATGTGGTGTCTTGTGTAATCTTATTTTATGTTTGTAAGGTGATTTCTTATGTATTTATTGATCTATATGTTGATGTGATGGTTCATGAATGCTAAGGAGGAATTGAATGAAATTTTTAAGACACTAATTCACCCCCCTCTTAGTGATTGTGATTACAACATTTGGTATCATAGTATGTCCTTTGAATCAGGCCTAATATCCTAAATGATGTCTTATAAGCGAGGATGTATAGTCATCAAGATCAAGGTGGTTTCTCTACTAGTAAGGCTCCATTTTTCAATGGGACTAATTTTTCTTTTTGTATAATCAAAATGATGATATATTTAATGTTAATGGACCATGACATATGAATATTGGTTTTATATGGATACACTCTACCTCCTACACCACTAACTAATACAATAGGAAAGAAGGAAAGTGAGAGCAATTTCAAGGCAATGAATGTGATTTTATATGGCCTATCAAAGGTAAAGTTTATGAAGGTGATGAATTGTGACTCATCCAAGGTGATATAGGACAAATTGAAGACTATCTATGAAGGAGATACCAAGATGAAGATGGCCAAGTTGTATACCCCCTATAGATAGTTTGAAAGTCTAAAAATGAATGAAGATGAAGCCATTGCATATTACCTACTTAAGGTTAATGAAGTTGTAAATGTCATTAGAGGATTAGAAGAAGTGAAAGAATCGATGGTTATTCAAAATTTATTTAGATCACTAACTCTTAAGTTTGATTTTAAGGTGTCTATAATAGAATGGATACAATATTTGGAAAATCTAGATATGGATGGGATTTATGACATCTTAACTGCCTATGAGATGAGAACAAATTAAGGAAGGACTCCCAATAAGGAAGCAACATTCAAAGTTGATAAAAATTCAAAATTCAAGAAGGTAAAAGATGAGATATGTTTAGATTTTGATGATGATGATGAAATAACAATCGTGTTTGCTAATAAATTGAGTTTTTGATCTAGCAAGTACAAGGGCATGTTATCTTTCAAATGTTTCAACTATGGTAAGATTGGGCACTTTACATATAAGTGTCCTAAAAAGGATAAGACTGAGCATGATGAACATCATGGAGATGATAAAAAGGTCTATAATCCTAACAAATACAAGAAATATTTTAGGAAGTATGAAGGTAGGAAAGGGTAATTCAAGAACAAGAGAAGATTCTATACCAAATAAGATTATAACTCATCTAATTTAAATGACATAATCACATCTAATAGTGATGATAACAATAATGAACATGAATATTACAACAATCAAATCTTATTCATGGCTATAGATATAGACCATGAGGGTTTTTTAAAATGAAAAGACCTTATAGATAATGAAGAATTAGATGAAGAAGAGGCTAAATTAAACCTTGAGGTAGAATTGGTGAGTGCTCTAAAGGAGTTAAAGTTTAAAAGAAGAAAGAATCACAAACTAAGATCATTATTTAAAGACTATGAGGAGTATATTATTTTTTTTAGGAGAGACCAAGTAACACATCTAAATATTATGATAAAATCATAAATAATATTGAAACACATATTGAGATAGTCATTATTGGCTTAAAATCTAAGGAGGAAGAATGCACCAAGTATGGAACTAAAATGGAATCTTTGAAATATAATTTGGATCAAGCATATATCAAGTTTAAGACCCTTTTGAATTTTAAAAAGAGTATTGATGCTCTTGACAACATATTGACTAGTCAGACGTTTGTATGTGATAAGATAGGTCTTGGTTTCAAATAAGAGGAAAAGGAGCCATCTCAAGTCAAGGATAATGATAATTAAGACAACAAGGTCAACATGAAAATACCAATCAAATATCCTAATGGTATGAGGTATGCTAATTCATTCAATGGTTACTATTATACATGTAATTCATTTGGTCATATAGCAAAAGAGTATAGAAGAACCTATAGAAATTAATACGCATGGGATTATGAAATGAATCATCAATAAAGAAGTATGTATGAGGTTTTTTGCTACACTTGTAATAATGTGGGAAACATTTCAAAATTTTGTCATAATAGAGTTAGAAATCCATCAAGTCAAAATAAGAGGTTTGAAGCCCCTAGAGTGAAAGAGAGAAGGAAAATAAATGTGTATAAACCAAATATAGTAAAGGTGATTCATGATCAGTATACAAGCTCAAATGTACTATTTGATATGGTATAACATACTTTAGATGTGAAATCAAGTCAATAATGTTTATTATCAGCTCAAATTATTGACCACATGGATGATGAAGAGGTCTAGCCAAAGGGACTAATAAATAATAGAAGGATCCTAAAGGATA
This sequence comes from Torreya grandis, assembly GCA_037957365.1. NCBI lineage: Eukaryota > Viridiplantae > Streptophyta > Pinopsida > Cupressales > Taxaceae > Torreya > Torreya grandis. The sequence goes on from JARHVA010002611.1 coordinate 1,747,126, forward strand.
TTTAGTCTTGTGAGAGTAAGGAGATATAGTAATCTTTTGATATTGTGTTATTTAGTGACATATGTAAAAGGGTGACTCCATTAGGCTTCATGGAGGTACTCTTAAGTTAGCAGAAAACATGATAGATGATTGGTTTGAGGGGGAGATATTTAGGTTATTCATAATTTCCAAGTTTAGTTGTTGAAAAGCATAAAATATTTTATGAGAGTAGTTTCCAAATAATGAGAATGATTGGTTCCATAAGTTTTAGTATTTATGACCCTATATCATTAATGTTAAGGGAGAGAAAGTTCAAGAAAGAAGATTGACTAAATTAGGGGAGATGAGAGTGATAAAATTAAATAATGTTTTTCCATCAATGACAAAGGGGAGTATTTTTAGAAGTGTTGTCAGTTATTTCAAGGTGAATCTAGTGAAGATGCATGATGAGTGGTCTTTGAGGTATGAGCTTATGTGCTTTATGTGATAAGGAAGCTATTAACAATAGATAATTTTAAGGTAACCCAATGTCTCTCTGTTGAGAGATAATTTTAAGGAAATATAATGATTTTTATGTTGATTTATGTCAAGTTTTAAGTCATTAGATAACTCATGAGAGTCTTAGGGTGAGCCTACAAGGATAGGATCTATAGATCAAGTATGCAATGAGACCACTTCTAGACCCTGTTTGGCCTAATGAGGTATCATGATCTATTGACAAGGCATATGAAGGATATATGGCACTATTTAAGAATTATATATTCTAATTAAGTGTGTGAGTTAGGTATAAAGCACATGAAAATAATCATGAAGGTTAGTTTCAAGGCCTAATATGATTTGCAGGTCAAGGTCTAGAGAATAAAGAGAGAAAGTGAGGCATAATGAGGGGTCATGAATAGTTTTAAAGAAAATTTTGCATATTTTAACATGGATAGAGGTATGATATGTTATTTCAAGCATTTTCACAAGTTTTAGAAAATGGTTTGCAAGAAAAGGCATGAAAAGTGGTTTTAAGGTCTCTCAAGTACATAGAATGAAGGCATTCAAACCTAAGAAGGGATTTTAGGATTTCATTGGAATGTGTAACATATGAATAGGATATTGAGATATTAATGAGAGATTGGTAATGGTCCTAGATAATAAATATAGTCATTGATTTTGGATTCAAGGGACAATCCTTTACGAACAATTGCTAACACTAGAACATGTGTTAAACCTCTCTAAAACCCTAACAAGGACCCAATGTAAAATATATTGTTAAAAATAGAATTATAATGGTTTCAAATTATTATAAATACTATTATATTTTGTATCAAAATCTACCAATCACCTCCATGTGTGATTGAGTTGTCAGGTGTGTGAGTAGATCCTATAGGAAAGTGTACATTTCTCAAAGATTTGTTATAGTAGTTAGATTTGCCCAAGTCAAACTTTTAAAATGGATGTATGATGAATATTTATAATCATGTTTTATTTCCATGATTTTTTTTGGACATAATATATCCCTTAAGTGTGCTAAACTAGTCATCCAAATCACTAACAAGCCTAACGGTGGAAATGGTGAAAAACCCAAGCAATACTGAGAATATGATTAGGAATGTGTTATCATAAAATAATGATGAAAAAAACACATGGATATATTTTTTAGGAATTTTAATATATTCTCATGTTTGGTATAAGTTTTGGATATTAGTGAATATAGTATAAAGTTTCTCACAAGTTGACTTGTCTAGCTTAGTGAGGTCTATGTACAGTGAGGTCATAAGATTGGTCTATAAGACAAATATTTACTACTTGAATATATTATATTTTTATCCAATAATTTTATAATTATCTCATAGGATCATAAAAATGCATCATAATTCATTAAATATTTCTACATAGGTGTTGAAGGTCTAAGTCATCATGACTGTGCTTTAAGGCAAATTGGAAATTTTGGGTAAGCAAGTTATAGTAATGAGTTTGAGGCTCTATGCCCTGATTTGAAGTATATATTTCACATGGTTCTATTTTTTTAGAATTTTATGTCTTATTTATGCTTTATATAATGTTTGATAATCATTAAAGGTGGTTTAAATGTTGAATCTAAAATGGCTTGTTTGGTTATGAGTTGACTGTGTGTAGTGAGATCAAAAGATTGGTCTACAAGACCAATAATTGACATTAGACCTTTTTTTGTATTTTAGAGTGGTATAAATATTTAAAAATATATTTTTAAACTATTATTATTCATGTTAAGTGTTATTTTAGGTGTCAAAGATCAAGTTGTTCATGGATGGGTTGTGGAGTGTTCTGGCATTTTTGAGTGGGTTATTTGTAGAAAATAGTTTGAGTCCTTTAGAACTAAGTTGTGAAATATAAATAATATGGTGATGACCCTAAGGTAATTTAGTATTTTTATATGTTATTTATTTCAATGTTTTTTTATCTAATTTTTGTTTAATCTTCAATAGTTCAAGACAGACTTTCTGTGTATCAAAAGGCCTAATTGTGAACAGTACGAATGGTGTGCTTCAAGTGGCAGTTGGTTTTAAAAAGTGATATAGAGCCTATATGAGATTATTATAGGTATATTTTATTTTTATATTATATTTTATCATCATGTATGGAATTTTAAAGTGTTTCAAGTAAGGCAAAGTGTAGCATGTCCTAAAGTAGACCTAATGGAATTAGGTCTCCATGAGACCTAATAGAGTTATGTCAGACCTAAAAGGATTAAATAATAATTTTAATAATGTTAATGATATTTCATAATACCTATTATATGTCCTACCTAATAATTTAAGAGTGATTATCTGACCAAGAGTTATATGAATAAGGAATGGTATATATAAGGTAGTTTTAGGCCTATTAGAGTGTGTAGAGTGTTGTACCTGAAAAATGTCACTCATTTTTAGGACAACATATAAGTTATTTTGGTCTTGTAAGACCAAAATATATCTTCCCATTTCAAAAAATTGTTCTAAGATTTCAAAATTGGGAATTATTCAAGCTTTTTCAATCAAAGGACTAATGGTTCAACAGGTTCAAAGGCTTCTACATGCAAGTTCATTCAAAAGAACAAGTTTTCGACACTTAGTCACTTTCAGGACTAGTTCAAGGTTCAAAAGGTTTAATAGTTTTAAGGTTCAATGAGTTTAATGAGGCTTGTTTCAAAGAATATTGGTTCAAGTGGTCAATAGCAACAAGGGAATGAACCATTGAACCGTTGAACTAAAGTTGGTTCAATCAGTCAGTTCAAGTGACAAGTTCAAAGGAGTGCCCTAAGCATCAAAGACACAAGTTCCCTTGTATAGGGAATTTCCATGGCAAAAGTGACTAAAGAAGGAAACAAATGGACCAAAACAAAAAGCTAACAGAACTCAGTAGATGCTACCAAGTGTCGTCTTCTTATCCTCATTTCACTTTGTTTCTAAGAGCAGCGGATGCTACCATGTGTCCTCTATAATTTAAGTGGAACACACCAAGTTCCATCATCCACATGAATCTAAAATGAGTCCCACATGGTTCTATAGTGTTTCTAAAATGTAGCGGAAGCCACTAAGTGTTATCTTCTATAGGACACTCAAAAGGCATCCAAAGCTTCTACAAGTTCAACGGATGCTACCACGTGTCCTCACCTATTTCACAAGCAGATGCTGCCACATGTCACAATTTGAGATTCTCATAAAATTGACTAAGGAAATTTTCTAAGGGACAAACAACCCTTTTAGAGGACACTCAGAAGCTGAAGTGAACCGTTGCAAAAACCTGAAAGACTAATTTGGAGCTCAAACAACCCTTGTGAAGGGTAGAAAGGGGGCAAATGGACAAATTCAAAGGCCAAAAGAGCAAAGGGATTTCCTTCAAAAAAATTCCCCTGGAAAAAGTGACAAAGAGACAATTCCTTTAGACCAATTGTATAAAAGAATTCCTTCAAACTTTTTCCTCTAAAAGAAAAGTTTGAAGAAATAGAAAACCCACTATGTTGCCATGTGTCATCTTCAAAATCATAGTGGAAGCCACCACATGTCATCTATTACGACATAGTATCAAAGCAATGGAATATGAAATGTGTCTCTTATCAAATGTAGTGGAATCTACCAAGTGTCATCTTCTATAGCATTCTCAAAAGACCAGCAAGAAGTGACTAAGGAACAGAGCATCAAATTGAATCGAGGACCTGATTCAAATAACCAAAAAAAGAGGAATGATAAGAATGACCAAAAATATTTGCACATCAGATATGTTTCTAGAAGTAGACTGCCAAGTGGATATTGAAGGATGTAAACATTTAATGGCGTGACCTATTTCTCTGCATTGAGAAAAGAAAATGGGTAAATGCCCCTAAATTCCAACATGTCTTCTTAACAAAATTTGATGCAATATGATGTGTTACTATTCTCAAGTCCTTCTTGAAGAGGCTATATAAGGGACTCTCTTTTATTATTTTAGGGCAACTCTCTCTCTCTGATTGTAAAAAAACTAAACTCTGCCCAAAATTGAAAGGCATTACTGAGACTTTGAGCTCAGATTGTTAATCATATTTTGTTATTGGAATAAGAAAGCAAGTGACTTTTTAGACTTTATGCTATAATATCTTTGTTGTTGGGGAAACTATTCTTATGTCTTTTTCCTTAATATATTTTTTGTTCCTTTAATTCAATAAGTAAAATTAGTGAAAGTAGTCAAGAAGGTGTCCTGAAGCCAACTGTGCAGAGACTTTGTGCCCCCACAATTGCCTTTAGTGTGTTTTCTTTTTGTTTCTATGTAAATAACCTTGGGATGACTTTGTGCCCTCATTGTCCTTTGTATCTCACTCTTGGGCAATTCAGGTGAAGACTTTATGCTACATCTCAATTTGCTTGTTACTACGACCTTGGTTACATTTTGCAATTACTACCAAGAAGATTATTGTGGTTTGTTGAATGGTACTTCTAAAAAAAGAGGAGTGCTTTTTGTCATTATCCCTAAGATTTCTCTTTTTATTTGCACACATCATCTTTGAAAAAAAAGAGATGGATGGTTTATTCTATCCTTGAGTATTATTTTCTATTTATATTTATATATATATATATATATATAGGGAACCTCCCTATGATGAGAGGAGAGATTAGTCCCTTTTTGATATGGTAAACCTACACATTTGGCTGACTAATCTTCCTACTTTGGATGATCAGACCTATTTTATTTATCAATACGTTGATCGACAAAATATTCAACCAACAATTTTTGGCGACTCCGCTAGGGATATAGTTATGTGCATTCTAAAACCTCAAGTTTTAGATGGAATCAGTCTCTACCATTATCCATTATAGACTCCATTCCATTTCTGTGTTTTATCCATTATTATTATAACCTTACCATTAACCTCCACACTAACTGGGAAAGAACACACAATTTAAAGCCTCAAGCTTCAAAATAAAGCAAGGTCAATTCTTTTCCATTTTTGTTTCACAATCTGGCAGATTCAAGGTATACACAAAGCCAAAAGGCTAAAGGTATTGTTGACCCTGTATTCGAGTTGGTACAACAAAGTGATTTTTATCTTTTTCCTTCACCATCTCATCTCCAATGAACCAAAAAAAATTCTCCTACTAAAGATAGGTCTCCATTACCAAGCAAAGTATCTACTTCTATTGTTGATAAAGCTTTTCCCATAATTACCCCTCTGAGATTTATTATTCCTCCTTTTCATAATGCTATAATGGAAGCTCAAGGCCCCTGAGGTAATTCTTTTGGTCCTCTCAATCTTACTCCACCTTTACATGAGCTCCCACACAATTCAAGAAAGAATTTTCTCAAATTCTATGGTGATGGGAAAATTCATCCTGATGAACACATTACAGCCTTCAGCATAGCATGTGGCGTAATTGGAATAGAATTTGAAGATGTAACAGTCAAGCTATTTATAGAAACATTACAAGGTGTTATTGTAGACTAGTTTTATCATCTACAAGCTCAGTCAGTAACTGATTGGAATACTCTCAAAGCTAAATTTGAAGCCAGATTCAAACCTGTAGAAGATGCACATGCACTTTTGACTCAACTTACATAGATGAAGAAAGAACCTCATGAACCAATGAGGGACTTCATAGCCAAGTTTGACAAATTGAGGAACAAAATTCCTATAATTTCTCAACCTAAAACTAAGAATCTCAAATGCTTCTTTATTAATTCTTAGTTACTTGAAGTGAGTTTTCTTTTGAGACATGATAGTCAAATAGATCTTATTGCAGCTCAACATTTGGCCACAGAGGTAGAAGATGATCTCATTTTAGCAGGGAAGATAAGAAGAGATCCAAATAGAAATAGACCTTCATCATCTTCTGAATAGTCATCTACAGGCACCACAGATCCAATGGTGCAAAATTTGGCAAATGAGTTACTCTCAAAAAGAAAATGGCACAAGGTATGTCTTCTGCTCCTTCACATAAAGATATGCCAAGAAGGACATTTCCAAATCAGCCATATCAAGGCAATGCTGCTAGGAATCAAGGGCAATAAAATCATCTTCCTCCCCCATAAGAGAAACTTGCCCTTGAAGCTCCTCCAACCAATTTAGCAATGGGATATCTTGAAGTAGAATCAAATATCTCTTTCTAGCCTAAATCAAATCAAGAAATTGACATTGATTTCTTTGTAGAAAACCAAGAAGAACCAGTTGGCAACTCCCACATTGGTTTTCTGAACTACTAGGATAAACCCAGAAGCAAAGGAAAAGCTTTTGATGAACCATATGTAGTGTTTACCAAGTCTAAGAAATAATCAATATAGCAAGCTGATAGAGGGAAGATAGAGGAGCAACCTCAACCAACAATTACAATTGCTAAGTGTGGAACCACTCTACCTTTCTAGTCAAAGAATCTGGTAATCACCCAAAAAGTAAGTACATCAATTTCACCTTCACCTTTTACTTTAATTTCACAAACCAGCCCTCCTCCTATCCCTCCTAAAACCCAAAAGGTTGAAATAACTTCCTCTGTTCCTAGTCTAATTCAGCCATTTGACATAATTGATCATGCCAAAAATACCAAAATACAAATATCTAAATTTGAATATTTGTAGTCCAATTCTGATCAATTGAATAAGTTGGTCCAATATGTCAAGGACCAAATCATCCCTGAAAGACAAGAAGCTAAGAAAATAACTCCTGATTCCTCAAAGAACATACCCATTTCAAATAATCTTGTCATTACTCCTCTAGCTACCCTTAAGAAAATAGAACCTTTCTATGTTTCTCTATTAATAAATGGTCACAAGTTAAGTAATTGTATTATATACTCAGGCACATCTGACAATGTCATGCCTACTAAAGTAGAGGAATCTCTTGATCACATTAACCAAGACATTTAGAAGATGTTTCTCTATGGAGAACAAGTAAGTTCCATTGCTAAGACAAATCAAGGATGCCCAATTTTCATTTGCAGCCTTTCCAGACAAAAGAATCAAGATGACAGTTCTAGTGGATGATGTTCCAACATCCTATGGTATCCTACTTGGGCAAAATTTCTACAAAAATATTAGTGGAGAATTGAGCATGGACCTATCTAAAGCAAGGATCCCTGTTAAAGGCACCATGCAGAGGTTGCTTCCTAAAAAGAAATCAAAATATATTATCACCTAAACATCAGCCCCTAAAGCTCAAATTATTTTTGAATACTCAAGTATGGGTAACTACTTTCTATCTATAGACAAAGTGCATGAAGCATCTGATAAAATTCTTGAAAGTGTCAACCCAAAAATCAATTCAACTAGAATAGCAGAAGAACTAGTAGGTTGCAATACAAATGAATAAGGACCCTCCCTCTCTAATGAAGGAAAGTCTAAAGAAAAATCAGTAACTAATAAGATATGGACTCTAGAATTCGATGGTAGTTGCTCCTCTACCAGTTTAGGAGTTGGGATTGTGTTGATATCTCCTCAAGGAGATATGTTTCCTTCATCTTACAAATTACAATTTAGCAACACTAATAATACAGCTGAATATGAATCTCTGTTGCTTGGATTGAAGGTTGCTCAAGATAAAGGCATCAAGTTTCTTCATGCCAAAGGGGATGTTGAATTAGTGGTTTGTCAGTTGAGAAAATTATACCAAACCAAGAATGAAAGATTATGCCACTATTGTAACCTAGTTTGGGACCAAATTGAAAGCTTTGATGCTTTCAACATTTCTGCCATACCCAAGGAATCTAATAACAGAGCTGATGTACTTGTTATTTTAAGAACTCTCTTAGTTCCTCACTCAGATTTCAAAGAAGACAGGTATACTATTGAGCTAGTCTATAGACTAAGTGTTCTTGACAATGCTGATCATTAGCAAGTATTTAATGATGATAATCAAATCATTGCCTTCCTAGAATGAAAAGACAATTTTGAGCAACTACGTTTTGAAGGTAGTGAACTTAAGAAGTATGAATCAGCGTTTGAATCTAGTTTAGATATAAATGAAGAATTATTATAGCTAAAAGGAAATAAAATTCTCAAAGGCCTAGTTTCTCTTGAGAAACTATTTGACAAGCATGATAGATTTATTAAACAACAACAAATAGATTCAAGCTTCTCTTAGGGATTCGATCAAGTAAATCTGACTACTAAAGAAAATCCCAATATGGTTAACATTGGTAAGTGTTGCACCCCTAAAGAAATATTCAAGTTCACCACTTTACTTTATCAATACATGGATGTCTTAGCATATTCTTATGATGACTTGAAGTCTCTCAGACCTGATGAAATCTGCCATGACATTCCTCTCAAGGCTGACTCAATGGCCTATAAGCAAAATCTAGATAGTACAATCCAAAAATATCAGGTACTATTCTATCTGAGATATAAAAAATGTTAAATTCTAGAATCATCTTCCCAATGCATCATTCCACGTGGATTACAAACATAGTTCCTGTAAGGAAGAAGAGTGGCAAAATTCACATTTATGTAGATTTCAATAATTTGAATCAGTCATCTTTGAAAGATAATTACCCTTTGCTAATTATTGATCAAGTGCTTCAAACAGTGACAAATTTAGAGATGTTATCAATGCTAGATGGCTTCTCAAGATATAATCAAGTTGAAGTTGGTGAAGCAGACCAATACAAGACTGCATTCACCACACTTTGGGGTACATTTGCATATAGAATAATGATTTTTGGCTTGATAAATGTTGGTTCCACCTTTCAAAGAGAAATGGACCTGGCTTTCAAAGATGAGATGGGTAAATTCATTGTGGTATACCTTTATGACTTAACCATCTTTTCAAAACACCATTTTGATCATGTATGCCACTTGCAACAAGTGTTGGAGTGCTGCTGCCAGAATGGTATTTCCTTGAACCCCAAGAAGTCTATTTTTGGAGTAACAAAGGGAAAACTCCTCAGACACATCATGTCTAAAGAAGGCATAAAGATTGACTTAGACAGAGTCAAGTCTATTCAAGAGATTAATTTGCCTACAAGTAAAAATGTTGTCCACTCTTTCTTCAAAAAGGTGAATTTCTTACGGAGGTTCATCCCCAAATTTGCTAAGAAGACTAGACACATTGTGAACATGATGAAAGGGAAGACCACCTTCAGCTAGACTAAAGAAGGCAAGTCAACATTTCAAGATATCAAGACTACAATTGCCCATGTCCCTACCTTGGTTTGTCTAGATTACAACAAAGATTTCATCATATACAGCTATGCTTCTAAACACACGCTTTCAGTAATTTGAATTTGTTCAACAAGACAAGGAAGGTATAGAATCTCCCATTTCTTTCATGAGTTGCCCTCTCAAAACCAATGAGATGAAGTATTCAAATGTAGAGAAGCATGCTTATGTAGTGGTGAAAGCAGTCAAACATTTCTACTTCTATATCCTGAATTCACACACTACCACCTTAGTTCTTGACACTACAGTTAAGTCCATATTAACTCAATAGAATTTTGGCATAAAAAGAGGAAATTGGATTGTAAAGATCTACGAGTTTGATTTAGACATCAAGCCAATAAAGCTGGTCAGGGAAAAAGGACTATGCCAATTAATTGTTGATAATGACCCAAAAGATACACAGCATGTAGAAGCTAAAGTGGAAGATACACCAACAGTCTTTTTTGTCTCCACTAACAATAAGTGGTATTCATGTATTGCTCATTTCCTTACTTATGGTGAATGTCCTACTCATTTATCTTATAAAAAAATGAGAACTATCAAGTTGAAAACTGCCAATTTTGTCCCTTGGAACAATGGCCTGTACAAGAGAAGCATAGATGGAGTATTCCTTTGCTGTGTAAACAAAGAGCAACAAAGCCAACTTTTAAAATATTTCCACAATCTAGCTTGTCGAGGACATTTTTCTACTCCTGTGACTGCTCACAAGATTTTGTGAGCCAGGTATTACTGGCCAACTCTTTTCCAAGATGCATAAAAGTGGGTGAGAAAATGTGAACTCTGCCAGTAATTTGTTGGAAGACCCAAGTTAGCTACCCTGCCTCTCAAGCCAGTGATCATAGAATAATTTTTCCAGTAATGGGGGATTGATTTTATTGGGACTATAAACCCATCTTCAAGTGCTAGACATGATTATGTCATTACATTAACTGACTATTTCACCAAGTGGGTAGAAGCAATCCCAACTAAGCATGCTAATTCAGAAGTTGTATGCAATTTCCTCAAGGAGAATATCATTTCCAAGTTTTTTCCAACCAAAATTGTTACTGATAATGCAGCTTGTTTCACTTCCTAGGAGATTACACAATTCTATTTCCATTATGGAATTACACTCTCCCGTGCTTCTAATTATTTTCTAAAAGGGAATGGACAAGCTGAATCAAGCAATAAGAACTTGGTAACTATCATCAAGAAGCTAGCAGATGACAATAAAAGGACATGGCATAAAACATTGGTTGATGCTCCTTTTCAACTTCTTTATGATATCAATGCTGAGATACCAATCACCTTAGAATTGCCAGCCTTGAAATTGGCAAAGGCAATTGAAGATCAGACATATGAAAGCTCTCTTGATAAGAGAATCATGTGCCTAGCTGAGCTGGATGAACAGAGAATCATGGTGGTGGACTGAATTGCTACTCATCAAAGTCTGGTAAAGAAACTCTTTGACCAAAAAGCTAAAAATCATGATTTTCAGATTGGGGATCAAGTCCTACTATGGGACAAAAGGAGAGAACCAAAAGGGATGCATGGAAAGTTTGACCCCCTTTGGAGAGGCCCATTTATAATTCATCAACATAATGATGAGAATAGCTTTTTGCTAAAATATCAAGATGGCACACTCTTTTCTCTACCTCATAATGGGCAGTATTTGAAACACTTCAACTCTTGAAGTATCAGATCTTTTCATCTGTACATGTGTATATTTGTATAGTTTTTGTTTCTATTTTATTTTGTTTGTTTCCATTTTTTATGCCTTTCATTTTTGGGTAACATGACTCTGTAGCCCAATGGTACACATGAAGACATTGGAGATTCTAGATTCTACTCCCTTCAATTCTTTTTTACAATTGATAGAAGTTCCCCAACTGGAGCCAACTATTGTACCTAAAAAATGTCACTCATTTTTAGGACAACATATAAGTTATTTTGGTCTTGCAAGACTAAAATATCTCTTCTAATTTCAAAAAATTGTTCTAAGCTTTCAAAATTGGGAATTATTCAAGCTTTTTCAGTCAAAGGACTAATGGTTCAATAGGTTCAAAGGCTTCTACATGCAAGTTCAATCAAAAGAACAAGTTTCTGACACTTAGTCATTTTCAGGACTAGTTCAAGGTTTGAAAGGTTCAATGGGTTCAACGAGGCTTATTTCAAAGAATCTTGGTTCAAGCAGTCAATAAAAATAAGGGAATGAACCATTGAACTATTGAACCAAAGTTGGTTTAATCAGTTAGTTCAAGTGACAAGTTTAAAGGAGTGCTCCAAGCATCCAAGACACAAGTGCCCTTGCAGAGGGAATTTTTGTGGCAAAAGTGAATAAGGAAGGAAACAAATAGACCGAAATAAAAACCTAACATAACTTAGCGGATGTTGCCAAGTGTCATCTTCCAAGCCTCATTTCACTTTGTTTCTAAGAGAAATAGATGTTGCCACATGTCCTCTATAAGTTAAGTGGAACACACCAAGTGGCATCATCCACATGAATTTAAAATGAGTCCCACATGGTTCTATAGTGTTTCCAAAATGTAGCAGAAACTGCCAAGTGTTATCTTCTACAGGACACTCAAAAGGTGTCCAAAGCTTTTACAAGTTCAATGGATGTTGCCATGTGTCCTCACCTATTTCACAAGAAGATTCTACCATGTGTCACAATTTGAGATTCACATAAAATTGACTAAGGAAAATTTCCAAGGGACAAACAACCCTTTTGAAAGACACTTAAAATCCAAAGTGAATCATTGTAAAAACTTGAAAGACCAATTTGGAGCTCAAACGGCCCTTGCAGAGGGCAGAAAGGGGGTAAATGGACCAATTAAAAGGCCAAAAGAGCAAAGGGATCTCCTTCAGAAAAGTTTCCCTGACAAAAGTGACAAAGAGACAATTCCTTCAGACAAATTGTCTAAAAGAATTCCTTCAGACTTTTTCCTCCAAAAGAAAAGTCTAAAGAAACTGAAAACCCGCTATGCTACCACATGTCATCTTCAAATTCATAGCAAAAATTGCCACGTGTCATCTATTGAGACACAGTATCAAAGCAGTGGAACATGACACATGTCTCTCATCAAATGCAATGGAAGCTACCAAGTGTCATCTTCTGCAGAGTTCTCAAAAGACCAGTAGGAAGTGACTAAGGAATAGAGCATCAAATTGAATCGAGGACCTGATTCAAATAACCAAAAAAAGAGGAATGATGAGGAACAACCAAAAACATTTGTGCATCAAATATATTTCTAGAAGTAAACTACGAGGTGGATATTGAAGGATGCAAATATTCAATGGCGTGACCCATTTCTCTGTATTGAGAAAAGTAAATGGGTAAATGCCCCTAAATTTTAGCATGTCTTCTTAACAAAATTCAATGCAATATGATGTGTTACTATTTTCAAGTCCTTCTTGAAGAGGCTATATAAGGGACTCTCTTTTATTGTTTTAGGGCGGCTCTCTCTCTCTGATTGTAAAAAAACTAAACTCTACCCAAAATTGAAAGGCATTAGTGAGACTTTGAGCTCAGATTGTTAATCATATTTTGTTATTGGAATAATAAAGCAAGTGACTTTTCAGACTTTTTCCTGTAATATCTTTGTTGTTGGAGAAACTATTCTTATGTCTTTTTCCTTAATATATTTTTTATTCCTTTAATTCAATAAGCAGAATTAGTGAAAGTAATCAGGAAGGTGTCCTAAAGCCAATTGTGGAGAGACTTTGTGCCCCCATAATTGCCTTTAGTGTGTTTTCTTTTTGTTTCTATGTAAAGGACCTTGGGATGACTTTGTGCCCTCATTGTCCTTCGTATCTCACTCTTGGGCAATTCAGGTGAAGACTTTGTGCTACATCTCAATTTGCTGGTTACTACGACCTTGGTTACATTTTACAATTACTACCAGGAAGATTCTTGTGGTTTGTTGAATGGTACTTCTAAAAAAGGAGGAGTGATTTCTGTCATTATCCCTAAGATTTATCCTTTGGTTTACATGCATCATCTCTGAAAAAAAGAGATGGATGGTTTATTCTATCCTTGAGTATTATTTTATGTTTATATATATATATATATATATATATATATATATATATATATAGGGAACCTCCCCTTGATTAGAGGAGAGATTATTACCCTTTTGATGTGGTAAACCTACACATTTGGCTGACCAATCTTCCTACTTTGGATGATTAGACCTATTTTGTTTATCAGTACGTTGATCGACAAAATATTCAACCAAAATAGAGAAGATATGAATGAAATATTACATTGAAAAGCATAATAAGGTCTTATAAAACACATATATAGTATATATAAACTATTATTAGTATTTTATATAGGTTATTCATATGAGGACCAAGGTCATATGACCTAATCAATCTTGAAGGGACCTAATTAAACAAAGGGACTGAGAAGGTAGTTTGAGAGGATTAAGAGTGTGAAGAGATGAAGAGGTGGTCATCATTAGTTGGTTGATAAACAAGGTTTTATTAATTTTATCAAGTAAATTAGGTGATTTATTTGGTTTTTATTCATCAAGGGGGTTGGTGCTTCTTGTAAGTCGGTGTTTGCTAAAGCCTATTTGAGTTAGTGCTTAACTAGTTGGGGTTGGTACTCCATGTAGAGTTGGTACTTCACTAAATTATGATCTTTTGACTTATAAGACTATATTTCATTTGTAGTGATAAGTGGGTTTTCTTCCCCTTGAGGTTTTACCACATATATGATGCGTCATTTTGATTAATCTTGTTTCATGTTTGTATGGGTGATTACTTATGCATTGCTTGATCTATATGTTGATGTGATGGTTCATGAATTAAAAGGAAAAATTGAATGAAATTTTTAACAAACTAATTCACCCCCCCTCCTCCTCTTAGTTATTTTTCTTACAATAATCATGTGAGGCATCTTGGAATTTTTAATGTATATGCATGTTGTCTGATGGATTTCCAATCTATTAAATAACACTTTGAAGTGTCTGTCTATCTAAAATAGGATAAGTGATCAAAGATTTAGGAGTGGATTCCTCATAAATTGAATATAATTTGGGAGAAGGAGGAAGGAAAACCTCATCACTACTTTCATCATCATAACTAGAATAAGAATTTAGATCATCAAGAGGTTAATTAGGTACATCTAAATCATCAGAACTGTCATCAAATCCAAGTGCATGTAAGTAAGTTTGAGAGGTGTTGATTGTGGATTTATAAATAACCTCTATAAAATGAACACACATCTCAATGAAAAACTCATGAGTGATGGACTAGAGAATCATTTATCTATTAACATCCTCAAGATACCCAACATAGATGCAAGGGTGAATTTGAGTTTTAAATGCCTTACATTTCTTCTTTGGAATGTAATCCATAGAGTTCCAACCAAACACTTATAATTGCTTAGATATGGTTTTTTGAATATTTCAATCTTAAAAAAAAGTGACTCCCTTTAATTCTTTATGAGTAACTTAGTTCTCAATGTAACAAGCACATTTGATGGCCTTAACCCAATACTAAGGTATAAGAGACTTGGAGTGTAGCATATAGTTGGCCATTTCTTTCAAGGACATGTTCTTGCACTCTACAACACCATTATGATGAGGACTATATGAAAATATATGTTGTATTTCAATCCCCTATGATTTACAAAATTACTCAAAATGATTACTTACATACTCATACCATTATCAATGTGCAAAATCTTCATGGATTTACTTGACTATTTCCCTAAAATAACTTTGAAGTCATAAAAAAAAGTTAAATACCTCTGATTTCTACTTGAGAAAATACACCCATGTATATCTTAAAAAATCATCGATGAAAGTAAGCATATGCTTTTTTCTATTGAATGAAATTTTTAGAAATGGGCTAGTAATGTCACTATGAATAATCTTCAATATTTATTTATCTTTTCATTATTTTCCCTTATCATACTTATCCTATGGATGCTTATCAAGAATGAAACCCTAGAAAACTTTGTCAAAAAACTTAAATCGTGGTAACCCTAAAACCATGTCTTGATGACTAAGTTTATCTAAGTAGTGATAATTGAGATGGCCAAATTTCTCATGCCATTAGTCACCTCATCTGAATGAGTGAATAATGCAGTAGAGGGTTGATTAGGATAAAAATGTGAAAAAGTATACAACTTTTATTGGTGATCTATTTTCCAAAATACAATAATGGAATTATTGTCTACTTCCCTAATGACCACTAAATTGGGTGTGAACTCAACTCTCTTATTCGAACTGATTTGAGTGATATAATAAATAAAAAGGAGATTAATGAATAAAGAGATAACATATAGAACATCATGAAATGTCCCATCATTCACTTCAATTGATCCTCTCCCACTAACTTCTAATAAAGTATCATCACCTAATAGGATGGAAGGCATAGAAAAAGGCTTTAAGGATGATAACATGCCCTATGGTGAATCTATGTGGTATGATGTGCCATAGTCAATAACCCATGTGGAAGGCTAGGATGCAACTACAAAAAGTTATTTTCCCTTATGTTTTCCCTTTTTACTATCTTTGGACTTAGAAGACCCCTATGATGATGAACTTTGAGTAGAAGAATTAGGGACACTGATATTATGTTTCTCAAATGTTTTTTTCAATTAGTCAATCTACTTCTTCATTTATTTGGACTCAGCATACCTAGATTTATTGTAATAGACACATGTGAGTCTCTCTTTATTGGGTTTCCCATCTAAAGAAGAGGAATCTTTTGATGCTTTTGGATTAGCATTAGATTTATGACCCTTATTTTGTTCTATGTCCTTCTTGTTCTTTTTATTCTCCTTATTACTGGAAGCCTTCTATTTTTCATGACTCACAAATAAGTCATGAGATTTTTAGGACTTCAATGTATCTATTTGAATGAGTTTATCTTACTCCCAAGTAATGTCAACAAAAAAGTCATCCAAAGATGACATTGTACATGTAGATCCAAGGGCATGCTTTACGGAATGGAAGGTAAAAATGAATACAAAATAGTTAGATCCTAATTTATCAATAATGGAAAAAATCAATTGATCATCCTTTTTGTAAATGTTGTATAGTTTTAACTATAACTTCAGTGATTTGAACTTTGTGAAGAAGTTTTGTATCATATCAAAGTCACTCCGGCTCAAACTAATGAGATCATTCTCCAACTCATGATCCAGCATTTCATCTTAATTTCCAAAGAGTTTATTCGATAAGGTCCATACTTGATTTAGATTTTTTATAGATTCAATATGAAAAAATAGGTTGAGAGACATATATAAGCACAAGAGAGTGTAAGGTGTTGATTTGGTTATACCACTTCACCTTCTCTACATTAGGTGTCAATTATATTTATGTACCCATAATGATTAAGTGTAAGCCTTTTCTTGTCAAGAGGATTTTCACTTTGACTTTCCACTTGTGATAGTTGAATGATGTAAGAAGTGGAACTAAACTGAGATCCATGGTGTAGAAAATAAGTATGTGTTAAATTGTGTGTGTTTTAGACTAGTAATATGATACCTTAATAAATATATATAGGTTTAAATTGATAAGGAATTATAATATCATCAATGTTAAGATCTCAAAAAAACATTTACTTTCAAAAACAATGGCACCTAAAAAGGACCAACATACCAAAATTTATACTTGATTGATCTAGAGATCATTAAAGGAGGCCAAAAAAATAAAGGTCTCAAGTCATCTTCAAAGATTTTCCAATGTGAATAGCTTGTCGAGATCTTTCTGACACAATTTATGATTCATGAAATAAAGTCCATATGTAAAAGTTATGACAAGTCAAAGTAGGAGAAAGTCCTAATGTGATGATGTGGCATGGACACATGGACTAAATAGCAGTTGACATGTGTAAAAATATTTGTGTGGAAATATGCACATGTGGTAAGCAAAATACCAACCTCCAATCAAGAAATGGCATAATCATATATTGACACTTGGTAGGATAAGGTAAAATATCAAAAAAATTAATATTCACTTGCCATTTACTTTCAACCATGATAAAGGCCCACGTGGAAGGTGAAAAGTAAATTTAGTGTGACCAAATTAAAGGTGGACCTGGCATTTAATTTTGATAAGTCTTTTTTTATAAAGAGATTATAAATTTATTTAATTCCCATTATGAGGGATATGTGAAAACCATTTAAAAAATGGATAATATTTAATCCATATAAAATTGGGATAATTTTCAATCCCATTATTCTTGTAAATGGATAATTGTATTCCCACATATCATGTAAATGGGATAAATCAAATCCCATGATTATCTCTCAACGGATAAGGAAGGGCCCCATAAAACATGGATTCCTAAAGGTATATAAAATGGTCATGAAGCATTATTTAAAAACACATTTGTATTACACTGAGAATTTTAGAAAAGCATTGTTGAAAGGTAAATATTTGATAAGCTTTTGTGAGTAAATTAAAATGTTTGGAAATGCATGAAGGAAGAATTTAGTAGAAGATCAACAATCCTAATAGAAGAAGAAATATTATGGAGAGTCAAGAATTCAAAGAAGAAAGGGCCATAAGTACTTTTGTAAAAGAGGTATTTCTATAGATGAGGTATTTTTTGAATTGAATACATAATTCTAGTGTACTTTAGTTTTATGTTTCACACCAATTATTCATTAAAATTGGTCACGCTTATATTAGACTTGAGGA
The DNA here is from genome assembly GCA_037957365.1 of Torreya grandis. Classification (NCBI taxonomy): domain Eukaryota; kingdom Viridiplantae; phylum Streptophyta; class Pinopsida; order Cupressales; family Taxaceae; genus Torreya; species Torreya grandis. The sequence goes on from JARHVA010002611.1 coordinate 1,765,374, forward strand.
CATAGACTATTGTCAAACCCCATAAACAAATTTTGTGTTGTTTTTTTAATTTTTTGTGATTCTCTTTACAAGTTCTACTATATTTTTAAATAGATGATATAACTCTATGAAGATTTTATATATTCATAAATTTTGAATAATTTTAATCATAAATTGGAAATCCATTTTTTTTAAATAGTTTTACAAGTAAAAAAACACTAAACTATTTATGGATCATCGATTGAAGTTTAATATGACAAGGTGACTCTCCAATTTGAAATTTTTTTAAAAATGGTGTGTTTAAAACATAGAATTGGGTGATAGATTGAATCCCCCACTAGTAGGAATCCAAATTTAAACCCCCTTCATGTGACCACACTATATGACCAAGGAGCTAAGGGGTAAGATGACGTCCCTTTTTTGCCAATGGATAGTGTCACAAACTAATGGATTAATTTTTTAGTTTCATGGGGGTAATTGCACCATCATTAGGATTTTTAAGGGTGCTTGCACCACTATCAATTTCCATGGGGGTAATTTCACCATTATCAATTTCTACAAAGGTGCTTACACCATCATTGAGCTTTGCATGTTATGTTGGCACGTCTATTGGATTCTAATAGTTGTGTTATCACATTGGTAGGGTTCCATTAAAGGTGTTAGCACATTTGTCAAGTTCTAATAGATATGCTAGCACATTGGTCAGGGTCCACTAGAGATGCTAACACATTGGTCAAGGTCCATTGGAGGTGTTTGAAGGGGTCTCATTACCTGTAGGGCATGCAAATAAGGTCGTCAAGATTTGTAAGCACTACAAGCATAGAATTTTGCCATGCTTGAATAAGGCCTAGATCTATAAATTTGGAGTGATTTATACAAAAAAGAATAGAGAGCCACTTGGTTTCTTGACAAACCTAGAGAAACCCATAAACAGTTTTCCTAAAAGTCACTAGATGTATAGATTTTTGTAGATTCCAAGAAAATGCCTCTAAACCCTCCAAAAATGGTCAAAAAATATCTATCACAAAATAAGATTGTCTGAGAAATCAAATCTAAGGTTTTTTCACCTTATGAATATAATGATGCTATCCATATTTAATTTTGAAACCCCATATATTAATATTTGCATGGACTTTTTAGAAACCCCACCAAACCCTATAAAATCAATATTACTGAAAAACCTAAACAAGAATGCAAGACTCATAACAAAATCAATGGAAATTATCTACCAGTAGATCTATAGTACCATATTATAATGAGACACAATTAATATCAACTAAATAGGTTTGAATGCACATAGATTAATTTGTATGGAGTAATGAAACCGAAATAATAATCTAAATGAAGAAACTAGTCTTCAAAATAAGAAAATTATATTAAGAAGCATTAGCCAAAAAGTGAATAGGAAGATGCATTATATAGTGAGGAATTAGGTCACCCAAAAAGGTAATTAACTCAACTCATAATTATAAAATGACTTAAAATACATTTCCCCTAATGACCTATTATTAAACTAAGCAAGCTAAATAAGACCGTGTAGACAAAAGCTAGTTGAAAAAAAGTCTACACCAATATAGGCATCTTAAAAAATTTGTGCAAGTTCAATTTTCTAAGATTTAAATAAATACATGTCTTCTTAAGAACCCATATTGGCCCTCCATTTCCATGCACTTATCCCCTTCTAATTAAATCCTCATATGCCATATCTAACAAAGATACATTGTTCATTTATGAATCCTCACTTTAAGACAATGCAAAACAAGTCTTTATTTAAATGGGAAACAAATTATAGGTTACAAACATATCTTCACATATTATATGGTATTTCAATCTATTTTAAAACTCATGATAGTTAAATCAACTACTATATAGCACTTTAGAGCATAATTTATTTACCATAGTTAAACTCTAGTAGCAACACATATTATTAACCTCTTTATTATAGTAGCTTCTCATGGATTCCCACCTATACATGTGTCTCATAGCATTTTTCCCATATTAAATCAAGAAACCAATAGGGTACATATAATTATATGACCATCATGGTTGGGCACACATTGAGTAATATATTTTATACAATGTGGGATAGTTTGATTTCCAAATTTGTAGAGTCTAAGGAGTTTTAGGAAAAAAGGGAAGTATGGAATCATAAAAAAAGACCATATATTGATGTTTAGATATTTAATAAAAGAATCAATAACATAAAATCATAAGGTTTTATTTAATTTTATTGATTTTTAGAAAACAATATTTATAAATAGATTTTAATCCATTTACTTTTAGATATAGAAATATTCCATAAAAAATGATCGTTCTTATGATGATACTTTATGAGGAGGTGGTTGGCTAATTCTAACATCATATTGGATTTACAAGATATAGTAATAACATCATTAATGTTAAATTGGGTTACTTATTTTCTAATACTTTTTTCAATCTCTACATAGATGAGTTAGAGGATATCATTCCAAGTATAGGGAAAACATGTGATCGATGTATACTTTATGATATTTAATCATCTACTATTTTATTATTTGTCAATGAGATATTCTCATGTCACATACTATTATAGACCTACAAAGACATCTTGACATTGTTAGGGTGTAAAGATACTATTCATAGGTCACTATTCATGGGCACTATTCATAGTCACTATTCATGGTGATGTAGCATGCTCAGATGGAATCTTGGTGATGTGGCATGTTGGTGTGCAGATGAGTTGGCATGTAGTTGACATATCATGAAGGTGATGTGGTAGGTGGACCCATGGTGAGTCCCAAAATGTGATCAAGTTGAGGTGACATAGTGTGGGGTGCAATACTCCACTAGAGGAAATGGATTTGTCCTTAGTTGTCACATGTGGGTTGTCACATGGTGAAAAATATAAAAGGTCATGTATGGGTCAAATTTATAAAGGGTCCCATGATTCCCATGTGTGGAGATAGTCAAAAGGTGATTGTAATAACTTTTGGACTTGTGTGGTCACATGAAAGAAGAAGACAAGATGAGCACTATTGAATATTGTCTTCACATGTGTGAGTGTGGCACAATTCTTGGAGTCACATGGGGTGGCTTGGATCTTATCTAAATTAGATCATATAAATTGTTGAACCTTGAAGAATAAGACAAGAATAAAACTATCAAGTGTTTGGACTCATTCATGGAAGTGGTGAATAAGTTTTGGGACCACATGGAGGTGGCACATGTTCTTGTCTAAAGTGAAGATGCTTTGAGTACTTTTTCACATAGTGAAAAACACCTTTGGAGATAACATGACACCCCATTAATATGTGATTCAAATTTTTAAGGTGCCACCATGAAGTTTCTCCCTCTCTCTCTCTCTCATGTAAAATGTTATAAAATATTATTTTTCATTTATATTTTGTGAGAATCCCATTGGGAGCTATCCACTCTTGGATCATTATTGTAGGTTAGAGATTGTAAGGCATGAAAGCTTAGCTCACCTAGATTCTTGGGCTTTAAACATCATTCATGTTTAGGTGGTCAAGTCTTATAAGGCTTAGATGAGAGCATGGCTCACCTAAATTTTTAGAATCATGGAGATCTTTGAGGTTAGAGGTTAGAGCCTAAAGGGATATGTTAGCTTGGATTCCTGGTTTGAGCTTGGAGGCTTGTTAGATCAACTCTTAGAGATGAATTTTGATTTTTTGGAGATCACCTTGGATGATATGGTGTTAGCATCATGATGGAGTTCCATGCTGCATCTTGGAGGTTGGAGATTGTAAGGCTTGGTTGTAAGCTTTGCTCACCTAAGTGCTATGGTTGTTAGCACCGGAAAGGAGTTACTATGAGTAGTTTTTGTAGAAGAAAGTTGCTGATGAATATGAATTCTAGATGATGCCTTTGCCCCATGGATTTTTCCTAGTTGGTTTAGCAGGGCTTCCACGTATATCTTATGTAATGTGTTATCTATTGTTGTTTTTTGTTTTATTGTATCTTGTTTTCATTTCCATAATTATTTTTACTTACATGTGTATTAGGATTAGGCATTTTGGATCCTAATAATTTATATTAGATATATGGTTGTTGGATGGCTTGTGCAAGTGTGAGATATAAGTGGAGAGACCAAGATATGACAAAAAGAAAATGAAACACAAAAAAGTTTGCATGGTAGGTATTTCTCTCTTAGTGGAAGATGGAGAAAGGAAGAAAATATAAACAAGCTTTACCAAATGGGTTAACACCAACATAGTGTTTCTATTAAAGAGGCAATTATATAGTTTATGGTGGAGCAAGCTAGTCTACATTGGTGTAGATGGAAGGTGATGAAAATTCATATACCTTATTGGTTCCCAAGTGGTAAAAATGGATACAAGTTGTAGGATCCTACTACCATAATGTGTGATCCAAGATGATATTAAAATTCCATGTAGAGGATGAGGTATAAGAAACCTGATATTATACCTAGTGGATGGAGAAGAGAAAGAGACCCAAGGTTCCATAGAAGGAGAAGGTTGTTTGTATGAGATATGGTATATTAGGATATAGCTTAACTATATATTTGGGGCTTAAAAACTCATTAGGTGTAGTGATGCACTAAGTAGTGTGATGACTTCTCAATAACTATAGATGGGTACCATGCTGAGCATGGTGGGTAGCAGTTTGTTACATGTAGAAGTTTGTTGTTGAATTATTTGGGTTCTTCTCTCCTATTTTTTAAATTATTTTAGGATGGATGGATAAAAATAAGAGACTTGAGGTTTTGCAGAAGGAAAAGGTCATGTATGTGACATGCGATAGAACAACATGTAAACTGACTGTATCTTTGAGGCTCAAAAACTTGGTAGATGTAATGATGCAATGTGTAGCACAAAAAATTCCCAAAAAATATGGATGGATACCATGTTGATCATGGTGGTTATTAGTATGCTACATATGTTAAATTTAGGTATTGACTTCTATTAGTTTTTTTTATTGATAAGTACTATCAAGAGTGCTATGTGCACCTATTGTTGTTCATGTTTAGAGCAACTAGATATCAAATAATCAATCCTACATGGTGGTCTCATGATGAGATAGAGTATCTAGGAGGCTATGCGGATGAGGTAAAGAGTTCATAGTTTGTAAAATTGAATATTATATGGGTTCTATCAAGCATGCTAATGTGGTAAAGGAATACCTTAATGGAGAGCCAAAGTTTAGTAGGGGTTGTTTTTGTGTAGATGGCATGTTGTTTTCAATCCCCAACATGATCAATGGTGAGATGGATTGGGTTATTGGGAAAAGATGAAGGATAAAACAAATGATGGAGATGCATAGTGGAATAAAGCAAGAAAGATCTAGTTATGTCTTTGAATACATGTGGAGAAGGTTCTAGAATAGTTTGACATGTGGAATGGTGAAAATAGTTAGTATCTCACTTATTTTAGTTTTAAGTTTTCTTCTAGAGTATCCTATATGAGGATAAGACGTGGATATAATGTGTATTGTATTCATCAAGAGCTAGAAACCATAGTGTGCATCAGACTAGATACTTCTAAATAGTGGTAGTTGTGAGCGGTTCATGGTAGAATATTGAATAAGGATGGGTATATGGTGAATTTGGAATCACTTATGATGCTGAAAATATACTATATAGAAGCAAATGTTGATGAATCTAGTCAGGGAAAAGAAGTTTTAGTAGTGCAAAAAACTTCTACTAGGCTTGTGTGTGAGCAACAATGGGCATTGATGACAACATAGATTGTACATGTATGGTAGTTGGTTGGTAGAAGATGTAGGTATGGTAAATTCATATGTATATAACTTTAAGTGGTAGATTTTTATGCTATGAATCCACTATTCACATGTCACTATTAATGGGCATCATTCATAGTCACTATTCATGGTGATATGGCATGTGGGTGTGAATATGAGTTGGCATGTAGGTGACATGGATTGAAGGTGATATGATGGGAATTTGAGTGGTAGGTGGGCCCATGGTGGGTCTTAGGATGTGATCAAGTTGAGGTGACATGGTGTGGGGCATAGTACTCCACTAGAGGACATATATTTGTGCTTAGTTTTCATATAGGTTGTCACATGGTGCAAAATACAAGAGGTCATGCATGGGTCAAATTTTAAAATTGACCCATGATTATCATGTGTGGAGATAGTTAAAAGGTGTTTGAAACACCTTTTGGACTTGTGTGGTCACATGGAAGAAGACAAGATGAGCACTATTGCAGATTGTCCTCACATGTGTGAATGGGGAAAAATTATTAGAGCCACATGGGGTGGCTTTGATCTTATCTAAATTAGATCATATATTTTTTTGACCCTTGAATAAGAATACAATAATAATAATATTGAGTGTTTGGACTCACTTGTTAAGGTGGGGAGAAAGTTTTGGAGCCACATGGAGGTGGCATATGTTCTTGTCTAAAGTGAAGATGCTTTGAAGACTTTTACACATGGTGATAAACACCTTTGGAGATCACATGATACCCCACTCATGTGTCAGTCAAATTTTTAAGAGGCCACCATGAAGTTTATCCCATTCTCTCTCATGTAAAATGCTATAAATAATTGCTTTATCTTTATATTTTTTGAGAGTCCCATTGGGGGATATCCACTCTTAGACCATTTTTTTAGTTTGGAGTTTGTAAGGCATGGAAGCTTAGCTCACCTATATTTTTGGGATGTAAGCATCACTCATGCTTAGGTGGGTTAGAGCCTATAAGGATTAGATGAGAGCATAGATCACCTAGATTATTGTAAGCATGGAGATACTTAAAGTTAAAGGTTAGATTCTGAAAGGATATGTTAGTTTGGCTCACCTAGTTTGAGCTTGGAGGCTTGTTAACTTAGGTCATGGAGATGAAGTTTGATGCTTTGTAACTCAGCTACTTTCTAATGATCTAAATATAAGCCCTACATAAATCTATAAGCAACACCATTATCATATCAAATAACTAGCTTAATAATGGTTATATAAATCAAAATATCAATAAGTTATTATATATAAAATAGGGTTAGCTTTTTCACATCCAGATTTTGAAATAAGTTTAACACCAACTTCAATAGGAGTAGATGTAGATTTAAACTCAAGTATATTAAACTTAAAAAATGATTATGTTCATATTGAGATTGAGATAGAATAATAGAATATTTATCTTAAAATATAGTCATTTTTTAAAATGATACAAAATACTTAAATTAGTCATTTCAAATATTTGACTTAATTTATCCTTATATTTATAAATTAAACTAATGAGATCACCAGTAATCAAAATATCATAAACATATAATATAATTAAGATTACATGACTATTTTAAAAATTAATAGAGAGATCATTATCAAAATAGTAGTTAGATAAACCTATTTCTTTGAATAAAGAAGTAATTTTAAATTACTAAGCTCAAAGAGTTTATTTTAAACCATTTAGTGGTATCTTTAACTTACACACATAATTTTATATGTTAGGGTCAGTGAAACCTTTAGAATGAGTCATATAGATTTCATCTTCTAAATGACCATTTAGAAATGCATTCTTGGTATCCATTTGGTGGATAATCCAACTATTTTGGGGTACAAGAACAATAAGTAGTAAAACATTACTCATTTTTATTATAGGATCAAAGGTTTCAACATAGTCAATCTTGAGTTTTTGATTAAACCCATGACTTGATTTAAAGTTTTCAATTTTACCAATTAAATTATATTTTATTTTATAAATCCACCTAAAACCAACAATATGTGTTTTAGGTAGAGGTGGAACAAGATCCCAAATCTAGTTTTTAATTAAGGAATTGAAATCAACTTACATAGAAATATTATATTTATCATCTTCAGTAGATTCCTAAATATATTGAGGTTTATATTTATATATAGCCATTAAGGAATGATAATAATGTTGACTTCTAGTTAATTTGTTAAGATTATCAAGGCTAGAAGAATGGATTATAGATTTTTCCCATTTAAGTATTTTAGATTGAACATGAAATTAAGGGGGTTCCTAAGACTTTAAGTTATCCATAGATGGATTTATTTCATCTAGGGTATCAATTTAATCATTAGGAGAAAAAAGATAGTTGGGTTCATCAAAAGAATAATTTTGAGGAATATCTATAGAGGGCTCACAAAAAGATTTTTTGAGAATAAGAACATTCATATTCTCAATGATCTACCTTATATATGGATCATATACTCTTAATCCTCTATTATTACCTTCATAACCTACAAAAATATAAGAAAAAGAGCTAGGATCTATAGATATCCAATTCCTAAGACTATCAATCTTATTTGAATTGTATTTAAATGCACAATTTAAGCCAAAATCATGTAAATATGCTAAATGGTTTGAGCTTTTCATATACAAGTGATGATTTAGGTTAAAGTATCCTTAAATGGGGAAATGAATTTTATTTGATTCCTAACTTTTCTTAAATCATTTCAATTCAAAATGATGATTTTTCATTTTGGTCTCTTGATCACTCATTTCTCCTAATTCATTAGTACACATCACGTACCTTTATTATTTTATGTCAATAAAAATTTCAATGGGATAATAGTCGATACGCATATAACATCTCCTTCCAATTCTTCTTGAGTCAAATTATGACCTAGTAATATGACTTTTTATCATTTTGATTAATTTTACACCAATTTCTAAAGAATTGCACTAAAATTGATTAATATTACTTAGGCAAATTAAATCAAATTATGAGCTTAAGAAAGAATTAAATAGAGCAAATTGAATATTTATTTATTATAAATTGATATCGAATATCTGCATCACCTAATGACATGATCAATAAAGTGGCATCCATAAGCCATAAATGTAATAAATATCAAGTTTATGGGTATGCATGCCTCACTAATGCCCCTTCATCCCAAATCATTATGAGGATATTTATGGATTTATTATGCAATGTTAGATTAATTTATGGCTGCACATCTCAATATTGAAATGAAAAATCATGGTTGATCTTGACCTATTTGAAAAATATATAAATAGAAGGGCATAAAACATCATTTTTAAGCTTAAATTGTGTAAACTTATAATATAGGATTATCTCTACAAGTCATTTGTGTAGTTTGATTATCATGATTTATTTACAATAGGATAGCTTCATTTGATATGCATAGATTTTATCTCTTATCTTGAGCTTAGATTATGCATGATGATCTTGAGATAATGGAGGAGTTTGTAACCCATTACTGATAAAGATAAGAACACCAAATCAAGAGGAAAAACATGTTTGGAGCCACTTTTGGATGGTGGAATCACTTGGGAAGGTAATATGCATATGTACTTTCTTTTAATTGATTATTATTGTAATTTACAAACCCTATAGAATAGTTTGGATTATATTGTTAATTATTATGCATGCTTTTATGTTTTTCATCACTAATGCTTGAACTAATCCTGTTTGTAATCCAACACTACATTTTAGCATGCCCCATCTATGTTTGCACCCACTCATCTTTAACCTATGTAATAGCTTAAGGATATAACCCATTACATAGATTAAATATGAGGGGAAGCAAACATATATGCTATGGTGAAATGGATTTGAAAAATACATAAAAAATCAGGCATACGAGAATGCATAAAGTGATGAAATAAATAAAAATAAAAGTGAAGATGGCTGAGATGACCTGAGATATGTCATGTATTCAAGTTTTGCCTACATAGTCCAAATGTACCTCAAGCCAATGTAGTTCACCCAAAATAAGGGAGATAATATAATGAGGGATGAATAAATTTGACCAAGGTTTGATTAGAATCATGATGTATGCTCAGAGATGCACGTCTAAGCATAGATTCAGAGTGTTAAACCTATTGAACCTAAATAATGCATGGTGTTCTTAAGAGATGTTCATCAAAGTTGTGTTGATGTTGAGACTTAAATCCAAAGCATAAAGTGCTTACTATAGCAAAATAAATTAGGCATCATAAGTATGAAGAACTTATGAGGACATGACATGTCAATTGTGTGGAACTGGTTCAAATGTAAATATCTATAACTAAAGATAATGGTAAAAAATGACCAAGACCAAAGTTATAGTTATTCACATTTAAACAAAAAATAAAAGATAGATAAAATTAGAAGATAAATGAACCCAACTTAAAATCAAGATATAAATAGTCAAGATCTATGTGAACCATCAAGATGTTCTTGAAAAACAAAAGAAGAGAACAAAACCAAACAAGAAAACACAAGACTAGGAAGAAACAAGAGGATTTAACCAAAGTAAATAAGAAGAAATAAATGAAGAGACAAGAAAGCACAACAAGACACTAATAAAATACAATACAAACCAAGTTAGTGTAATTTAAAAATAGTTGTTCATATACATGTAATAGAGGTGTTACTTTCTAAAGCTACATAAAAATAAGAAGGACACAAAGTTGCTTATAAATAATAATGGTGCATGCCAAAATGTAGACATTCAATTCCTAACACCTTTATGTTTTGAAATTATTAATCTTACTCAAATGCACAACTTAGGTCAAAATCACGTAAATGTGCTAAATGGTTTGAGTTTGTCATATCTAAGTGTCGATATAAGGTAATGTATCCCTAAATGGGGAAATGAATTTTATGTTATTCTTAACCTTTCTTAAATCATTTCGAATCAAAATGATGATTTCACATTTTAGTGCTCAAAATCACTCTTTTCTTCTAATTCATTAGTACACATCATGTACCTTTATTATTTTGTGTTGGAAACATCCTAAATGGGATAATAGTTTGTACACATCTAACATCACCTTCCAATTCTTCCTGATTCAATATATAACCCAATAATATGACTTTTTCATAATTTTGATTAATTATGCACCAATTTCTAAAGAATTACACTAAAATTGATTAATCTTACTTAAGAAAATTAAACCAAATTATGAGTTTAAGTAAGAATTCTATAGAGAAAATTGAATATTTATTTATTGTAAATTGATTATGAATATCTACATCACCTAATGACATGATCAATGGGGTGGAATCTATAAGCCATAAATGCAATAAATATCAAGTTTATGAGCACCCATGCCTCATTAATTCCCCTTCCTCCCAAATCATTATGAGGATATTTATGGATTTATTATGAAATATTAGATTAATTCATGGTCACACATCTTAATCTTTAGGTGGATGGTCATGGTTGATCTTGACCCATTTGAAAAATCTATAAATAAAAGGGCATAAAACATCATTTTTAAACTTAAATGGTGTTAACTTATAATATGAGATTCTCTCTACAAGCAATTTGTGTATTTTGATTATCATGCTTTATTTTCAATAGGATAGATTCATTTGATAGGCATATATTTGATTTCTTATCTTGAGCCTAGATTATGCATGGTTATCTTGAGATAATGAAGGGGTTTGTCATCCATTGTTGACAAAGACAAGAATATCAAATCAAGGGGGAAAACATGCTTGGAGCCATTTTTGGATGGTGGAATCACTTGAGAAGGTAATATGCATATGTACTTTATTTTAATTATTTCTTATTGTCATATATAAACCCCTTATAAATTGGTTAGCTTAGATTATTAATTATTATGCATTATTTTATGTTTTTCATGACTAATGCTTGAACTAATCCTCTTTATAATCCAACACTACATTTTAGCACACTTAGTGGGACCATAACATCCATTCAAGCAAAGAAGACATCATATAAATCTCAGATTTTAATTTAATTCATTAAAAAGTAATTTAAAAATAATTTTATGCTCATTTACTTATGTTTTTAACATTTTTTATACACACACAGGTTACACAGTGACCAACATCAGTCAAAGCCAACCAACATCAGTTAGGTTAGAGGGAAAAATACATCTTAAAATTTCCATTATAAAGATTTATTTAAGTTTATTTCTATCAAATTGAATTTTATATTTCTATGGTTTGAACATTTATTATTCAAGAAGGTTTTCTTTTGGAGTTTTTATCCTAACCATTGAGATAACAAGTATTTATGAGTATAAAAAAAATTATTTTGGGTTCATAGGTGACCATTATCAATTAATTTTGATTGTTAAAGGTTAAACCACAACCTACATCAATCTTGTATAAACTGGCATTGATCAATAGTGACCATCATTGGTCTCTGTGTTTTTAAAAAATATAGATTTGAGAGCATGGTTTTCAAAAGTGATTGTCTCATTTCAATTTATGCTTCAAAGCTAAAAAAGACTATCTAATTTTTAGTATAGGACCTACAAGGAAAAGTGTTTATTTTAGCTTAACTAATTATTTTCACATTTATTTTTGGTTTTTTAAAAGGAATTAGGAACATTCCCTTTGGTGTTTAGAAGGAATTAGATGGTTTATTTGATTATTTAAGTGCTTGTTTTTCAAAAAAATTGCAAACTAAAGCCAAGGGGATAAGAACACCACCAAACACTTTATTTTTAGTGTTTAAAACCAAACTCACTTCAAAGTTGTAATATTTTTCAAAAAGTGTGTTTATTTTATGCAAATCATCTATTGATTGTTAGATTATTTGATCAAAAGAATTATATGCTCTCCCCCCATCCCCTATAGGGAACTTGAGTGATCAAAAGTGCCTTTTCATTGTAATTGTGCCTTTGTTCAAGGTGTAAAAAGGAAGTTTTCTATTCTCTCACCAAAACCCATATGGTTTGGTTGATCTAAAAACAACTCTAAAACCTTTTTACTTAGATTTTTTTTCATGCAATTTGGATTGTGAAGGGGATGTAATTATCTCCCATGAGTTTTATAGGGAGGCTTTGACCCGAGGCTTCATCTCCTAACAGTTTATTTAACCCCTCTCCATGAAGGGGTATACAAATTGGAATTGACCCACTGGGATAGTGGTTTGAATAGTTAAACTATCTCTATTAGTGGCAAGCCAACCCAAAACGTATGATCATTTAGGACATCACACTACACTAAGTAGTTTATGGATGTAGTGGTTGTGAAAATGAATAGATATTTTCACAATAAGATAATTGATGTAGATATAATTGATGTGTTACATCTCTTATGTTAGCCACACTTGAGACCATCTAGATGGTCGTAAATTATAAGTTTTATAAAACCCCACTTGCCATGGAGCATTATTGATTTAGGGTGCACCCAAAGGTCCATATCACCATACTATCACTTAGAATAAGGGAGGGTAAAATACCCTCCTAATTAATGTTCTTTTATTTTGTATGAAAAAAATATTTCCTTCCAAGTGTATGTATATACACATATTTCAAGAATACAAAACAAACCTTATCATTTTAGGGCTTATGATGATTACTTAGTTGCATTTGTCTTTTGGTCTTAGATTATTTAGTCTTGATTAAAGTCAAAACTTTGTTTTAAACACACATCCAAACCAAACACATTGTCCATCAATTTCTTTAAAAAGGAGGCATTATGCTGTCCAAGTGAAAATCAATCTTTGCCTTATTCAAATTTATCATCTTAAACATTATGTCTTATCATCTAATTGGTCTAGTTATGATACACATTTGAGTATAAACCAATTCCTAAATTATCTTGAAGTCCTTCATTGATAGTCCAGATTTGAAATTGCACCTTTGTAAGTTCATAAGGTTGATGTATTAATTGGGTTCACCATTTTCACTTGAGTTGAGGGAATTTGGGTTTAATTTCCTAATTGGATTGAAGGAAATTTATAGACTCATCATCTATCTCACCATTTTGAACTTGGGTCATCAAGTGTATCACTCACACTATAATTTATAAAACATATTCTATACTACCCTTCCTATTACCATGTGGTGGTGTTATGCTATGCATTTGGTTTTAATTTTACACTTAGGAATTTTTGCATGTTTCCACATCTTGAATTTCTTGGTTTATATTGTCTCCTTCCTAATTTTAATGGGTTTCCTCTAGTTTCCTAGTAGCAACTCATTAAAGTTGAACTAGTTTCTATGGTATTGACATATCTCAAAAGTCTATGTTTTAGTATACTAGCTACACTCCAAGATTTTCAAGTTATCATACCCTCTTCCAATTCATATGATTTCAAATTTACCCAAGGTTGAGTAAATTTATGAACATCATTCTTTTAATTGTGTGTGGTACTATGCCACCCTCCTTATTATAGTTCTTTTATTACCTAGTCACCTTATTTACAAAATATCAAAACACATACCTTGTTCAAACATTTCCAAATCTAGTCCAATGTAGAGAGCAACATTTTTAGACATGACACAAAGTTACACTTGTAATGGGGTCTCTTATGGCCCTATCTATGAGGAGGGACATTATTATGATGGTCAAGATAATTCAGTGGTCTTTGACATTCCAACAATAGTAGGATCTGAGGAATATTATATACAATATCAACCCCAATAGGACAAAGATGAAGACTTTCTAAGGTTGATAGAATATGGTGCAAGACTACCCTCATATATTACCATGGAGAAATGACACACCTTAGTTAGAGAAGGAGAGAAACAACGAGATAAAGCTTTCATAAACATTTCACAAATAAACATACCTTCTTCTAGCAAAGGCAAGGAAATACTTATAGATTCAAAACCAAATGATCAAGATCTTATCACCAATATCAAGAAAATAAGTTAGTGATATGTATACCAACTTATCATATATTTGAAATTCTCTTTAGTATCTATGTCAATCCATAATGATGCTTCAAAGGAACAAGGAAATGCATTTAAAACAATTAAAAATCTAGTTGAGAACATAACCATGATAGATCAATATATCTCAATAGAATAACCTAAATCCCAAGAGGTTCTACAAAACTCTCCATTAGACATGGAGCACACATTTTTCAATCATCAAGAAGCTCTTGTTCCTTTGTAAAGTAAAAGACCCAAAAATTTGATATGTATTTAAGAAATAGTACATAATAATTTGGCTAGTTCATCTCAACCAACACATCCAATGGTGAATAGATAAAGAACTCCCTAAAATAAATAAAACATGGTTAATTTGAGGCAATAGATTCCTAGGAATTGACCACTTATAACTACTCGACTCAAGGAGTCAATCAAAACCAAGTCAAGGATTGTAGGGTGTACATCCCTACCAAATACATACAAAAACAAGGGCACATACCACCCCAATAGTAAAAATGAGGGTGCATACCACCCTAACAACAGTATCAAGGGCACATTACACCCCAATATAATTATGTTCCACCAAAAAATGCACCAAATATGCAAGAGTGGAACTATATGAAAGAGATTGTGTCATAATTGGAGACTAGAAACAAGATCAAAAAGTATAAATTTAATGAGATATGTCCATATCCATTTTATTTAATAATTCTCCAAGTCCCCTTTTCACCTCATTTAGAGGCACCTAAATTTGACAAATACAAAGGAAAGGGTGACCCACATGAACACATCTAGACATTTTTCATATTGTGCTAAGAGGTGGCTTACATTAGCATGTTATTACTTTGATTATTTTTGTAAAGTTTAGCAAGACACACTTTAGATTGGCTACTCAAGTTACCAAAAGGATCGATTGTGGATTGGAATGATTTATCTAAAAAGTTCATCAACCATTTTCCATACAACATAGAACATGAATTGACTATTGTTGACTTGTGAAAATCCAAATAACATGATGGAGAAAGCTTGATTGCATATCTATAGAGATGGAGAGCATTAACAAGTCACTTTCAACATAATTTTCTAGAAAAATAGTTGGTAGACATATTTGCATAGAACCTACACCTTGAGGTGGTACACAATATTTGGTTTGATGTATAAACACTTTCAAAGAAATCATAGACAAGGGTGTACAAATTAAGAAGGTACTTATTTCAAAAGGCCTTGTCAAGATTTTCAGATATGGTCAAACATCAAATTAGAACCCATATTCTAGTCAAACATTTGTGTAAGAAAAACTTGAGGGTTTTAACAAGAATAAAAATATGGTTGGAAATGGTGTGACTAAAAAAAGATGCATACAAATGGTACAGGCCCCATTGGCCTCAAATGTACAATTATCTCCACCTAATCCACCACCCAATTTTTAAAGACAACCTCTATGGAGAACATTCCACAATCAATATAGAGTCTTCAAAAATTTGGGAAAACCTGTTGAGATAGTGTTTCAAAAGCTCATAGTCATTAACATAATTATATGTTTAGTACTAAGGCCATTTCATCAATATCAATCAAAACCATATTATTACAAGGAGAATGAATTATGTAATTTCCACCATGTTGTTGAACATGGTGCATGTCAGTGCATTTAATTATGGCACTTTATTGAATATCTAATCGAGAGTGGTGAATTTGAGATCAAATTGGCCCCATAAGGCACTAATTAGGATATGATCTACTAAGATCCATTTCCTCAACATAATTGACCACCACCAAGGAATAACTAGTAGAACCAAAGATAAAATTAAAGGCAGAATCATAACTAAAATCAAGGTTAAAATCCTAATTAGCATGATCATAATCAGGATCATAATACCCATGATAACAACTTGGGTTAAAAAAATATGCCTTATGACTATAATAAAACCATAGGACACATTTTTATAAGCCACATTTCCACTATTACTATCAAATCCTATGAACTATCTCAAACTCCTTATAGTAGGAGACCTATTATTATAGGGCCAACACCCTCTCCCTCTATTAATACCATGTCAAGTTCATGCAATTGTATTGTGACTTCATTTGCATGGGTTACTATTTCTAGACAACACCCTTCTTCTAATTCAATGGATCCTTATTGACTCAAAATTATAACAATACAAATAGACACCTATGAATCACCCTCCAAGGCCATTCACCTTCTTCTGATTATACTAGCTCCTTGCCACCTCTAGGTTAGGAAGTCATAATTAGATGCTTATAAGTTACTCTCTAAGGCACTTTTCCCTCTTCTTCCATAAAACACAATGTGAACATTGTGCCTTCGATTTCAAATCCTAATGTTGTGCCACCCAAGGCCAAACCATCTCATCCCAGTGTTGATAACCCCTATAGTCTATTGAACCAACTAATCAAAACCCTAATGCAAATTTCCATTTTGAATTCTTTCATACATCACCTTACATTTGATCAAAAATACATATCTACCTAAGGTTTGAACCATAACAACCCATTGTATATTGAGGTAATTATTGAAAACCATAAGATCAAGTAGGTTATTATAGATAATAGTATGGGATTGAACATAGTATCCCTTAAATTGCTTCAAATATTGGGCTATAATTCAAAGGACATCTATCTAGAGATGATCACAATAAAAGCTTATGAGAACCTCTAAGAGGGAGTCTTTTAGTACTATTTAGTTGTCGATCATTATTGGGTATGTTTCCCACCACACATCATTTCATATTGTAGACATGAAATGACTTACATCATACTTATTAGTTATCCTTAGATCCATGAAGTACAAACCATTCCATCTACCTTACACTAGTGCCCTAAGTTTTCCCATGATGGGATCGACGTTACTATTCCTATCGATCAACAGCCTTGTCATTACTGAAAACATCTTGAGGCTGAGTATCATAATTATAACTATTATCCTAGTTCTAAATTAATTGAAAATAAGAACAAAGATATAGTTTCACATCCACCTCCATCCAATTAGATCAACCCTAGTGACCTTGCATCCACTTTGGTTGATCCATTTCATGTAACCCTTATAAAATAGGTTGTTATTGAAGATGTGGGAATTTACACATATTGTCTTAAGGATACCTTCCATATTACAACATTACCAAAGTATCAAAAAAAATTGTAAACCTAAACCATCCAAGAGCCCAAATAGACCCACCTTAATCCGGTAACCAAAGAAAGAATAGTGGAAACCACCTGTGGTATTTGCACCTACTACTTCACCAAAGAAGGATCAAGAGGCTTTTATAGAAGGAGACTAGTTATATTTTGAAGGCCTTGCTAATTGATTTCATAATCCAAAGTATCCTATCCATAATCAGATCATGGATCATCTTGGTTATACAAGAAGCAACCTTGGCCGATGATCTTAAGGAATCCTAGAACCATTATCAGTTGGTGTACCTAATTTAAATCATGGTCTCATATTTATACCACATAGGGGTAACCTCATTGTTGGAGGTACAATCACTAAAAGGGGGGGTGAATTAGTGATGCAATATATTTCAAACTTCAATTTTAAGCCTTTCAAACTCTTAATCAATTACCACAAGCATTTATAAAGTATATAATATGTTCATAATAATGAATAAGCAAGATCACACATATAACACAATATCTACATGAGAAAGCCTCT
The DNA here is from genome assembly GCA_037957365.1 of Torreya grandis. Taxonomy (NCBI): domain Eukaryota; kingdom Viridiplantae; phylum Streptophyta; class Pinopsida; order Cupressales; family Taxaceae; genus Torreya; species Torreya grandis. The sequence continues at coordinate 1,783,557 of JARHVA010002611.1, forward strand.
TAGGGAATAAAAACCACTCTCAAGCCTAAAAATACATGGACTACTTGTCCTATAAGATGATCACAAATATGAGACCCTTTTAGTGAAGCACCTACTTCACAAGGAGCACTCAGCCCTAAGTGTGAATAAGCACACACTTATTCTAGATGTTGAGCAACCACACAACACCTTGTTAAATCAACAAATCTAAAATTTTGATTATAAACCAATCTAATTGGAGACATAATTTATAACACCTTTCTCTCAAATCTTCACACACACACAACATTTCTCATACAAGCAATGCATCCAAAACACCCTTTTGTATCTCTCTCATCTTCTTCACTCATCATCAATTTGCTTTGTACTTTAGTACATCCACTAAGAACACTCTCTGATATCTTTCCTTCACCTCTATTTTATTCTCTCTCAACACATTCAAGTTTAGAACCATTGCCTTTATCTTCACTATTTATAGATTCTCTATGAATATCACCATCTAGGTCAGCCATAACACTTTTTTTAACCATTAATATGTCTAACAAGTTAACATAAATATAAAAACCATCCTCATAGGTTGGCCATAGCATCCATGGGTCATACTTAAGTAGCTACACCTTTTAATTATGCCTTATTAGCCCTTATAGGTCTCGTGGAGACCTATTCACCCATTTATCGCTTCATCAATCAAATAAATAACATAAGATCATTTTTAAAGTATACGGGTCCAATCCATGTGATCTCTAAGACATCCTCAATTCATTACACCTATCAAAACATTATTTTTCTAAAGCATAATTTGCTCAAACAATATTATGTACATTTTAGTACCATTAATGAACAAATAGTGAAATTTTAAGCTCCATAACTTTGATTGTACAAACATTTATATCTTCTAACTAAGTTTTCTAGATGCACCTTGAAATACTCTAAAAAAAATTATTTTACACCATGATAAAATTAAGAATATATCAATAGTTATAGCTCAAAAACTATAAACTGGTCTACCTCACAAATTCAAGTATTCAAATTCTAATGGTCACTGAGTAGTTGTTAAACATTGGACATGTTGACCTCATATCGTGTACCCTGGTAACATTAACCAAATATACACCATCAATCTCCATGGATTATCCTAGTTTTTACCTTGTAATGCTCATCATTGATCTTCAATCTGATCTCCCATGATTATGCCATTTGGTATCCCCACTTGCCTTCTACACACATTGACTCTTTAACTCATCTCACTATGTCGATCTTCTAACTGCATGATCATACACTCCCTATTTAACTTCTATCCAATCTTCATGAATGTGACACATGTCACTAAAACATTCATTCTTTGACATATTAACTTTTACATGAACTATTGGATCAAGATCTATGATTTAATGTGCACCATTAGATCTACTGACTAGTTGACCTCATACTTTAACTTATTCAAACTTGACAGTATCTGGTCCATCACAGTCTACTAGAGAAACTTAAAAGATTTATATATTGAGCTAAAAAACATTTCAAGACTCCAAATATTTAGGGTACTTTCTTATCACTATAGACAACATCACCATGAAAACATTATCCCACTATTGACTTTGTAAGTACCTAAAATAAATGCAAAAACTTGTTGGATCATACATATCTACATGATGTGTAGTGATAGTCTGGCTTCTCTTAAGATAAAATATGCATGTTCCTCTTTCCAAATGATCAAATGACATATCAAGACTTCATTAAGACACTTATGGATGCCTCACAACTTCTTATTTGTTCTTACATACCTACAAATGTGCCATATCTCACCAAGCTATCAAACACAACTTATTTATCATTCATGCACTAGAACCACATGCTCTCTTTGATATCAATGATAACCGGACATGAATGACTATGCTCAAAAATTTATCCCTTTGTCATTGATGGCAAAACACCTTCAGAATGACTTCATTTGAATAAAGACTTAAATTAAACTCATTCATTTTGATCTTTCTCTCCCTTTGACATTAATGACAAGTAGTCTCTTCCTCAACATGCCAAAAAACATTTCTCAACATAATGTATGCATTCAAATTATATTTAGGATGCTCAGGATACTTACATACTTTCAAGCATATGATTTAATTTCTCCTCCTTTGACATGTACCAATCTAAATTTGGGATTCTCTAATCCTTAGACCTAAAAAACTATGCACAGAGCTTAGAAATCTCCCCCTAACATCAAGTTCCATATCATGACATATTTTATAAAACCTTACTTATACAAACATTTCACACATGCTCCCCTTTAGTCAATACATACCTGGCATATTATCAAACTGAAGAAAACATACCAATGTACTGATTTATCATTTTTGAACATTACCTAGAGCACACACACTTTCTTCTACACATGAAATATGTCCCCTAAGAAACATAGGTAGAGACACTAACTTGTCATTTACAAAACTCTGAGACCTTATTCATGATATCAATAATATGACAACACATTGTCCTCCTAATCAAATGACCTTTTAATGATTCATAGACAAGGAAACAACTCCCAAGTTTTTCTTTTGATACTCAAATGTGGCCTTTGTCAATGGTTTAGTCATAATATTTGATAGTTGTTCTTTTGTAGACACATATTCCAATTTGCCAATTTGATTACTTACTTATTTTCTTAAGAAATGATATCTGATAGGAATGTGCTTAGTTTTTAACTACATAATAGAATTCTTAGAGATACTAATTTCACAAGTATTATCACAATATATAAGACAAGGTCCATTTTGTCTTACCTTATAATCTTCCAAGATTTTTTTCATCCATGTTACCTAAGTACAATATTAAGTAGTAGTTATATACTTGGCTTCTATAGTTGATAGAGATATAAAGGCTTGGTTATTACTTAGCCAAGACACTAAGGATTCACCCATGAATAAGACACCACCATTGGTACTCCTTCTATCATCAACACATCCTACCCAATCTGCATCAGTGTAAGTCTTTAGATAAAATTACTCTTGGGGTACCATAAACCATAATATATTTTGATATTGAGATATATTAAGATCCTTTTGATTTCTTTCAAGTGAGATTTACTGGGATCATCTTGAAACCTTCCTACAAGGCACACTACTTTCATGATATAAAGTGACTTCTAATCATGAATATGTATAAAGTTTGATCAACTTTTTGTGAGTCATCTTGTTTACTTAACTTGTATCTAGTGATCATTGGAGTACTCATTGGCTTACAATCCAATATGTGAAACTTTCTTAACATATCTTTGATGTATTTTTTATATGAAATTAATATCCCTTAATTAAGTTAGTTAATTTGTAATCCTAAGAAGAAAGAAAGTTCTCCCAGCATTGACATTTCAAACTCAGTCTTCACACTATTTGTAAACTCTCTACTCATGTTGTCATTGTCAGAACAAAATATTACATCATCAACATAGACTACTATTAGTAATTGATGAGTGTCATCTATCTTGATATATAAATTATTTTCAACTATCCCTCTTTTGAAGCCTTATCTCAATCAGTATTTATCTAATCTATCATACCAATCTCTAGGAGATTATTTAAGACCATATAAAGCCTTCTTTAGTTTGTAAACATAGTCCTAATTACTTGTCATTAAAAAACCTTTAGGTGGCTCAATATAAACTTATTCATCTAAGTTACCATTCAAAAATGCAGATTTTACATCCATCTGCTAAAATTTGAAACCTTTAAAGATTGCATATGATAGAAAGAGTCTAATTGCTTCCATTCTTTCTACAGGAGTAGATGTCTCATCAAAATCAATGCCTTCAACTTGAGCATATCCTTTACACACAAGTCTAGCCTTATTTTTTATGACCTCTCCTTTCTCATTCATCTTGTTTTTGAAAACCCACTTAGTTCCTATCACATTTTTGTCTTTGGGCCTAGGAACCAAATCCCATGTTTCATTTTTTACTATTTGATCAATTTCCTCCTCTATGGCAAATGTCCAATTTTCATCTTTTCTAGCTTCTAATAAATTTTTAGGTTCAATCTTGGCCAACAAATTTGTGTCTTGTTGATTCTAATTTATCAACCTTCTCCTCCTAGTTTACAAACTAGCATTCACATCTCCAATAACTTGGAAAAATGGGTGATCCTTTTGTATTCTCATAGAAAGAGCTTTAGTATCCTATCTAACTTCTTTCTCTTCATCATCTGATTGATCATGTATCCTTTCATTATTTGAAATGACATCCTTAGTAGTGTCAATTATCTACAAGTTGGGCTTCTTGATGTCACCTGCCTCTTCAACTCTCGCATTAGAGCTTTCAATAACTTTATGGAGTCTCTTATTGAAACATCTATAAGCAAAACATATGGAGGCATAACCCAAGAAGATACCTTCATCAATTTTTGAGTCAAATTTTCCAAGATTTTCTTCATTATTTTTGATAAAATAATTTCTCCCAAACACTCTAAAGTGTTTAACATTAGTTGTCCTATTTTTACATAGCTCATATGGATTCTTATCACCATTTTCTCTAAATTGGCATCTGTTTAAGATATAAACAGAAGTATTGGTGGCCTCTTCCCAAAACCATCAAAATTTTTGGAATCTTGAAGCATGGTTTGTCATCTATAGGATTGTGCATCAAATTTGGGATTCAAACAAAATATTGTCAAAGAGATAATGAAAACACAAAGATAATGACACCAATAATAAGGCATATAAAAGTTAAATTAGAATGTAGTGTGCATGCTTACCATCTTTTTTACCTTCTTATAGCTCCGATCCAAGATTTTTATGCTTGACTATAATTGTTGGATTGCTTGGAGATGCTTGGAAATGGCTTGGATAGGCTTGATAGATGACTTGCTTATGATATGCTTTCACTTATTTATTCATTCATTCATTCCTTCATTATCTTGAGCAAGTGAGGGTGTAAGAGTTTTATAGATTTATGGAGGGAGATCTTATGGTCCAAATATGAATTTTGGTCCATCAAGATATAGGGTGGAGGATTTTCCATGGAATTTTTAATTTCATAGAATCCTCTAGAATAGAGAATTCTAGAGGATGAGGGCTATAATGGAGAGATTTCTAGAATTCTCTAATCCTAGAGATCTCTTCATACGGTTTTAGGGGTTTAGGAAAGGCTAGTGTAGGGTGGTGGCTGGGTAGGCAGATTATTTTGGAATTTTTAATTGGTAAGTAAGATTAGGGGTAGGTTTGGTGGATAATAGGTTTTGTTTAGGGATTTAAATAATAGGATTAGGATTCTTAGGGATGGATGAATACCTAGGGGATAGGGTAGTAGGTGGTTAGGTGGGATTATGGGAATTAAAAATTATAGTATAATAGATCATTGGAATTGGATTAGGATAATGGTAGATTAGAGGGAATTAATGGAGTAATGGGATGCATTAAGGTTAGTGAAATATAGATTAATGGATGTGGATATTAGATTTATGGCTAAGAAGGGGAATTAGTGTCAATTAATGAGAATATTAGTTGGTCATAATGGAGTGAGCAATTTTAGGTGTATACATTTTGCCCCTCTTTAAAAAGGCATTGTGAATGGATAAAACAGAAGGAGTAATGGTCTTTCAAAGAAAAATAATATCATGGGTGATTTTTAGTAGCTGATATGAAGGAATATGATGCCCCCTCAAGGGGATATGTAGAGAAGAATGAGTTGGATGGCCACTCAAAAGAAGAAAGGTGGGGTGAGATGCAATGGATAGATAAGGGGTTGGGATACCAAATATGGGATAAAATATTAAGATGATGAGGTTAACATGAAAAATGAGCTACAAATTGATAAAAAGGCTCATGATAAAGACACATGCATAGGGAATAGAGGTGATGGGTGTCACAGTTGTAGACACATCCTAAACAAGGACACATGCATGGGAATCAACTATAACATAATGATGATAGGATAGAAGGCCACAAGATTTAAACGTATCCTAAGTAATGACACATGAAATGGAGAGCTATAGGCTAGGATAAGATGATTTGATAAGATATGAGAGGTGTAGCTCAAGGCTAAAATTGATCAATATTATGATGATGACAAGAAAGAGTAAGGGATGTGATTGAGTGACCAAATAATTAGGATGATGCCCTGAGTAAATGATCATGCAAAAGGGTGATAGGGGTGAGTTGGGATTGGATAGGATAGGAATCTAAGTTGGATTAAGTAGATGGGAAGGCTAGCTGGGAGGGTGGAGGTGAGGGGCTTTGATATAGGCCAATGGTGAGTTTGGGAGGTCATTTTCATTCTTGATTTGTGGAGATCTAAAGCTTGAGTGGAGAATCATGAATTGTATTCCTCAATATTCACATCATGATGAGTGAGTCTAGATGTATTAGTGGGCACCTGAGGTAGGACCACCAGTGAGTGTATCTCTCATTTTCTATTTTTGTTGATTATTTTGGTCTTTTTAGGGTAGAAAACAATTAGGGCATCATAGACTTCTAATCCTATGACTATGAATTATGCTCATAGTCATGATATTCTAGACATGAGTAATGGGATTAGAGTAGAAAATATCAATATTTAAATCTCGCTAATAAGGGAGTACTGGGATTACAATCATGCTACTAGGGGAGTAGAAGGATTTTAATCTTACTACTAGTGAATTACAAGATTACAATACTACAAGAGGGGAGTAGCGATATTGTAATCTTGCTACTAGAGAATCATGGGATTATAATCCTATGAGAGAGGAGTAGTGGTATTAAAATACCACTATTGGGGGTTGCTTAGAAATATTAGTAGGGTCATGATATGGGATAGGTCAGCAAAAGGATTAGGGAGGACTAGTTAGGGAGTAGATGTCTTTGGTTAAGGAATTAGGTGAAGTGGGTAGGATAATGGCAAGATGAGGTAAATAGGGAAAATGAGGGAGATAAGTAGATTAATTATGTGTTCATGATGTAGGAGCACTTAGGCATATTGGCATCTTGATCAAGGTAACTAGAGGTAATCTAAGAGATGTGGTGGGTCATAGATGAGGAGTACAAGGTTCTAGAGTTGATAAGGCTACATGATGTAGCAACCATGCCACTGATTCAGATTGATTAAGCATTGATCATGGTGTTGGTGGAGTGGTGGCACTCAGAGACTAGTTCATTTCATTTTGTTTATGAGATTTTTCATTTGTTGATGGCTAATGCTAGGATATATCAGAGGTCATAGAAGGTGATCTGAACATTGTAGTGGCTAGGTGGTAGTTTATACACTGATGTGTATGATGGATCGATTGACCTTGATTAATGTCGATGGGATGGGTCTTTGGATAGACTGACACTAGTGGTTATGGCTCTTATATCTAGCATTCTACTATTAGATAAAATTAAGAGATGGTTTCATCTTATCTTAGGAGAGGTGGTGGTAGACATGCTTCATGATCGAGTATTTGCATGGGGACCTATCATGAGAGCTCACTTATATAGGGAGCTACATCTTGGTACTTATAAGGATGCATGGAGCTTTGGTCCATCATTGTTGTTGTAGATATGGAGCTAGGATCACATTGAAATTTAGTGGCCATTGGGGGCTCTCACTAATTTAGAGCCAGGATACGTGATGGCATGTGGTGGTACGTGTGGCATACGAGCATGTAGGGGATTTTCTCTTTTATAAGGAGGCATTCAATAGATTGTAGCCTAGGTAGATTATTTAGATGCCATATCAAGGAATTATATTTGGATGGGGAGATGAGATATGTACTCAGTTCATGTTAACCCCTTGATATATCATTGAGAGAAAGGACTATGTGATTAAGAGATATAGACCAGATCAGGTCCATCACCAGTTTGGTTTTATTCAAGATGTGCCTGATCCTAAGCATATTTTTAAATGGAATGTGTGAGAGAGGCCACATTGGGGGAGGCCAATGGTGAGATTAGATGTTATTAGGTGAATATTTTGTCATCAACTGACTGATGGAAAAATGGTTACATCAACCACAGCATAAGTATATTTATACAGCAAAACATGTGTGGTGACCATAGCTGGATTGAGATAAATCTCTCCTCTCAGCAAGGGGAGGTTCCCTATAATTTATTATATACTATAGCATATATATATATAAGATAAAAATAGACACAGTGGTGAAATCATACCATCCATCTCTCTTTTTTTAGAGATGATGTTCACATAATCGAGGAGAATTTTGATGTAATTATTGAAAGCACTTCTCTTCTTTTAGAAGTGATATTCAGCCAATAGCAAGATTCTTCCTAGGTAGTAACAAAAACCACAAGAAACCAATGAAAGCACAAAGTCTTTCATTGTCTCTCCTACTAATTAGGACAAAGGAACATAGTAGTTTGAAGTGTATCCCAAAGTCTTCACTTCAACTACAAAAGAGTAAAATATTACAAAGGATAAGGGGAGCTCAAAGTCTATCTAGTATCTTTTACACAAAACACAAACTAAAGGCAATTATGGTAGCAAAAATTCTCCCACAGTCAACATTAGGACATCTTCCAACTTACTTCCACTTGTTCTACTTGTTTGATTAAATGGACAAGATTGTATTAAGGAAACAGACATAAGAAAAATTTCCTAGATGACAAAAGCTTATTTTAACACCAAGTTTGAAAGGTCACTTGCTTTCTCATTCATTTAACAAAATATGATTAACATTCTGAGCTCAAAGTCTCAAGAATGCCTTTCAATTTAGTTAGAGCTTCACTTCTAATAATAAAGAGATCTCCTCTATACAAATTGAGATATTACAATATATAACATTACAAGAAAGACTTGGGTGCTTGTTTTCATGAAAATGACCCATACTGAATTGAAAGCATTGAATATCTATGAAAAGGCCATGCTGGAATAGGTCATCAACCTTGACTTTGGCATTCTAAATTATCTCAAATGTCTCTTCCTAAGCATGGGTTGTCTGGTCTTCTTTACGACACTTACACGACTATCCATTCTCCTTTACTTAATGTAGATAAAAAGGCCGCACCTTTGAATTTTTATGTTCTCTGATGTCCACCTGGTGGATTGTTCTACCTACTAAAAATAACTCTCCTACAGATATTTCTAGATTTCCTATAGTTGTTCTCTCTTTCCTTGCCATGTTTTGTCTTTCCTTGGTGATTTGAGCTCTCAGGGCTATCTTCTCGCTTTCTGATGTTCTATCGGCTCCTTTTTGGGTTGGTCACTGAGCTTATTCTCAAGTCTTTTGAAAACCAATGGTTATTCCATCACCCTAAATTTGACATCCACGGGGATGTCATTGGTCACCTTGTACCTCTTTGAACCTTGAACCTTGAACTCTTTTGGTTCAAAGGTTCAATATTTTATGAAGGGCCGCGTTCGCTCTCTTTTTCTTCTTTAGTTGAACCATTTCTTTAAAATTCTTTAGAATCTTCCACTTCCTTCATTTTCTCATAGCTTTTATTTAATCTTATGAACTCTTTGAACCCATTAAACCTTGAACTTTTAAAACCTTTCAGGTTCAATGGTTCAATGATTCATTCTCTTTCTTTGAAGCCTTTTATTCTCTAAGTCTATCAAACTTATTGAAATCGTTGAACCTTTGAACCATTTCAATTCAAGGTTCAATTAGTTCAATGGTTCATTCTCTTTCTTTGAATCCTTTGAAGCTTTGAACTCTCTGGATCCTTTCATTTTCTAAGTCCATTAAACTTATTGAACTTTTGAACCTTTGAACTCTTTTTGGTTCAAAGTTCAACGATTCAACGATTCAATATTCACTTCTTCAAATCCTTTTATTTTCTAAGTCTTTTGAACTTGTTGAACCCATTGAACCTTTGAACTTTTGAACCTTTCTAAGTTAAAGGTTTAATTGTTCAATGATTTAATGTTAACTCTTTGAAGCCTTCTTTTCTTTAAGTCTACTAAAGTTGTTGAACCTTTGAACTCATTGAACCTTTGAACCTTATGGAGGTGGGGTTCAATGGTTCAATGGTTTGAAGTGGTTCATTCTAATTGTTTGAAGCCCACCGTTAAGTCTTTTGATCGAACCTTTGTATTGAACCATCCTTAAAACACTAATGAAAAGCCTTAAGTGTTTTGAACTTCCTTTGAAGAAAGCCTGTCTGTTGAACCTGTTAAGCACAAGAATATTGAGAGGGGGGTGAATCAGTATATCCTAGGCTTAATAGGTTCAACAGGTAGGATTTCTTCAAAGGAAGTTCAAAACACTTATGGCTTTTCGTTAGTGTTTTAAGGATGGTTCAATACAAAGGTTCGATCAAAAGACTTAACAGTGGGCTTCAAACAATTAGAATGAACCACTTTAAACCATTGAACCATTGAACCCCACCTCCATAAGGTTCATAATCAATATATCATATATCTTATAAAACTTTCCTTTAACCAAATTTCACTTAATCAAACATTCAAGATATGCAATAAAACTCAAAGAATAAATACCACACAAGATAGAGAGAGACACCAGATATAACGTGGAAACCCAATGTGGAAAAAACCACAAAGAAAAATCTCAAGTATATGAATGAGCACAAACCCAAACAATATTCACAAGCCAAGCTTATAAGAGCACCATACCCCTTTGTTGAGCACCAACCCAGCTACTATTCATGAGCACCAACCCATAGGAGCACCACACCTCTTTGCCGAGCACTAACCTAGCTACTATCCATGAGCACCAACCCACAGGAGCACCAACCCCTTTGTCGAGCACCAACCCAGCTACTATTCATGATCACCAACCTCTTTGTCGAGCACCAATCCAGCAACAATTCATGAGCACCAACCCACAGGAGCACCAACCCCTTTGTGTATACCACACACCTATCTCTCAATGTTGTTATCTCAACAAATGATAGATCAATACAACATCTCTTTCCTCTCTCTCACCTTTGCTCTTCTAAGCTAGATATAACAAATACAAATCATATTCATCTCTCACGATTGCTCTTCTAAGCTAGATATTACAATATCAAATCAACCTCTATCTCTCATATTATAAATGGCTTCTCAAGCCTTTATTTATAGATTTTCAAATGACCTTTGGCCTTCCCCCTTTGTGACCCTTCAATTCTCATGGAAAATGGAACCAAACTTGTATGACCCTTCATATTCAAGCCTTTAAAAAGTCATGTGGTGACCCTTCATAATCAAAAACATCCTCCCCACTTTTGTCCTTATCTTTGGTGACTTTGCATATTCCTCAAAGTGCCCCTTCATGAGAAATTGTGCCCTTACTCTTTTATCTTCACTTGGTGACTCTTGGTATTCCCCAAGATGACTCTTCATGGGAAAATGTGTCCCATCCTTCTTTTATCTTTACCTCGTGGCTCTTCGACTTCTCCATGGGCCCTTATTTTGTCTCATATGCAACAAAAAATATATTCATTAATATTAAATAAATATTAACTCATATTAGCCAAGATATATTTATTATAAACAACATTAAATGCAATGGGGCCTTTATCACCAATAATGCTAGAATTTTGACATCAATGACAATATTTCCAACAATGTCCCCCTTTGTCATTAATGGCAATCTCAATCCTAAAACTGCCACATCCTGTCACCTACACATACCGTCATCTACAAACATACATTAACTCCCCCTTATTGTAGCAACCTGTACCTATTCCTTGTACTTGTTTTTTACAGCTATACTTATACTTGTTATTTTCCCCCTTTGACATCAATGGCAAAGGGCCTACTTTGAGATAACACTTAGATCCCCCTCAACTGATGCTGAACAACAATGGAAAGAAGTAAAATAAATTACTCCCAACTCCTCTTGCAGATATTTAAATGTGTCCTTTGATTGTGCCTTTGATAAGATATCTAATAATGAATATAAATCCTTACCTCTTACATGCAGGGCTATCTGAACCATCATATAATCTTCATGTTGTTTCTTTTACCATGAACATGTCTGAACCTTCTTCTTGATGAATGGTGATTTGAAACTCTTATCTTTTTTTACTGACTCGAACATGCTTCTACAATACCGAGATATGTGTCCAAAATTGTTGAACTTGTAGCATACTATGGTTTCTTCATCAAAGCTTGATAGAGGAGCAAAAGAGTTGTGTCTTCTGCTTGACTCTACTTGAATTTCCTTCTCCTTATTTCTGAAATTGTTAGCTCTTTTTCTACATTCTAATTTATTGTGACCATATCCATTACAATAAAAAAATAGCCATAAAAATAAGACATGTCTATATATCTCTAACCTGATTGCCTTTTATAGCTTTGTTCCTTCCAGCCTTCTCTATTTGGAATGTCCTTTGTATTCTTCACTTCTCCCTTTTTTGTTTCCTCTTGTGTAAGAGCTTCATCACAACTCTTTTTCTTTTCAAATATGATCCCTGTCTTATCTAAATTTGCTTTTTGACTTTCCAATATCTTATTCAGCATGTTAGTGCTATCTTCAAATTTTGAATCATTGACTACTTTATCACTGACTGCTTTCTTAATATCTTCTTTTAAAGAGGCAATTTCAATAACATACCTTTCACCATATTTTCTTGCTATTTCCAACTATGCTGTGAGATCTTCTTCATTCTTCTCGGCTTCTTCAAAAGTGTGCTTGTAGATATTCAATCATTTCCTTTGACTATTGTTCATTTTTATCAATCTAGCACTTTAATCTTTGATTTTTCTTCTGAATAGCTTCTAACTCTTCTAAGGTACAAATGAGCTCTCCTTCCATATTCACTTCATCTTCCTCTTCTTCTTCTTCTTAATCATCTTCATGTATAACCATGAATAGAATCTCTTCTTATTTTGAATCACTGACTCCACTATCTTTGCCTGAGCTAGGCTCTTCAAAATATAAGCTCTTCTTCTCGAATCCCTTCTTAGATTTGCCTTTGAAATTCTTCTTGTACGTAGGCTTTTATTCTTCATCATCATTAACCTTATCTGGGCATCTAGCTAAAAAATGTCCAATCTTTCCATAATTAAAACATTTAAAAGGTAATTTTCCTTGATATTTACCTATTCCTCTTTTCGGCTTACGAATGAAAAGTGTTCTATTGTCATCTTCATCATCATTGGAACTATCACTTGATTCTTGAATCTTAGCTTTCTCTTTCTTTGATGTCTTTAAAGCCACTTCTCTCTTTGAGGGTTTATCTTGTTCTATCCACATCTCATATGCCATGAGAATACCATGAAGCTCATCCATCTGTAGCTTGGCTAAATTCTTCATCTCCTCAATTGCCGAAACCTTTGCATCATATCTCATTAGTAGAGATCTCAAAACCTTTTACACCACCATTGACTCCTCCAACGTTTCTCCAAGACCTTAAATCTGATTTTATGACTTGATCAACTCGCAAAAGATAACTTGTTATATCTTCTTCATCTTCCATCTTCAAGCTTTCAAACTACCTTCTAAAAGTCTATAGCTTAGCTTGTTGAACCTTTCCATCACCTTTGTAAATATTCTCAAGTTTTACCCAAGTTTCATGAGTAGATTTACATTGCATAACTTTAATAAATTTAGATTCACATAAAATAGCATTTAAATCTTTAACATTACATTCACTTACCTTCTTTTCTGCTAGAGTAATTGTAGATGTATGTGGCTCTTCATATTCCTCCACCATTACTTTCCATATGTTGAATCCAAGGGCCATAAAATAAACCTTCATTCTCATGCTCCAAAAAGCATAATTTGTTCCATCAAACAAAAGTGCCTTATTTGTAGAAAATCCTTCCTATGACCCAGCCATCGTGCTTTCCCGATCTACCTTCAAGCTGTAAAACTTTTCAGAAAGGAACCTACTCTAATACCAATTATTAAGCATGCGATATACTGAGGGGGGTGAATCAGTATATCATATATCTTATAAAACTTTCCTTTAACTAAATTTTAGTCAATCAAACATTCAAGATATGTAATAAAACTCAAATAATAAACACCACACAAGATAGAGAGAGACACTAGATATAACGTGGAAACCCAATGTGAGAAAGACCACGAAGAACAATTTCAAGTATATGAATGAGCACAAACCCAAACAATATTCACAAGCCAAGATTGCAGGAGCACCATACCCCTTTGTCGAGCACCAACCCAACTACTATTCATAAGCACCAATCCACAGGAGCAACACACCCTTTTGTCGAGCACCAACCCCTTTGCCAAGCACCAACCTATCTACTATTCATGAGCACCAACCCAAAGGAGCACCAACCTCTTTGTTGAGCACCAACCTATTAGGTTGTGGAGCTAAAAGCTTCAAACCTTTGCAAACTGAGGAACAGATGGTTGCTGAGTTCTACAGGAATCGGCGTCGGCAGCAGGACCGACGTCGGCAGAGACCAGTGCAGAAGGCCACCAGCGACGGCAGAAAGTCGGCCGACGTCGGCAGAACCAGACAAGCAGGGACCGACGTCGGTCGCCTGTGTGTTCCCAAAGTGTTCGTTTCATGGACAGTTAGTTAAGTGAATGATGAGTTTGCATGTTAATACCACCCAGAGTCTTGGGCTGCGAGGATAATTGTCTAAATTAAGAGTCTAAGTTATTGTTTGAGTTAGGGATCTATTTATAGACCCATTGGCATGTATTGTTTAAGGCATGAGATAGAAAGGAAGAGTTCCTTCTAGTTGTAAGATCTGTGAGTTGCAGGTTATTGCAAGCTCATTGGGGATCTACATGTAAGGTTGGTCTTTGAATTGCAAGTTCATGAGAGATCAGCTTGAAGTGCTATAGAGTGCTTGGTGTACCGGCAGGGTTATTACTGACTGGTTGGTGAGGTGAACACCAATTCTGTGTGTGAGTTGGTTGTTGGGACCATTTTTTTGTGTAGGAGAGTGTGTGTGAGAAGAATTACTGTACACTTGAGGTGTGGCAAATCTCTGTAAGGTGAAAGAGTGTGGCGGCTCTTTGATGTATTCTTTTCTGTATAGTGTTAATACAAGATAGTGTATTGTCTCTCATATTCTGTGCTATTGGTGAATTCTAGTTACTTGTGTTTCTGGTTATTTTCGCATATTCAATTGCTTATATTTGGTAATCATACTGTGCTCTTTCTGAGGAGCAAGATCCTAACGGGTGGAATTAGAACAGGTGTGTTTGTTCTTGGATTTATCTCCACCCCTCTCTCCCAACAAGTGGTATCAGAGCTTTTGGTTGGGATACTAACAGATTGGTGTAGATCTGGGTAGTGTGTTTTGATTACAGGTTACTCACAGGGTTTCTGTTTGAGTGGGAGTTGAGCAATGGCAGAAAATAGTCAACTACGAATGGAAAAGTTTAATGGCAAGAACTACCAATTATGGAGGATGCAGATTGAGGACTATCTGTATCAGAAAGATTTGTACTTACCGTTGGGTGGGGTTGCTAGCAAACCCTTGGATATGAAAGATGAAGAATGGGAGGTTCTTGATCGGAAGGCTCTGGGATCTGTTAGATTGAGTCTTGATTCATCTGTGATTTCCAGCTTATCACAGTGTAAGACAATGGTGGAGTTGATGAAATCTTTGGCAAATTTGTATGAAAAACCCTCGGCTTCTAATAAGGTATTTCTTATGAAGCATTTATTTAATTTGCAAATGTTGGAAGGTGGATCTGTTCATAGCCATCTTAGTGATTTCCATGGTTTGGTAAACCAGTTAAGTTCAGTGAATATTGTATTTGATGATGAACTTAGAGCTCTCTTAATCTTGTGTTCATTACTTGAAAGTTGGGAAGGTTTGGTAATGGCAGTTTCTAATATTGTGTCTCCTTCAAATGTCTTAAAAGTGGATGATGTTGTGAGTGTGATCTTGAATGAAGAGATACACAGGAAAAGCACAGGGGAATCATCTGGAGATGCTTTGAGTGTTGAAGGAAGAGGAAGGCCAAGAGAGAAGACAGAGCGTGGGAGATCAAGGTCGAAGATAGGCAAAAGATCCAAGTCCAAGTATGGCAGAATAACCTGCTGAAAATGTGGAAAGCAAGGGCACTTAAAGAGAGATTGCAGATCGGGTGAAGATCATCATGAAGAACATGGAGAAGAAGCAGATGTTGTAGGGTACGTTGCACATGATGCTCTGGTATGTTCTTTGGATAAAGTAGAATCTTGGGTATTAGATTCTGGTGCCTCTTTTCATGCATCCCCACATAGGGAATTTTTTCATGAGTATGTCCAGGGAGACTTTGGAGAAATTTGTGTAGGCGATGGTAAGCCTTGTCAGATTGTTGACAAAGGCAAAGTGAAGCTGAAATTGCAGACAGGTGACACATGGGTGTTAAAAGAGGTCATGCATGTCCCAGTTCTGAAGCAGAATCTGATTTCTGTTAGAAGTTTGGGTGAAGAGGGTTGCACAGTAACTCTCACAGCGGACTCTTGGAAGGTTACCAAGGGTACACTTGTTGTAGCTAGAGGTAAGAAAGTAGGTACGCTTTATATATCTACTTGTTTTACTGATTCTCTTTCTGGGTTATCTACTTCAGCTGTAGATTCAGAGATGTGGCTTGATAGGCTTGGTCACATAGATAAGAAGGAGATGTTGGTTCTTGAGTCAAAGAATATGCTTTCGGATTTGGAAGGCATGGATCGTGGTTTCTGTATGCAAAAGAAGAAGGTAAGGTTTCTTGAGGAATTCGATGTCAGTGACAAGAATAGGAAAGCCTTGGTTTTCAAGGAGAAAGTGACGGACAGAGTTCAGCATAAGGTGCAGAGGAATTCTGAGCAGAGCAAGGGTGATTTGGACAAGGTTTTGATCCAAAAAGAGCTCGCAGGAAAAAGTCAGGTCTCACAAGAAAAACACAGAGACCGACGTCGGCAGGAAAACCAGCGTCGGTGTCCAGACAAGGACCGACATCGGCTATGTGCAGCCCAACGTCGGTGACTCGGGGCAGACAGAGATCGGCGTCAGCCAGGGGAAACCGATGTTAGCAGGAAGGCAGTTGTAGGGAATCGACATCGATCGGCTGTAGACTGAGATGTGACCGGCATCGATTACTGAGATGAATTTTGGGTGGACAGCTAGTTGTCATGGAGTCTCAAGCACCCATATGGAGGACTGAAGGTGTAAGTAAGCTCTTAAATTTGTCATTTCCCTTCTTTACACTACTTGTTGCTCACTTATGATATAGGACCAGGAAGTTATTGAAGAAGTAGAATAGGTAGATCCAGGAAACAGTGGGAGCTTGGCATGAATGAGGATGTGATTCCTTGGAGGAGAACCAAATAGGTGTTTTGGGTAGTGTTGCCAGCTGGAAGTAAGCACTGAGAGACGAATGGATGTTGAGGATGAAGAAGAGCGGAAATGGATACATGAGATGGAAGATCAGGGTATATGATCTTGTATTAGTTGCAGGTCAACGGAGGTTTGATCATTGTGTTTCTCTTTACCAGGTTGGATAATATTAGCTACATTATCCTATTTTCTGTATGATGTGCTTGTTGCAGGGTTACATATATAGGTATTGCTGAACTAAAGGTAAAGCTAGTTCAGGGGTTTGTCATAGAGAATCTGGGAGCAGCAAGATTCTTTGGCATGAGTGTGATCTAGAGACATGGAGGTCTTGTTGACTTTGTTTCAGGATGATTGTGTGAAGCCGGTTAGCACACCAATGGTTAGACAGTTCATTGAACAGGTGTCTTGATTCACATAATGAGGTTGAGTGCATGGTATGTACTAAACTTGAGTTTTCCCAAGCAGTGGGAGTTGTCACAAGTTTGGAGTCAATCCGGGAGAGTAATACTGAAGGGCAGTTCAGTGGGACCAGCAACAGGTGCACATGCTATGCAGGGTCAAGTTCTTTTTCTACATGGTTGTAGATATGGATGTGGCAGGTAATTTGGATGACAGATTTTGCACCATGGATTTTGTGGTGGTTGGTCTTCAAGAGTGATCTTGAGGAGGGATACAAAGCCAAGGAAACAAACTAGACGGTGTACAGGTAAAGGTACAGGTTGCAGCTGTTTATCTCCAAGTGGGAGATTGTTAGGTTATGGAGCTAAAAGCTTCAAACCTTTGCAAACTGAGGAACAGATGGTTGCTGAGTTCTACAGGAACTGACGTCGGCAGCAGGACCGACGTTGGCAGAGACCAGTGCAGAAGGCCACCGGTGACGGCAGAAAGTCGGCCGATGTCGGCAGAACCAGACAAGCAGGGACCGACGTCGGTCGCCTGTGTGTTCCCGAAGTGTTCGTTTCACGGACAGTTAGTTAAGTGAACGATGAGTTTGCATGTTAAGACCACCTAGAGTCTTGGGCTGTGAAGATAATTATCTAAATTAAGAATCTAAGTTATTGTTTGAGTTAGGGATCTATTTATAGACCCATTGGCATGTATTGTTTAAGGCATGAGATAGAAAGGAAGAGTTCCTTCTAGTTGTAAGATCTGTGAGTTACAGGTTGTTGCAAGCTCATTAGGGATCTACATGTAAGTTTGGTCTTTGAATTACAGGTTCATGAGAGATCAGCTTGAAGTGCTATAGAGTGCTTGGTGTATCGGCAGGGTTATTACTGACTGGTTGGTGAGGTGAACACCAATTCTGTGTGTGAGTTGGTTGTTGGGACCGTTTTTTTGTGTAGGAGAGTGTGTGTGAGAAGAATTACTATACACTTGAGGTGTGGTGAATCTCTGTAAGGTGAAAGAGTGTGGCAGCTCTTTGATGTATTCTTTTCTATATAGTGTTAATACAAGATAGTGTATTGTCTCTCATATTCTGTGCTATTGGTGAATTCTAGTTACTTGTGTTTCTGGTTATTTCCGCATATTCAATTGCTTATATTTGGTAATCATACTGTGCTCTTTCTGAGGAGCAAGATCCTAACGGGTGGAATTAGAACAGGTGTGTTTGTTCTTGGATTTATCTCCACCCCTCTCTCCCAACACAACCCAGTAATATTTTGTGAGCACCAACCCACAGGAGCACCAACCCCTTTGTGTATACCACACACATATCTCTCAATGTTGTTATCTCAACAAATGATAGATCAATACAACATCTATTTCCTCTCTCTCACCTTTGCTCTTCTAAGCTAGATATAAAAAATATAAATCATATTCATCTCTCACAATTACTCTTCTAAGCTAGATATACAATATCAAATCAACCTCTATCTCTCATATTACAAATGGCTTCTCAAGCCTTTATTTATAGCTTTCTAATTGACCTTTGGCCTTCCCCCTTTGTGACCCTTCAATCCTCATGGAAAATGGAACCAAACTTGTATGACCCTTCACATTCAAGCCTTTGAAAAGTCATGTGGTGATCCTTTATGATCAAAAACGTCCTCCCCACTTTTGTCCTTATCTTTGGTGACTTTTCATATTCCTCAAAGTGTCTCTTCATGAGAAATTATGCCCTTACTCTTTTGTCTTCACTTGGTGACTCTTGGTATTCTCTAAGATGACTCTTCATGGGAAATTGCATCCCATCCTTCTTTTGTCTTTACCTCGTGGCTCTTCAACTTCTCCATGGGCCCTTATTTTGTCTCATATGCAACCAAAAATATATTCATTAATATTAAATAAATATTAACTCATATTAGCCAAGATATATTTATTATAAACAACATTAAATATAATGGGGCCTTTATCACCAATAATGCTAGACCTTTGACATCAATGACAATATTTTCAATAGAACCTGTGACTTCCTTAGCTGAAAAGGCTTAAATATTTGGAAAAACTGAAAAGCTTAGAATATTTTTGAGAAATAAAAGAGAGAGTTTTGGTCTACAAGACCAAAATGGTTGGTATATTGTCCACAAAATCAAGTGATAGATTTTGGGAACAACAACTGGCTCTAGTTGGGGAATTTCTATCGATTGAAATTTTGAAATAGTTGAAGGGAGTAGAAACTAGAATCTCAATGCCTTCATTTATGCCATTGGGATATAGAGTCATGCTACCTGAAAATAAAGGTGCCAAAAACAAATGAAAAATACAAAATAAATGGAAGACTATACAAAAATTATACATATGTATAATTGGACTTATCTGATACTTCAAGGATTGAAGTGCTTCAGATGCTGCCCACTGTGAGGCAGAGAAAATGGTGTCTCATCTTGATAAATCAGCAAGAGACTATTTTCACCCCAAAATTAGTGATTGGAAAATAGACTTCTCCACTAGGAATCCAATTTTATGTGCCTTCCTTTTGGTTTCCTCTTCTTTCCCCTTAACAAAACTTGATCTCTACCATAAATCTTTGCTTTCTTGCTAAAGAGTTTCTTTGCCTGACATTGACACATAGCAGTATGGTCCACTACCATACTTCATTGCTCTTCAAGTCTAATGAAGCACATGATTTGATTGTCAGCATCAAACACCTACCAATAGTTGGCATTATTAGGTACACTTGGTCGAAAGACTAGTTTGATAGTGTAATTATGCTCTTCAAAGTCTTTGTGAGGAACCATGAGGGTTGCAAAGATAGCCAATGAATCTACATGATTATGAAGCTCTCTAGGCACTATAGAAATATTGAAAGCATCAAAACTTTCAAGATAGTCCCACACCAAATTGTGATAATATCACAATCTCTCATTCTTGGTTTGATATAGGTTCTTCACCTGACAAACCACCAGCTCAGTGTCTCCCTTGGCATGAATGATTTTAACACCTCTATTTTGAGCAACCTTTAATCCAAGCAGTAGTGATTCATACTCATTAGTTTTGGTGTTGCTAAACTGCAACTTATATGCATATGTAAAAATATCTCCTTGAGGGGATATTAAAACAAGTCCAGCTCTAGAACTGGTAGTAGAGTTGCTGCCATTGAATTCTAGAATCCAAACATCATCAGAATTTGATCTTCTTTCAAACTTTTCTTAATCAAAAAGGGAAGATCGTATTTCATGTGTACTACACCCTACCAAATTTTCTGATGTCTTATCTAAATATTTTAGATTGTCACTTATTAATCTTTCATCTACTGAAATAGGCACATCTTTAGTATATAAAAAGTAATTACCCATGCCTGAAGAGTCAAAAAAAATTGAGCTTCAGGGGCTAAAGTTTGGGTAACAATGTACTTCGATTCCTTCTCATGAAGTAGCCTTTGCATGATGCCCTTGACAAGAATCCTCATCTTAGACAGGTCCATGCTCAATTCTCCACCAATGTCCTTGCAAAAAATTTGCCCAAGAAGAATGTCGTAGGAGGCTGGGATGTCAACCACTAGGACCATCATTTTAATTCTCTTATTTGGGAAGGCCAAAAATGAAAATTGAGCATCTTTGATTTGTCACAATAGAGGCACTTATTTTTTTTTCATGGAGAAACATCTCTCAAAGGTCTTAGTCAGCGTGAGATTAAGAGATTCTACCACCTTGGCAGGCATGACATTGTCAGATGCAATGGAATCTATTATGCAATTATTCAGTTGATGAACATTTATCAGTAGGGAGACATAAAATGGTTCTATCTTTTTAGGGGAAGTTAGAGGAGTAGTCACAATATTATTTTGGGTAGGTGTGTTCTTTGGGGGGATAGGAGTTACCTTTAAATTTTCTTGTCCTATAGGGACAGTTTTATTCTTGCAGCATTGAATTAACCTATCCAACTGCTCAGGGTTAAATTTCAAGAATTCAAACTCAGACATTTGAATTTTGGTCTTCTTAGCATGGTCAATTATATCAAATGACTAAAATGAATTCAAAATAGAGGAAGGTAGTCCATCAATCTGGGTTTTATAGGGTGTAGGACTGGTCTGCAAATTTTGAAGTAGAAGGTGAAAGAATATTTGAGGTACTTACTTTTTTAGTGATCATCGGTTCCTTTTATTGGAAAGGTAGTGAAGTTCCTCGTTTAGCAATTAAAATTACTAGTTGATATTCTTCCCCTATTTTTCTTTTATCTACTTGTTGAGCTAACTGATTTTGGGATCTAGTAAATACAACGTATGATCCATCAAACACTTCACCTTTATTTTTGGGTTCATCTTGGTAATTCAAGAAATAAATGTTGGAGTCACTAGCTAATTCTTCTTGGCCTTTTGAAAAGATATCAATGTCATCTTCTTAGTTCAACTCAGATTGGAAATAAAAATTAGATTCAGTTTCAAGATAACCAACTGCTGAGTTAGCTGGTGCTACCTCAATGACAAGCTTCCCTCGTGGGGGAGGAAGGTGATTTGGTTACCCTTGATTTTTGGTAGCATTGCCTCTGATAAGACTAGTTGGGAAACATCCTCCTTGGTATATCCAAATAAGGAGGAACAAACATCCTTTGTGTTATTTGATTTTTTAGAGCTAGCAATTCATTTGCTAGCTTTTGCATTATAGGATCAGTGGTGCCTATAGAAGAATATTCATAAGATGAATAAAATTTACCTCTATTAAGATATTTTCTTATCTTTCCTACCAAGATAAGGTCATCTTCAACCTTAGTCACCAAAATTTGAGCTGTAGCAAGGTCTATGTGGCTAGCCCACCTCAACAAGAAACTCACTTTAGGAAGTTGAGAATTGATCAAAAAGCATTTGAGATTCTCAGGAATTAGCTAAGAAATTGTAAGAATTATGTTCATGTGCTTGTCGAATTTAGTAATGAAGTCTCCCATAGGTTCATGAGGCTCCTTCTTCATTTGTGTAAGTTGAGCTAACAGGGCGTGTGCATCTTCTGCAAGTTTGAACTTGGCCTCAAATTTGGCTTTGAGAGTGTTCTAGTCAGTCACTGTTTGTGCTGGTAGATGATAAAATTAATCTTCAGTAGCACCTTACAATGTCTCTACAAATAGTCTAACTGTAACGTCTTCATATTCAACACCTATCACACCACAGGCTATGCAAAAGGTTGCAATATGTTCATCAGGATGAACCTTCCCATCACCATAGAACTTAGGGAAATTTTTATTTGAGATATGAGGTAGGTCATGTAGAGGTAGGGTTAGATTTAGAGGACCAAAAGCATTACCCTAGGGGCCTTGGACTACCATGATATGGCTATTGAAAGGAGGAATAAGAAATCTCTGTGGGATATGTATGGACAAAGCTCTACTAACAAAAGAAAGAGCAGCTTTGCCTGGTATTGGGCACCTAATGTTTGTAGGAAGAAAACTCCTAGTTCACTAAAGGTGAGTTTGTGGAGGGGAAAGATCAAAATTATTTTACTGCACAAACTCAAATACAGGGTCGATAATACCTTGAGCTCTTTGGCTTCGTGTGTATGGTGGATCTACCATAGTATTAAAATGGATATGGAAAAGAACTAGAACTACTTAAATTTGAAGCTTGAGGCTTCAAATTTCTTATTCTTCCCCATTGAAGTCACCAAAAACTATTGGGTGAATATTTTGTCACTAGCTGACTGACGACAAAATGGTTACATCAACCACAACATAAGGAGATTTATACAGCAAAATGGGTGTGGTGACCACAGTCAAATTGAAATAAATATCTCCTCTCAACAAGGGGAGGTTCCCTATAATTTATTATATATTATATCATATTTATATAAGCTAAAAATAGACACAGGGGTGAAATCATACCATCCATCTAACTTTTTTCAGAGATGATATTCACAGAACAGAGGAGAATTCTAGTGTGATTATTGAAATCACTTCTCTTCTTTCAAAAGTGATATTTATCCAACAACAAGATTCTTCCTAGATAGTAACAAAAGCCACAAGAAACTAATGAAAGCACAAAGTCTTTCATTGTCTCTCCTACTAATTAGGACAAAGGAACATAGTAGTTTGAAGCATAGCCCAAAGTATTCACTCCAACTACAATAGAGTAAAATATTATGAAGGATAAGGGGAGCTCAATGTCTCTCCAGTATCCTTTACACAAAACACAAACTGAAGGCAATTATGGTAGCACAAACCCTCCCACAATCAACTTCAAGACATCTTCTAGCTTACTTCCACTTATTCTACTTGTGTGATTAAATGAACAAGACTGTATTTAAGAAATAGACATAAGAATAATTTCCTAGATGACACAAGCTTATTCCAACACAAAGTTTGAAAGGTCACTTTCTTTCTCATTCATTTAACAAAATATGATTAATAGTTTAAGCTCAAAGTCTTAGGAATGCCTTTTAATTTGGGCAGAGCTTCACTTTTGATAATAGAGAGATCTCTATACAAAATGAGATATTACAAGCTATAGCATTACAAGAAAGACTTGGGCACTTCTTTTCATGAAAATAGCCCATGTTGAATTGAATGCATTGAATATCTGTGAAAGGGCCATGCTAGAATAGGTCATCAGCCTTGACTTTAGAATTTTGAATCATCTCAAATGTCTCCTCCTAAGCATGGGTTGTCTAGTCTTCTTTATGACACTTACACAACTATCCATTTGCCTTTACTTAATGTAGAAAAATAGGCCGCACCTTTAAATGTTTATGTTCTCTGATGTCCACATGGTGGACTATTCTACCTACTAGAAATAACTCTCTTATAGATATTTCTAGATTTCTTATAGTTTTTATCTCTTTCCTTGCCACATTTTTTCTTTCCTTAGCGATCTGAGCTCTCGGGGATATCCTTTTGCTTCCAGATGTTCTATCAGCTCCTTTCTAGGTTGGTCACTAAGCTTATTCTTAGGTCTTTTAAAATCTAATGGTTATTCCATCACCCTAAATTTGATGTCTGTGGGGATTTCATTGGTCTCCTTAAACCTCTTTGAACCTTGAACCTTGAACTCTTTTGGTTCAAAGGTTCAATGGTTTAAAGGTTCAATGTTTTGTGAAGGGCTGCGTTCACTCTCTTTTTCTTCTTTGGTTGAACCATTTCTTTGAACTTCTTTAGAATCTTCCACTTCCTTCATTTACTCAAATCTTCCATTTGATCTTATGAACTCTTTAAACCTTTTGGGTTTAAGGTTAAACGATTCATTCTCTTTCTTTGAAGCCTTTTATTCTCTAAGTCTATCAAACTTATTGAACTCATTAAACCTTTGAACCATTTTAGTTCAAGGTTCAATCGGTTCAATAGTTCATTCTCTTTCTTTTAATCTTCTGAAGCTTTGAACTCTCTAGATCCTTTCATTTTCTAAGTCCGTCAAACTTATTCAACTTGTTGAACCTTTGAACCTTTGAACTCTTTTTGGTTCAAAGTTCAATGGTTCAATCTTCACTTCTTTGAAGCCTTTTATTCTCTACGTCTTTTAAACTTGTTGAACCTGTTGAACCTTTGAACTTTTGAACCTTTCAAAGTTCAAGGTTCAATTGTTCAATGATTTAATGTTAACTCTTAAAATCCTTCTTTTCTTTAAGTTCGTCGAAGTCATTGAACCTTTGGACCTTGCGGAGGCAGGGTTCAATGGTTCAATGGTTCAAAGTGGTTCATTCTAATTGTTTGAAGCCCGACGTTAAGTCTTTTGATCAAATATTTGCATTGAACCATCCTCAAAACTAAGGAAAAACCTTAAGTGTTTTGAACTTCCTTTGAAGAAATCCTACCTGTTGAACTTATGACTTCTTTAGATGAAAAGTCTTGAATATTTGGAAAAACTTAACTACTCAGAATATTTTTGAGAAAGAAAAGAGAGATTTTTGGTCTACAAGACCAAAATGGTTGGTATGTTGTCCACAAAAACAAGTGAAAAATTTTGGGAACAACAGATGCTATCTTTGATTATCAAGATTTAGAACCATTCTAATGGGATTTTATTATAGTTATATTAGAGCCAAGGGTCATAGCTGAGTATCAAGCATGGTGGTAGGGATGAGTACCAAGGTGATTGACTCAACCTCTTTTAATGATAAAGAGGGTGGTACAAAGGGTTATAACAACATGAGCTCACATTCAAGACTAGGAATGATAGTGAAGATAGGGACTAGCCTAAGACATGATGGATATTGATGCAGGGGTGATGGGTAGGGATAGGATCTAGATCAGCTAGTGGTATAGGGTGATGGATAGGGATAGGACCCAAATCAACTAGTGGTATAGGGTGATGGGTAGGGATAGGGTTCAGATCAATCAGTGGTATAGGAACCTAGGTAGCCATCTAGAGGATTAGGTCCATCTCAGGCACCATAGATTCCCAAGTAGCCATCTAGAGGAATAGAACCATCTCAAGTACCATAGATTCCTAGGTAGTCATCTAGAGGAACAAGACCATCTCAGGCACCATAGATTCTTAAGTAGCTATCTGGAGGAGCAACACCATCTCTCCCTAGCTGATTAACTAATGATGAGGCATTGATTTCTAGATTATAGGTAGAGCTCTAGGCTTGAGTGGTGGAGATTAGAGGCATTATTCAGGAGTGAGACTAGCTTCATGCATAATTATACGCTGTGACGGCATAGGAGGATGAGAGACTAACCCAAACATAGGGAGAAATTGCTAGCTTATAGGTGTAGGTGGCTCAGTAAGAGACTAATTTATCCCAGTTGTGGGTAGAGATAGGAGATTTTTAGAGTCAGATACATCAGTGGGATACCTATCTTGAGCAAGCATAGTCATATATTGTAACTTTATAGGGACAGGTCAATGGGTCCCTAGGATAGTTGGCATCACTTCATGGATGGATTTAGGCTTTACGAGGGGAGCTAGCTATGGCTGAGAGAGATCAAGATGTTGTAGGTGCAGGCCTTTAAGGATAAGTGATGATGGGGATGATGGACCAAATCATACTATTGACATGGGAGGCTCAATATTATCAAACTCTTTATGAGGTAGTAGTACCTTTAGAGCACAGGGTATGATCTTTTTGGGTGAGCCACTCATTAGTGAAATATCCTTCGAGAAGTAGGGGTTCAAGGCCACCACTGTCACCTCAGCCATGCTAGATACTTTTATGATGTTCATTTGAGGACATTATTTTGTATATTGTACAAGAGACCTTACACACACACACACACACACACACTATGTGTGTGTGTGTGTGTGTGTGTGTGTGTGTGTGTGTGTGTGTGTGTGTGTGTGTGTGTGTGTGTGATGGTTCATTCTTTTTAGATTCATGTGTTATGATGGTTATGTATATATATGTGATTGCATGATGACTTGTGATGATTATGTTCTCTATATTTATGATGATGATCTCTTGCTTGTAATTATTTATGGTTATGTATATTATGATTTCATGATTATGTCATTATGTTTTATGTTAGTTTATGGTAAATTTAATGTGATGATGATGTGATTGTGAGATATTTATTGTGATGGTACTTATGGCCCATTGATATGATGAGATTGAGTTTTTATTAGTTCATGTTATGATATGTGAGATGGGATACGTTAGTTATGATGTCTCATTGTGATTTTTAATGGATATGTTAGTGATTATGATGATGTATATGGTGATGTGCTTGATTTTATTTACAATGTTATGTTGTTATATGATATGGACCATGTGATGAGCGATGTGCATATTTTTTTATTTTTTTTAGGATGCATATGATTATAATGGGTGCTTATGATGGGATTTTGTTAATTTATGTTTGTATAATAGATATGGATCTTGTTTCATGATTTTCCTTTATGGTTTCACACTCCTGCATCATTGTAGTGAAGGAATATGGGATGAGGATAGATAGGAAAGTTTTGATTTATTATTTTTAGGGGGATATGGCTTGGGATTAATTTGTAGGATTAGGGATTGGGAAGATTGTCAAGCATCTATTCAATCCATGTTAATGTCACATCTTTATGAGATATGTCAATATTATTGACAAGGCCATGACATTTATATTAAAGATGCATAGTGGGAACTCTATTTAAAATAGGAT
Organism: Torreya grandis; assembly: GCA_037957365.1. Taxonomy (NCBI): domain Eukaryota; kingdom Viridiplantae; phylum Streptophyta; class Pinopsida; order Cupressales; family Taxaceae; genus Torreya; species Torreya grandis. The sequence continues at coordinate 1,811,128 of JARHVA010002611.1, forward strand.
GAGCCATTCATAAGTATTTACTTCAATGGTCAATCCCAGCCATCCTTGTTCCAAAAATTTACAAACATATAGAAATTAAACTAATCAAAAAGACAAAATTTCATTGCATTTACATTAATACAATAATCACACTAAACACACACACACACATGCTTAAGCAAAAAACATTCACAATCTTCTAGATGGTTATGCAATGGCGATGGAAGCCAAGGGTGGGGATGATGAAGAGATGGGAGTGATAGTGGTCGAGCTATCTTTGGGAACAAAAATATAACCAAGTGCTACCTACATAGTCTGAAAGACTTTAGGCCGATGTAGTTCTAGCTAATAGATGATGATGATGAGGATTAATGGTTAGAAAATGATGATGATGATGATGGTGACTAGGAAAATAGATGATAATGATGTAATGCCAGATAAATGATAATGATGTTGATGGTACTGTAGACACTAAAATCGTGTCTACCCCTTCGTCCTTTCTCCCCCTCTTAGTCCCCTTTGGTCCACTTAACCACTCCTAACCCATGTCTTGTTAATTTGAAATAATTAGCTATTTTAAATTAACAAAACTCCTTTTAACTTTCCCCTTGCCACCTCACCACCCTTGGATACCCTTCCTTAGATTCCCTTCATTCCCCACATGGCCAATATTAATGCTTAGACCCCCATTCCAACTTCTCCCCTTTAACCTCTCATCCATTTTAATCACCTTCGACCATTTCTTCTTCGGACTCGCTGACTCGGCAGTTGGGAAAATGAACGAAAGGCTATTTTTAGCCTTTTTCTTGCCTTCCAGCCGCCAATGTTGGTTAACTGTCAACTGACGTCGGTGATATTGCCGGTGTCAGCAGCCTTCATAACGGTTTTCTGCATCCATTATCTCTTCTTTGCCCCGGCTCTTCATCCGACTCTTGGATCCTTCAATCTTGAATCTTTCAATCTCCTCAGCGCCCGACTGCTAACCCTTTCACTGCAGGTATCCACCAGACCTCTCACTCTCTTTCATAGGTCCTCCATATAGAAAACATCATCTACAGTAATAGTAGGGACTCTGCCTTCGTCAACAGCATAAGCAATAGCACCAGCAGCACTCCTTCTGTAGGCCACATGTATGTATATTGTCTGTGTTTTCATTATGTTTTCAGTTATTGCTTTCTAGTAATATCACCCCCCAGACCAGACTATTAACCAGACCAGACCCAAATCCTTATTTACCTATCTCCCTATTGGCCTCCTCTACCCTTCTGTCCATTTGACATTCTGTCCATTTGACTCCCTCAGACTACCTCAGACCAGACCCTCATACTACCTCAGACCCTGTCCACAAATTGAAACCTGTCCAGAATCCTTTTCAGACCTATCTATAGACCACAGACCCGACCATAGCCTATTTCCCTGACCGATGCAGCCTCAGAGACCACTGCCCTAACCAACATTGGCAGACTAACCGACGTCGGTAGACCTTGACAACTGACGCCAGTAGCACCACCGATTCTGGGGACTGTGACCAGGCCGACAGCAACATTCAGTCTCTTTCTTTTGCAGGTGTCATCCTCCACAACCAAAGAGGAGTTCTCACGACGTCTAGATTATGATGTGCACGACTACATCTAGGTACATACAAGCCTTAGACCATTTCTTCTAGTTTCTTATTTTCTCTTTGAATGTGAAAGCGAAAATAGCATAGAAACATTCTGGCACGCCTAGTGGGACTCTAGGGTCTTCCTTGGGTTCTTTTCTTTCTGTTCATATAGGGTGCTTTAGGTTTCTCCCTTTTCATCTCTTTCTTCTATCTTCCAAAAGACATCATAAGCAAGATTAAAAAGAACTCTTCTTTCTTTTCTTGCATCATAGACTAGTCAAAAATCATATTCTTCAACCCTTTCTCCATTTGTCTTCATACGAACTAACATTTCAACTTGGGCTTAAAAACACACTGCATTTCATTTCTACTTGCTTACATTTCTTAGTCCACATCTAGTAATTAGACCGCATCATGAATTAATCACACTTATGTTACACAACCGAATCACCTACACAAATTAAACATCAAACTTACCTGAGACAAGGCCCGACTGGGATTTCATCACCCAACAGATACCTTACCCCTCCCTGCCAATCTCACTTGGATTTCATCACCAAGGGGAAAGCCCACTCCGTTCTCTGGAGAAGGATAATCTCTAGGGAAGTTATATTTTTGGCTAAGCGAGACCAACTTATCACTGGGCTCGTGAAGTGAGGGGAGCTTGCTCCTTAGCACCAGGCCACGTACCGAACCTAATACAGACTCTTGAGCACCTAAACAAACTTGAAACCATCCATAGACTACCTCTTCTAGGACCCATTCTTCAAGCCAACCTCCCAAACATCACTTTAAGGCATAAGCCACAAGATTCTAAAAGTTGATTCTTATGATTTAACGCTTAGTGTCTGTCTGTCTCCATCTCTATTTTTCTATTCTTATCTACTTGTTTGAGCTAGTGAGGACATTCTTCTTCCTTTTTTTCAAAAACTCTCAAATCTTTTGGGTTTCTGGAAAACCACAGTCACCGACATCGGTTTTACCACCGACGTCGGCAACCCTTCCTCGCCGACATCAGTTATCTGACTGACATCGGCCATCTGATATCACCGACATCAATTTTTCAACTAACATCGGTCGCTGTCACAGTCCCTTTTTTTAAAATAGTAGCCTAAAACCTGCCCCTTTTTCTGCCAAAACCACATTTTGAGTTTCTGAAATTGAAAAAACACAGTTTCTAAAACCTGACCCTTCTTGCCTTGAATGGTTTTGACACGCAGTCAAACCAAGGCTTTTCTTGACCATGCAAGGCAACAACCACTTTCATCTTTACCATCCATAACCAGTCCTATAATGGAGTTCCACTCAGAGACCGAAAGAATTCCTACTCGACCCACCCCGACTTAGACCCCCATTGTCCCTGAAGGGGACCAAGATTTCAAAAGATTCTTGGACCTCAATGTCAAATCCCTCCAAAACTATCTCGCAAGAAACCAAATGTGGGACCTTTCACTCACAGCGGCAATGACATCGACGTCATCCACTACCCAACCCATCATGACTCAGCCTATTGTCTCGACTAGTCACTCGACCATGGCCAATATGCAAAGTTTGGCCTCCTCATCTATTTTTGAACCTACCTCCATTAGGGTGCCATTACCCCCTCAACTTCATGCAATTCAACCAAGTTCTACATCATACCAAAACTTGATTGTCTCGACCTCCCCCACTCTTGCACCTATACAAGCAGGAGTGACAACCTATCCTTTTACTAGTGCCACCACTCAACCACCTATGGCGGTATCTAGTCAACTTGTGTCTTCCAACTTCATGGCACGAGCCCCTTTAACCATGACATCTATCCCTATGATGCACTACCCATATGTTGTGCCTACACAAGTGCAACCAAGTACATCATACACCTCTTCGACCACCTTCCAGGTACTCTACAACCTAGGGGGTGCCCCACCTGCCAATTCATTAGTTGACATAATCAAAATGCTGATGGACAAGATGTCCAGTCTCGAGACCTCTATCTCTGGTTCAAACAATGCTCTGTCATATGAGCAAATTTACAATGAACCCATTCATCCTTATGTGCCCATCCGACCATACCCCAACCAGTGGGAACTCCCTAAATTCACTCACTTTTAGAGTAAGGAGGACCCACAACAACATCTTCGAGCGTTTAGACACGCTTGTTATCTCATAGCCCATGACGATGCGTTACTTCTACGCACGTTCCCCATGTCACTTTTTGGCCCCACCCTTGACTGGTATAGCTCTCTTACCAGACATTCTATCTTTTCATTCGCTCAACTCGCCTAATTATTTCTTGACCATTTTTATATCAACATCACCAAACAAGTCTCAATCACAGACCTCTACTCCATCAGGCAATTTGATGATGAATCCATAATCGATTTTGTCACCCATTGGAGAGGCTTGATTAACCAGCTCTCCTTCTCCTTGCCTCAACCTGAGCTCATCAAGCTCTTTTCTCGAGCATGTGCTAGGCACATCTCTTCTACCTTGTGGATCCAAACATTCTGCACTTTTGATGAAGCTTTCACCATGGTAATAAAGCTTGAACTCTATGCCATCGACAAAAATAAGGTCAAATTGCGTAATGACAACGCAAAATATAATGACCCTTCTTCGTCCAAACCTTCTTCTGCCCACTCCCACTCCAAGGGGTCGGCAAACACTGTCATCTTTAGACCATCATCTTCAACAACAACCACTCGACCTCAATTTTCAACATCAGACTACATCAATAAACACTTCCAACGATGATCTATACAACGTCAATACACTCCAATTGGAGAGTCATATGCCTCTGTCTTGGATAAACTTGTCAAGCAGGGGGTCCTCAATCTCCCTTCAATCTAACCACTTCAATTTAACCCCTCAACACCTATCCATGCATGGTACAGGGAGAATGACTTTTACAACTTTCATCGCGTCCACGGCCATGACACGGACAACTGTCAAACCGTCAAACAAATCATCCAAGACATGGTAGACAAGGGTGATCTCATCTTGGACAACCCGAATGCCCCACCCAACCAACACCTTGACATCTTCAAACAAACCTTTCCTAACCATTCGCCTACTCAAAACAATGTCCAGACCATGACCAATGGCCCTTAAGACCATGATATACACACGGTCAACACTATCTTTTCTCTTGTCCCTAACCAACCTCCTTCACAGGTGGAAGACCCTTCTTCCCCTTTTTCTCCTCCATAGGATGAAGAATTTTCTTCTCCTATTAGTCTTCCATCGACCTCTCTCATATTGGAGGATGCTTTGATGGCACCCACACCAGCTACCTCACCCTCATCCTTCTTGTCATCAATGGGGGATCATACATTATCCATGCCTAGACCACACATCGAGACCATGACCATTCCTACGCTCCATCCAACTATAGAGCCACACTCTCCTATTTCTTCTCCACCAAGAGAAGAACCAGTCTCTTCATCCATTTTGATCAAGGAAGACCCAATCATGGTTTCCTCTTTCCCTTTGCCTGAGATTGTTACATCTCACTCACCTCCGTCCACACCCGAACCCAAACCCATATCTAACCTCACCTCGCACAATAACGGTCCTCAACCCAAATCAAAGAGAGCCACTAAACCACACTGGAGGACTGCTCCCATACCTTCATCATTACCTTCAATTTTGGGCCCACATCCATCCACTTTAATAGGGGTGCTTCCTACTCCCAGAGGCAAGTCGCCTCCATTACTCCCTCAATCCATCAGACATATATTTCTTCCAAAACATCCAACACTTATCACCACCAAAGTGTCATCTCCATGTGTGGTTACACCACTCACGAAAATGATGGTATGACCAACACCTCTTACGCCTCTCAAACCAAAATCCTCAACCCCCACTGCAACAAAACATCTAGACCCATTAGCAAGTTCTTATGCCCTGCTATTACGGCACTTGTTGCAGTCTTCTCGCATCAATCTTTCGCCTCTTAAACCATATCAATCTCTCAGACCAAAATTGCCCTGGTTTGATGACACTCAGATTTGTGCGTATCATCACATGCTTGGGCATGACACTGAGCATTGTTGTGCCCTCAAGGTTGTCATTCGCCAATTCTTGGAGAAAGACACCCTTCTTCTTGACCACATTGTCAGCAAACCTTCAACACCATCCCACTCATCAACTCTCAGATCAAGACCATCTTGGTTCGACAACTCTAAATTCTGTCATTATCACCACACTCCAGGACATGACACTGAGCGTTGTTGCGCTCTTAAAGCTATCATCCGTCAACAACATAGAAAGGATACCCTTCTCATAAATCTCTTGACCACACCTTCGACAAATCATCAACACTGACCCATGCTTCTCAAACCTCATCACCTAAATCGGTATCTCCACACCAGACTATGGTCCCTTTGTCACCTTTAACCCCCTTATTCAACATCAACATAGTCAATCTGGCCACCAAGCCTCAACCGACCTTGACCAATCTATCAAACATTCTCCCTAGCCGCTAGGGGAATTCAACCTTCATCCAAGCCTCAACCAACCTTTCAACCCTGTTTCAACCAAATATCAATCACTCTTTTAATCCTAAACCTCGACTAGGCCTCAGTCAAGCATTGACCAGACCTCGATCAAACATTCAACCCGACCTCAACCAAACCGTCGACCCAACCTCGACCAAACATTCAACCTATCTTCGACCAAACGTTCAAACTGACCTCAATCAAAACTTGATCAAATATCAACCAATTTCTTCAGCATCGACCCCAAACTTTGACCAAACATAAACCAACTTCTTCAACATCAATCAACATGTGACCAATTTGGAACGAAGCAAATGGGGCAAGTTTGCTCCTAATTGATTCGGACCTTACATCATAACACAAGTATGGGTCAGGACTTTGTCAGAACCTGAGCCCCTTTTACGCCTTGCATCTTTGATCAGTCTACTATTAGTCAAGTAATTAATCATTTGATGTTTAACTTGAGCTTGATCCCTTGAGCAGTCTCTGTCACTATCATTCCTATCTCCTTCAACCCTCAATCCTAACCCTTTTATCAAGCATGAATGCTTTGTCCTAATAAAAGGGAAACCCTCTAAACCTCTATAGTCAAGTCCATGACCAAAAGTCCAGTCAACAAAAAAATCAAAACTATAAAAATGGGATGCATATTCCAAGGTCATATAAACTATAAATGTAGACTACTCCCTCGAAGGATAGTTGCATCATCATTGATGTATTTACTAGACTGCTCCCTTGAAGGACAGCTAGGCCAAAGTCATATCAAAAACTTATAAAGCAGAATATAGACCACTCCCTCGAAGGATGGCTATGAATAAATTTTGCTACATACACAGCACTATCTCTGAAGCTTCCCACATCGATCAGCTTCACAACATGACCACAAAGCAAGACAACATCCCATCGTAAGCTTCTCGCATCGATCAGTCTGCCTCAAAAAAGAAAAAATTTGACTGACAAACTTTAAAGTCATGGACTTGTCTATAGTCATTCTCGGGGTCACCTATAAAAGGGGCAAAGTTGTTCCTACCAAAAAGGGTTCCCCCTTCCATCCATCTCACATAATCAATCCTATCACCCCTGCATACTCAAGGGATTTTGAGCTCACTTAACGTCAAGTGATTCGATTGCTTCTCTAAACACAACCACTAGTCAACGACGTAATGCATGAACGGGGCTCTTGTTTCTAACAACCCCTTACCTATGCCATCATTTCGGTCCTTGTCAATGAAATAGAAATTTTCCTTTCACTTTTTGTCACACTTTGGTCTCGCATTCAACCAAATCATCATCTATCCAACCAAACCCAAACCAAACCAATCAAACATTTTCAGACCACCAAAATGACCTAGTCTATTTCACATAGTTTCTATGGACACCAATACACATGGAAACTATCAACCAGACACAATTTATGTTAAGCATAAACCAATACTTGTTGAAGCATAAATAGACCTCAATTCATTTTTAGCATACATCCATCACGAATATGGAAAATTGCTAGGGATGACAGACCCCTCGACCAATGTTACAGAATACACCATTTGGAAAAGGCTGTAACATCATCTTACCCTCATCATTCATCATGACCAAGACCAATCATCGACCTTTTTTCCTCTTAGTCTAAACTACATTGGTCTGAGGCCCTAAGACCAGGGCTATGTAGGTAGCACTCAGTTGACATGACGTCCTCTGGGGTTAGCTCGACCACCCTCATTTGTTCATCTCCTTGATGGACAAACCATTCTTTCCTTTGACCAATCCTTCGACCATGACCTTGACCTCAACCAAGATCATCAACCACTTTGACTCTTAGTTATAACTACATTGGTCTGAGGCCCCTTCCAATCTGGGCTATGTAGGCAGCACTCAGATGACATGATGTCTTCTGGGGTTAGCTCGACCACCCTCATTTGTTCATCTCTCTGATGGACAAACCTTCTTTTCTCTTATTGACCATGACTTGACCTCGACCAAGACTAATCCATACCTTTGACCCTCTTCCTCCCCTTTAGGGAGAACTACATTGGCCTAAGGCCCTAACCACACGGGCTATGTAGGCAGCACTCAGTCTTCTGAGGTTAGCTCGGCCACATTCTTTCATCCATCCATCCACCTCGACCAATGACCATGGAGATCATGCCTATCTCCTCCAACCCTGACCACTTCCAAGATGACTTTGCCTTGGTTGTTTTTGCATGTATGCTACCTCACGAATGGTTAGCAAAATTATGCGCATACTATTTTTGACCTTCACAAGTATGAGATCACAAGTCGGTTGATCCCCACTACTTGTGACATTTTTGTGTTCCCAGGAGCACTTCCTAAGCCTAGGATACCTGGAACACAATGACCATTGGAGCTTCAGCTTAGATTGAATAACCCGATCAGCTACGACCAAATGTTGGGGCCCAGTTATTTCAATTTTGGAACTCCTCGACCTTGACCTGTGACACTTTGACCTGACCATCTCGTGTAGTGGTATACACGTAATCACAACTATTGCAGCATTTACCCTCACCATTTTTCATCCACTCTTTGTCAAATCAGCACCTGATTTCCAGGTTCCCTTCCCTCGACTCCTGCTTTGAGGGGGAATACCTCATCCATAATTGAGGCAATCAACCTCCTATTTTTGTCTTGCAATTCACTTGAACAACCAACAAGATGAAATCAACTCTATCTCATACCTGGGGCAATCACTCCTATTTTTGTCTTGCAGTTCATCTAGAACAACCAACAAGACAAAAAGGGGCAAATGTAGACACCAAAATCATGTCTACCCCTTGGTCCTTTCTCCCCCTCTTAGTCCCCTTTAGTCCACTTAACCACTCCTAACCCATGTCTTGTTAATTTGAAATAATTATCTATTTTAAATTAACAAAACTCCTTTTCTCTTTCCCCTTGCCACCTCACCACCCTTGGATACCCTTCTTTGGATTCCCTTCATTCCCCACATGGCCAATATTAATGCTTAGACCCCCATTCCAACTTCTCCCCTTTAACCTCTCATCCATTTTAATCACCTTCGACCATTTCTTCTTTGGACTCACTGACCTGGCAGTTGGGAAAACGGATGAAAGGCTATTTTTAGCCTTTTTCCTACCTTCCAGCCACCGACATCAGTCAACTATCGACCGACATCGGCGATATTGCTGGCATCGGCAGCCTTCATAACAGTTTTCTACATCCGTTATCTCTTCTTCACCCTGGCTCTTCATCCGAATATTGGATCCTTCAATCTTGAATATTTCAATCTCCTCAGTGCCTAACTACTAACCCTTTCATTGCAGGTATCCACTGGACCTCTCACTCTCTTTCACAGGTCCTCCATACAGCGAACACCATCTACAGCAACAGCAGGAACTCTGCCTTCGTCAATAGCATAAGCAACATCATCAGCAGCACTCCTTCTATAGGTCACATGTATGTATATTGTATGTGTTTTCATTATGTTTTCAGTTATTGCTTTCCAGTAATATCACCCCCAGACCAGATTGTTAACTAGACCAGACCCAAATCCTTATTTCCCTATCTCCCTATTGGCCTCTTTTACCCTTCTGTCCATTTGACATTCTATCCATTTTACTCCCTCAGACTACCTCAGACCCTGTCCACAGACCGAAAACCTATCCAGACCCCTTTTCAGACCTGTCTACAGACCACAGACCCGACCACAGCCTACTGCCCCGACCGATGCCAGCCTTAGACACCACTGCCCTAACCGATGTCGGTAGACTAACCGACATCAGCAAACCTTGACAACTGACACCGGTAGCACCACCGACGCCGGTGACTGTGACTAGGCTGACAGCAACATTCAGTCTCTTTCTTTTGCAGGTGTCATCCTCCACAACCAAAGAAGAGTTCTCACAACGTCTGGATTACGGTGCACACAACTACATCTAGGTACATACAAGCCTTAGACCATTTCTTCTAGTTTTTTATTCTCTCTTTGAATGTGAAAGCAAAAATAGCATAGAAATAGGTACATATGGACAAGGTTTGAATCATAAAGCCAAAAAAAAGGGCATGGATTATCCTGTCAGGAATCAAAGTCATAGTAACCCCTATGTTCTGTTGACCTTTGTTGATGATAGTGGGAGTGTATAGTTTCATGGATGGTAAGGATTTGACATGATGTGGTTGAGGCTAATAAGAGGCATATCTATCATAGGAACCTTAGCTAAAAGAGTGGATATATATTGATGGGGTGATAGAGGATCTTGGGGATATGGATAATGTTTCCAAAGATAGGTGGATGATTTGAGAATATTTCTCCAAAAAATGTCCCAGAAGTAGCCCTTACTACTTTCAAGATAAAAGACACATGATTCCTTGTTATAGATTCCCACTTAGGTATACCAAGGCCAAGCTATCATTACCATGGCATCGGGAACCAGTTTTCACCATGGTACTTGCCCAAGGTGCCAAAGAACTAGTTTTCACCATTAGATGATTTATATATATATATATATATATATATATATATATATATATATATATATATATATATATATATATATATATATATATATATATATATATATATATATGCATGGGATGGATAGGTCCTATAGATGGAGGATATAGGGATTAGGTGTATAACTGCTTGAGTGCATGATGTTCATAGGATCATCAAATTCTTCTCCCTCAAGCGTGGACAACTTATATGCTCCAGAGCCAAATTTGGCAAAAATGATGTATGGGCCCAATCAATTGGCTTTGAATTTTCCCTTCTTGTCTCTTTCTACATTAGTTTTCTTCTAATTTTCCTTAAGGACCAAGTCACCTACTTCAAACTCTTGATCCTAAATCTTCTTATGGTATTGTTTCTTGAGCTTATTTTGATACTTTTATAGGTGATTTAGGGCTTGCTATCATTTCTCATCAAGTAGTTCTAACTCTTCTAGGTGCTCTTATTAGCGATTATGGTCAGTAAATATGATTCATAATGAGAGACGAAGAGATGGGAGATCTAATTTTATGGGTAATATTACTTTAGCTCCATATACCAAGGCATATGGGGTGGCCCTTATGGGTGTATGGACATTAGTGTGATTGGCCCATAACGCTGGATATAAATGAATATGCCAATTGCACCTAGATTGATTAACTATCTTTTTTAGGATTTTGATTAGGGTCTTATTGGTTGATTTTGCTTGTCTATTGCCTTGGGGATAATATGGGGAAGAGAAATGTTGTGTGATGTGGTCCTTTCAACAAAAGGCCTCAACATCCTGATTCTTGAAAGACTTGCCATTGTCTGAGATAATATTGGCAGGAATGCCAAACTGGTAAATGATTTGAATAAGAATGAATTTAGATATATGGAAGCTAGTTGTGTAAGTCAGTAGCATGGCTTTTACCAATTTTTTAAAATATTCTATAGCTATGATAATAAACTTATTCCCATCTGAGTAATTAGGATTAATCTTTCCAATTAGATCAAGGCCCCATATATAAAAAGGTCATGGGCTCATGATAGAATGCATTTCTTGTGTTGGTGCATGGATAAAGTTTTCATGCCTTTGATAGGCTTCACATTTTTGCATATATTGACAAGCATCATGTTCCATGGTTGGCCAATAATATCCAACTCAAAGGAGCTTCTTAGCTAAGGCCATCCCATTTATGTTCCCTCCACAAATGCTACCATAGACCTCCTTGACTACTTGAGCTACCTTTTTTAAGGTCAGACACCTTAATAATGTTCTTTCATAACCCCTTCGATAGAGCATGATACCTAGAATAGTATAATGAGTGGCTTGATGGAGAAAGGATTTCCATTGATGGTGAGTGAGATCAAGGGGTAAGATGTTGTCATGGAGGTATTGGTAGATGGTGTGATACCAAGAGATATTGGGATTATTAATGGTACAAATTTGTATAGGAGCCAAAGAATGATGAGCTAGAGTGATCAATTATTCAATCAAAAAATTTCCCTCTAAAAATCCTTTAGGGAGATGAATGAGGGATCCTAGGGTAGCCATAGAGTCAGTTGCCTTGTTATTATCTCACAGCACCTGCTCAAACATGATATTTTGAAAAATGGTTTTTAATTGGTCAACCAATTGTTTGTATAGGATAAACTTCTCATCTTTTGTTTGTAACTCTTCATTTACTTATTTTATGATTAATTGAGAGTCCCTTAATACTTTCAAATGCTAAATATTACACTGTATGGAAAGATGAAGTCCTACTATAAGGGCCTCATATTCTGAGATATTATTGGTATAAGGGAATGTGAGATAAAAAGCCTTAGGAATAAGATCACCTTGTGGGGTGATTAGTAGGATTCCTGCCCCTAATTTATGAGTGGTGAAGGATCCATCAAAATATAACTTCCAGCTTTCCACTAGTGAGGAGCTCATAATGGATTCATCTGAAAATGGAGAAGTAAGTGGCTTAGCCACTTCTAGTGGAGATTTTTCTAGATGATATGCTATGACCTATCCTTTGATGGATTTTTGATGGACATATTTAATATCAAACTCACTAAGCAACATGATCCATTTTTCCACATGACCTATTAGTGTTGCTTTAGATAGGAGATACTTTAAAGGATCTATATTTACAATTAGGTGTAATTGATTATTGAGCATATAATGCTAGATTTTTTGGGAGGAAAAGACCATATCTAAACATGCCCATTCAACTAGAATATAATTTAACTCATATGTTATTAAGGTACAACTAAGATAATAAATGGCTCACTCCTTTCCCTGGTCATTATGCTACATAAGTAAGGATCCAATGCCATAAAGAGTGGTAGATATATATATAGTAACAATGGTTTACCTAAAACTAGTGGAGACATGGCAGGTGGATTTGCTAAGTATTGCTTAAGATTCTCAAAATATTTCTGATAGTTTTCATCCCACTGATAGGTTATTCCCTTTTTAATAAAGTGAGTGAATGGATTACACTTATCAATGAGATATGAGATAAAATGTCTAATATCTTGGATCTTACCTTAAAGACCAAAAATTTGTTTGAGTGTCTAGATAGGTGGCTTCTTAGTGATTTCTCAAAATTTTGTTGGATCTACCTCAATACCTTTCCTAAAGACAATGAACCCTAGCAACTCTCGTAATGTTAAAGCATACCTTGTATTTTTTTAGTCTTTTAAAGATCCTACAAAGGACCACATGGTGCTTAGATCATGACTGAGACTTTCCCAAGATATCATAAACATAATTTTCCACAATATCATGCATCATGTCATAGAAGATAATAGTCATTTCTCATTGATATGTTTCCCCTACGTTCTTTAGGCCAAAAATCATGACTTGATAGCAAAACATGCCCCATGGGGTGATGAATGTTGTTTTATGCTGGTCTTTGAGAGTGATTTTGATTTGGTTATATCCTAAAAATCTATCCATGAGAGACAACATCTCATAACTAGCAGTTGAATCTACAATCATATCAATATTAGAAAGTGAAAAATCATCATTGGGGCATGCCTTATTGATGTCATAGAAATCATTGCATATTTGAATCCCACCATGTGGTTTCAAGATAGGGACTATATTAGATATCCAATTAGAATAGTCAATAGGATGAATGAATCTTGTATCCAAGAATTTTTACAATTCTTCCTTAACTAGCAATGCCACCTTTGGATGCATCCTTCATAATTTTTGTATGATTGGATTAGCATTAGGATGGGCATCAAGATGATGGACTACTAGTGAAGGATCCAACCTAGGCATATCTTCATAACTCTAGGTGAAGACATCAATAAATTCTCTAAGCAAGGCAGTGAGAATTTCACACTCTAATTACATAAGAGATGCCCCCAATTTTGTGATCTTGGGTTTTTCTTCAGTTCTAATATTTATTTCAATGACTTCCTCAGTGAGTGAGGGAGATTTTTCTAATAGATAAGGGGGTATTTGATTTCTGGCATGTTAGAGGTGGCAATTCTTAGCAACTCAGTATCAACATCTAGATAATCTTCTGACTAAATGGGACTTTCTAGAATATTATCAGGTTTTATAGAAGATTCCCCTTATGCTTCAAATGTTTCATCATCACTTTGTGCACTTATAAAATCTTTCTCTAAAATATGTTGATTTACATAGATTGATTGAGAATCCTTTCTTGTGGCCTCTAGATGGCACGAAAGTCCTTACCCCCAGGTATTCAAGAATAGCTTCATCAAATTTGAAATGTGTCAAAGGTGGGATCCTATTTGGCATCCTAGTCTATGAAGGAGGGATAATGGAGGGATATGTCAATGGTGAAGATGGAGGTGTTAGAAAAGAGGTTAGTGAAAGCCATCTCTTTAAATTGATTACAAATAGACTCTATTTCAGTATCCTCATCAAGGAAAGTTTGCTCTTTGGTCAAGATAAAATCCACAATAACATTGATACGGTCATCACCAAATGGTTTGTACCCTAAACAATAATAGAAAGAGTTATCTTGAACATCAACAGGCTCTATCTAACCTTGATCTTGCCTGCCTAGTCCCTTTCCTTTATAGTTCATATTTTCCATCATGTGATAGACAATAGGATATTTTTCCCGAGGTGAGATGAAGGTATCATCATTAGGTAAGAGCCATGATTCATCACCATCTTCAACATGTTCATCTGATAAAAATCTTGTACTTTAAAATTCGTGGGCCCAAATTGATACTTGATGGTCAAAACTTCCTTCATTATAGAGGACCCATAGCTTTGGGTAGATAATAAGAGATGGCCAATGCAAAGGTTTTTGTACTCATATTTGCCACAACCTATGGATGTGATTTTTAACTTGGTAAGATTAGGTGTTGGGTTTGATGTGGTGGTTAATGGATTAGGAGAGACATATTTGGCATTTGTAGGACTGAGGATGGAATTCTCAGTACTTTTAGATAATGATGGAGAAGGGGTTTGATTTATTTGGTAGTTATGATGGTCAATAATCCTTGGGATGGTGAATTCCATCCCTAAATGGGGGAACTTAAGGTATTGAATAAGAGTGGATGGGATAGCTTATATTTCATGAATCTAAGGTCTCCCAAGAAGCATATTATGTGGCAAGTCCATGGTAACCACATGCACTAATGTTTGATGGACTATGGGCCCCATAGTAAAGGGGAGATAAATAGACCCAACAGATGGCCACTCATTATCATCGTATGCTTTGATCATGATGAGATTGGGCCCCAACGATGGTTTAGAGTACCCCAAATTTTTTAGGAAGTCCATATTGCATAGGTTAAATGCCAATCCTCTGTCTATAAGTACATGGGAGACATGGTGATGGGAAATGGAAACCTTAATGTATAGTGGGTAGTTGTGATGAGGGCCAATTGGTGGTAGATCCTGAGTTCTAAAGGTGACTTGTGGGGAGGGGAATAAATGAGCCACTAGTGCTTGAAACTAATTGGTGTCCAAATTACTAGGTACTTGTCATTCATTAATCACTTGATTTAATATTTCCCTATGTAAATTGGATGTTTTTAGAATCTCCATAAGATAAATATAGGAAAGAGTCTTTTATAATTATTGAATAATGTCATGTGACTTATCAAGATTATCTATGGCTTTATTATAGGTATTCCCCCTCAGTATAGTGGAATAAGTGGATGGTTGTTGGGATGGTGATTTTATTTTTCTTGGTTGTAACAGTATAATGAGAGGTGGCCAAATTTGGTGAAGCTTGATGGTATTAATATAATGATATGTCACATTATGATAATCAGTACAATTAGAAGAGAATGCATGACCTTGGTCCCTTGGGGGTCTTTGGTTCTTTTGCTCATGCTTTAGAAGAAGATCTTTGTAAATTCCCAATTATCCATTGCTTGATTGAGTAAGAGTGGGCTATCCTTCCAACTTGATGTCACCTCTTTCAATGAAATCTTGTACATAGTGTTTGAATTTGATAAAATTATTGATGTCATGGCCCTTTACTCTATGGAATTTATAGTATTCATCATCAAGATACCAATCTAGTTTGGGTTGGTGATCATCTATAGGTCAAATCTCAAGTAAAATTATAATATTAGTTGCAATCAAATGCTCTAATATAGTTGCCAAAGGGATACCTAGACTTGTAAGAGGTCACCTTCCTATATGGGGTCTTGGTTTTCCCCTAAGAACCTTGATATAAGAGACAAGTGATTGTGTTGGAAGCCCCTTTCTCTGAATATTTTAGACATGTTTCTCTTTTGGTTTAGAATCTATTACCCTATCTCCAACAACATTCTTATTTTTATTAAAGATCTTTGGCTTATTTGAGAATGAGGTTCCTAAATTTGTAGTGTTCTTATTACGAGAGAATGGTTTAATGGTTCCTTTTTCTATGAGAGCCTTTTCAATCTACATCCATTTTCTATAATCTCATCAAAAAAAATTCACATTATAGCTTTAACTGATATTTTAATTATGTATTGAGAGTGTCCAAAAATATTTTACTATCTCCTTCTCGGGTATGGTACATCTCAATCAACTTGCCAATCCATACCACTGTTGTAAGAAATAAACTATATTTTTTCCATCTCTTTGTTTTATGTTATAGAGATCAATAATAGACACATCATGTTCTATGTTGAAGGAGAAATGTCTAAAAAATTATTCTATCGATTCCCCAAATTTTGAGATTGACCCTTTGAAAGATGCATGAACCACTCTAATACTAGTCCTGTCAGACTTTTATGAAAAATCCTTAATAGGTGGTCATCTTCTTGTGATACTTCATGGAAAATAATGAATAATTATTTCACATGATCCCTTGGGTCCCCCTCTCCCTTATATTTCTCAAATTTTGAAATCTTAAAGTGCAGAGGGAATGGAACCTGTAGTATACTACTATCCAAAGGTGATGAACAAAAATCCTCATATTTGTATTTAAGGGCTTATGATCTGGGGTCCACTTGTTGGATGGTATCTTTCATCATCTTCCATTTTTGGGCAAAGGTAAGATCCCCAAGAGGATTGACTATTTGGTTTTGACTTCCTTGTGGGATATGGGTATGATGGTTGTTATGAGTGGTATGATTGGTATGACTATTATTGTGGGCATTATTGTTATTGTCACGTTGAGCTTGGAGGAGAAGTTTAATTTGTTGTGTGATTTGTTATAATAAATCTTGAATGGCATCTTGTCTCTTGTTAGCCTCATCATGTCGATTAATAGGGGGTGGTTGTGGGTCACCTTCATTTAGGAATCCTTGGTCCACTTCTTGATGATCATTGTGTCATGGGGTTAATAGATGATCTACATTATTTAGGTGGGTGCCCCAAATTTCCATATTTTGATTATATTGTTCTAGGATTTGATAAACACCTTCATTATTAAAGAGGTTATGAAGAGGGTTGGTGTTATCATTTTCCTCCCATAGTGTAGGGATGTCACTATGGAAGTCCTCATATTCCTAATTTGGGTCCATGAGTTGCCCCCTATTATGGTCTTCTTGATTGGAACCTTGTCCTTGGTGGAATTGGACTCAGGTTTGGATAACCATGATGAAAGAAGATGAGGTGGGGATGAGGTGCTATTGAAGGTTGTTTGACTATTAAATTGTAGTTCAAAAGATGAGACTACTAGTGGTAAAGAGAAAATTTTGATGGATAGGATAACTAGAAATTATCAAGAGAACAATAGTTCTTTTAAGAGGTCAAACTATCAAGGATGATGATTGGATTAAATATATTTGTTGACTAGCAAGTGGACAAGTTGATGGGTGCTAGAGACAAAAGACACGATATAAGGGTAAAATATAATGATGGGTGCTAGCTTGATGTCTTATAAGGCTATGTTTAATGATAATTTCAAGTTGGGATGATGATGTGTAGAAAGGAGAATGACCACCAATAGTTTGATCTTTTGTCTTCAACCCAATATTCAAAGGAGGAATAAGAATGGGATGTGATTAAGGTGTATGGACAAAGACCACTAATCAATATGGTTGGATAGGGATGATTCAAATGTGATTAGGGAATTGTAAGAGAAATATGTGGATCTAATATGAGGGTGATGGAAGTGGAGGGTAATATGGGGGATATGGACTAGGGACTAGGTGTTAATGATGACTAATGAAGGACACTTTGTTAGATCACAAGGAGGGAAATGGATCTTTGTGAGTGATAAATAGGATATGGAATGAGCCAAGATGTTAATGATGACTATATGGGATATTTGGATGTCTAAGTATAAGGGGTGATGTTAATAAACATGATATGGGAATGGTTAAGACTATGGTGTGATTACTCGATAAGGCAAGGTCAAAGTCAGGTGTGATTGATTATGTATGAGGTGGTCTTATAACAAGGTGTGACTAATTTAAGATAGGAGAGGGGATAATGAAAAGGATATACAAGGAAAGGGTGACAAAGATATACGAGATGATGATTAGGCGAGGATGTATAAGATGATGGGGTATGACTAGGATGGGATGAAGACAAGATAGTATGGGATATGTAAAAGGATGTACAAAAAGATGATATATATATACATATACATATATATATATATATATATATATACATATACATATATATATATATATATATACATATATATATATATACACACATATATATATACATATATATATACATATATATATATATGTATGTATACACACACACACACACACACACACACACACATATATATATATATACACACACACACACACATATATATATACATAAGTTTGTATGTATATGTAAGGGTATGAGTCAATATAAGGATAATATAAGTGGATGATGGTTATGAAATATGAATTATGTGGATAAAATAAGAAGATAAATGGATGATAGACATGAAGGGTGGACTAAATATAGATATAATAGTATGGATGGAGGGATGAATAATATATGTGGTGAATGGACTATATATGGAATAAAATATGATGACTTAAGGATACAATTGGTAAACTAATGGATATAAATGTGAGAAATAGACTATATAGATAATAAAATAAGTGAGGGGATGAGATGATATAAGTATAAGATGGGTGGATAAATGGAAGATGGGTTATGGGTAATAAGATGTGACATAAATGGGGATGTTCTAAAATAGGGAAAATGACAATTATATGTGTTTATGGATGGAGGTGAATACTAGCTGGATATAGGTATGAGATGAAAATGTGAAGGAAAATAGATGATGAGGAGAGTGGGTGGAAAGGGGATAATCACTATATGTGGGATGACATGAATATTATGGGGAATAAATGTGCTATGAAGTGAATAAGATGTTTTCAAAGATATGAAATGGGACTGGATGTTATAGAATGGATATAAATAAGAGAATGCTTATGGGATGAATGAAAGTATGATAATGTTAACAAAGAAAGATGTGGAGAGATGGTGGTGCTAAGTGACATGAATCCTATGTGGTGGGAGTGAGATAAGAAAGTGAAAATGATATGGATAAAAGGATATGGGGATGTGCGATGGTCCAAAGGGATATGACAAAAAGGATAGTGGATAATAAGTGTTATGGGATGGGTGTAGACACAAGAAGCACTATTAACTAAGTGTATGATGATGGAATGATGTAGTGTGATTATGGGGGGTGGGTTATATAATGGTCAAAAGATTGGTAAAAATATACAAATTATTAAGTAAGAAGGATGATATTAGGATGAGTGTGGAAAGTGATATGGAATGAAAAGAGGGTAGATTAAGGTAAAAATGTTATGGAGGGAAGAAGAAAGATGATGTGATATGGATAGTCAAGATGAGATGATGATTGAATGAGATGAAGAAATGAATGATGGGATGATGGAAGTGATCCTATAAGTTTTCTAACATGTGCACACAAAATATATGAGTATGATTGACTCCAATAACAAAAAATATGGGCCTTATCAAAACACATAAAAAATCATACACATATATAGCCCTAATCAGTAACTCAATGTCTATACCATCTAACGTCTACACAAGTGAGTTTCTAGGTCAGTGACCTATTATGGAAACAATTGAACCCTCTCACCCTTGCTTACTCCTAATAGTCACTTGGGAATTGATACTAATGCTGATAGTGGAACACATGTTAAAGTCCTAGGCTCTTATTCTAAGGTTTACAAAAAGGATCTAAGGGAGTCCCCTATATATGTAAAGGTATGATGGGGCCCAAGTCCATTTAGGAGGCTATTTGATTGCCCTAGGTATATGGATTTAATCATCTCTCACTTCATGAACCCTTTATGGTGAATTATGCTTAGGCCATAATGACAATGCTCTCTTGATATTTATACTCCACTAGAACAAGGAGTATGGTTAGCATGTGATGGTGAAATCTATAATATTAACCCCTAAAGACTAAACTACATGCATGGTGATTAAATCCACATCATGTGTTATCTTAGGGAAGGTTTATACAAATAATAAAACTCACGATACAATCAATTAACCATTCTCATTACCTATGTGAGCTTCACACGATATGATAAATTATGTACACACACACAAACAAATAAAGTATATGCACACACACACACACACACACACACACACACACACACACACACACACACACACACACACAAGGATCAAGCAAAGCTAATGATTAACTACTAATGATAATGTAATAATTATGAAAAATACTTAATCAATAATGATAAAAATGGGCACCCACTTTTCCTATAACACAAAGATTATAAATCCACTGAGGATGTCTTAAGAGTCTAGCAAGACCTATAAAATGGTTAAAAAACATGAAACTACAATATGGATACTACATAGAGAAATACCACTATTAAAAGGATAATACCGCTACTAGGAAAGTCATGGTATTGTAAAACTTAATTTATGATCCTAAATCAAGATAAAAAGTGCTAAATCAAAGTTTCACAGTATGAAAATGATTAAAGGGCTTAATTTTTAATACAATTATTGATATCAAAATTATCTAAAATCCAAAATTGAATGCTAAAATAAATATGTTCAATATCACTACTCTAGATAACAATCTCACTACTAGTAGGACAATCTTGTGACTATGAAAGTAGCAATATTGTCAATTTTGGGTAGACTTTAGCAATCTTCTTTTGGACATTATAGACCCTACAAGATAAAATCACCCTCAATCAATTTGAATGTTCTTTGTAAAAACAAAACTTGAACATAATTCTAGATTATAAAAAGACCAACAGGCAAGAGTTTTGACCTGGGTATACCAAAAAAATAATATCGCTACTGCAAACTATAATATCTCTACTTACAATGCAATACCACTAGTCTCAAAGTGGCAAGATTGTGCAAACTAAACTAAATCTCCTCCTGATAATGTTCCTTAGTTGTTTCTCTCCTAGAGATAGGTTAGATAGCAAAACACAAAGAATCCAAATAAGCAACAAGTATCTCAGAGTAACAAATTATATAGGAGGTAGGACCAGGGTGTACAATACCATGATTGAGATTAACAATACCACTATTTGTAAGATAATACCATGACTAAAAAAGTAGTGGGATTATCAAAATAAATGTTGATGACCCTCTAGTAGTTCTGCAAGGAAGAATATCTTTTTTGCACACCACAAACAACACTCCTGATGAAAATATAGGGTTTATCCACTAGCTATCTAAATGTGAAAAACTTTGGGTTACAATACCACTACTAGGAATAACAATATCACTAATAGTAAATCAATACCATGAATTTAAGAGTAGTGATATTTTTGAAAACTAATGAACCCAATGTCTAGTTACAATATCACTACTAGGAATGATGACCCTATTATTAACAGAGCAATGCCACAACTTGCAAAGTGGCAGTATTGTTTAAATGTAACACCCTACTAAAACTCTAATCACTAATGGTTTAACCTGCAATATCATGATTAATGTTAAAGATACTGCTACTATAATACCATTACTTACAAATCAATACTTTTCCCTCATAAACACATGAAAATTTCAAAATCTGTGATTGAATTCTCTTCTAGTTGGCCTTGTAATCATCCAAAATGCTTCTAACAAGAGTGTTAGCCTAAATAAGGGAGGTAGGTCCCATCATGATCACCAAAATGTGCACCAAATTTGGGATTCAAACAAAATATTATCAAAGAGATAATGGAAACCGAAAGATAATAACACTAATAAGAAGGGATAGAAAAGGTAAATTAGAATGTAGTGTGCATACTTACCATCATTTTTACCTTCTCATAGCTTTGATCCAAGATTTGTATGCTTGACTATGATTTTTGGATTACTTTGAAATTCTTGAAAATGGCTTGGATAGGCTTGATAGATGACTTGTGTGTGTTATGTGTTCACTTTTTTATTCATTCATGCATTCCTTCATTAGCTTGAGCAAGCGAGGGTGTCTTGGTTTTATATATTCATGGAGGGGTATCTTATGGTCCAAATTTAAACTTTGGTCCATCAAGATCTAGGGTGGAGGATTTTCCATGGAATTTTCAATTCCATGGAATCCTCTAGAGTAGAGAATTCTAGAGGATGAGGGCTAAAATGGAGAGATTTTTAGAATTCTCTAATTCTAAAGATCTCTTTATAGGGTTTTAGGGTTTTATGAAAGGCTAGTGTAGGGTGGTGGGTGGGTGGGTAGATTATTTTGGAATTTTTAATTGGCAAGTGGCATTAGGGGTAGGTTTAGTAGATAATAGGTTTTGTTTAGGGATTTAAATAATAGGATTAGGGTTCCTAGGGATGTAGGAATACCTAGGGGATATGCTAATAGGTGGTTAGGTGGGGTTATGGGAATTAAAAATTCCCATATAATAGATAATTAGAATTACATTAGGATAATGGTAGATTAGAGGGAATTAATGGAATAATGAGATAGACTAAGGTTAGTGAAATGTAGATTAATGGAAGGGGATATTAGATTTATGGCTAAGAAAGGGAATTAGTGTCGACTAATAGGAATATTAGTTGACTATAATGGAGTGAGTAATTTTAGGTGTATACAAGGATAATTCATTTTTTCCTTTCAACTACCCCATTCTATTGGGGTGTCTTATTAGTAGATTATTGTATTATAATTCCTTTAAAATTCATAAGACCAAAATTCACCTCCTCTATCTGATCTTATAGACTTGATTAATGATCCTTTTTCATTTTCAACAAGAGTTTTAAATGCTTTAAATTTTTCAAAAGATTTTGATTTCTCTTTAAGAAAAAATATCCAAGTCATTCTAGTGAAGTCATTAATTAATAACATAAAGTAGTTATTACCTTGAATGTCTTAATTTCTCATGGGTCCACAAAGGTCTATGTAGATAAACTCCAATGGTATTGTAGTAGAATTCTCCTTAGATTTGTATCTTTTTTAATTTGCTTTCCATGAAGGCATGCCTTGTAGAGAGTATGAGGAATATTAGTGATTTTAGGCACATGCCTCACTAGACCTTTTGAATTTATCCTTACTAAGTTATCAAATTTTAGATGTCCAAGTCTTATATGCCAAAACTAGCTTTCTTCTAATTGATTCATGAAGCACTTTTCTTTATTAGATTCATGTAACACATACAAGTTGTTATCTACCTTGTGAATATTTGAAAATAATTTTCCAAACTTGTAACTTCTCACTTCACACCCTTTGTCATGAAAAGCCACAACATTTCCTTATTTACACATTTGGATAAAACTTATAAGATTGTGTTTCAAACCTTTTACATATAAAACATTTTTAGTTCTAGTATGACCATTATCCAAACTTATAAAACCTTTCCCAACTATGTAATTAGAGTTATTATCACCAAACCTTACTAAACCTGAATTGTGTTTCTTAAGATAAATAACCTTACTCTTGTCCCCTATCATACGACTTAAGTAAACACTATTTATGTACCATTTATTTTTTTCATTCTCTTGAGTATGTAAGGCAGTTTGTACAAACATAGATTCTTCCTTTGAGTCATAATCCTTCTTTCTTTGAATCTTGGTTTTATCTTTCTTGAACCATTTGATGATGTCAATAACTTGAAAGTCCTTTTTCCAAAAGTCCCTTTTGCAATACTTGGCTATAAGTCCCTTTTGATTACAATTATAGTAGAGAACCTCATTTATTATACTTGGAGAGTAAGTACAGTCCTTATATCTATGACCATATTGATTAAAAGTATAACAGTGTCCATTAAAAACATAATTATAGCTATTCATGTTAATTTCCCCTTTAGTTTGATCATCAATACCCCAAGACATCTCATCTACTGATTCTTTTGTAGAGCTAGATTTCTACTTGTCTTGAGATAAAATTGCATCAATATAATTCATAACTTTACCTTCCAATTGATCCATTCTTTGAATCAAAATTTTATCAACTGTAACCTAAATTTTTTTACTATTGCTTCTATTATTCCTATTTGTGTATTCACACTATCAATTCTTACAAGCATCTCATGATGTATAGAGGAAGTCAAGTCTAAATTTTTACTCCCTGTCATGTTATTCAATCTATCCAAAAAAATTCTAGGCATTCATATTTTTCCCTTGAATATTTGAGTTGTAATAAAGCACATATTATTTCACCTTGAATAAAAATCTTAGCTTCTTTGTTTTTAATTGTACCTATGATCACCTTCAAGTAGTTAAACTTTTTAATGAAGATCCTACTTTGATACCAATTATTGGAGGTATAATCATTGAGATGGGGGTGAATCATTGATGCAAGATATTTCAAACTCTAATTATAATCCTTTCAAACTCTTATTCAATAACCATAAGAATTCATAAAGCATACAAGATATTCATAAAAATGAATAAGCAAGATCACACACATAACACAAGATCTATGTGGGAAACACTCTTAGGTAATAAAACCCACTCTCAAGCTTGAAAACACATGGACTACTTATCCTATAATAAGATCACAAACATGAGACCCTTTTAGTGAATCACCCACTTCACAAGGATCACCCACCCCTAAGTGTGAACAAGCACCCAATTTAACACCTTATTAAACCAAAAACTCTAGAATTATGATTACATACCAATATGATTGGAGACACAATTTATAAAAACTTTCTCTCAACTCATCACACACACACAACCTTGATCATACAAGTAATGCATCCAAAACACCATTTTAGATCTATCTAGTCTTCTTCACTCAACATCAATCCACTCTATACTTCAATCCATCTACTGAGTACACTCTCTCTAATCTCTTTCCTTTGCCTCTATCTTCTACTCTCTCAACATATACACATTCAAGTCTAGAAACCATTGCCTTGGTCTCCACTATTTATAGAGTCTTTATGAATCTCACCATCTAGGCCAGCCATAACACATATCTTAACCATTAATAAATATAAAAAACTAACACAAAGTTCAATACCATATTCATAGGTCATCCATAGCATCCATGGGTCACACTTAAGTAACTATGCCTTTCAATTAGGCCTTATTAGCCCTTATAGGTCTCATGGAGACCTATTCACCCATTTAGCACTTCATCAAGAAAATAAAGAAAATAATATCACTTTTAAAGTACATGGGTCCACTCCATATGATCTGTAAAACATATTCAAGTCATTACACTAGCCAAAACATTCTTCTGCTAAAGCACAATTTGCTCAAATAATATTCTATACACTGTAGCACCATAAAAGAACAAATAGTCAACTTTAAAGATCCATAAATTTGACTATACAAACACTCAAACCTTATAAATAGGTTATTTTGATGTGCCTTGTAGTCCTTTACAACTTTTACTTTTATACCATTATCAATTTTTTCATATATCAAAAGTTATAGCTCAAAACTATAGACTGGTTCTCCCTTGCCAATTTGAATATTCAAATTCCAATGGTTATTACATAGTTATTAAACATTGGACATGTTAACCTCATCTATGCAACTTGGAAACATTAATGAAATACACACCATCAATCTCCATATATCAGCTTGGTCTTTACCTTTTAATGCTCACTATTGATATTTGATCTGAGCTCCTGTGATTGTGCCTTCTACACACATTGACTCTTTGACTCAACCTATTTCATCGATCTTATAACTGCATGATCATAATCTCATCATTGATATTCTATCCAAGATTTATGAATATGACACATCACTAGTGTATTTATTATTTAACATATTGACTTTTATGTGCACTGTTGTTTCAAGATCTATGATTTAACATGCACTGTTAGAATGACTAACTAGTTGACCTCAAACTTCAACTTGGTCATACTTGATGGTATCTGGCCCATTATAGTCTACTATAAAAACTTATAAGATTTATATCTAAAGCTAGAAAATAATTTAAGAATCCAAATCTTTAGGGTACCTTCTTTGCACTATAGACAACATCACCATGAAAACATTTTCTGAGTGTTGACTTTTTGAGTGCCTATAATAAATGCACAAACTTGCTAGATTATACATATTTATATGATTTTATATGATGTTTTGGCTTCTCTTAATCTATAGTATTCATGTTCCTCTTTCCAAATGATCAAATGACATATCAGGACTTCATTAAGACACTTATGGATTCCTCACAACTTCTTCTTTGTCCTTAAAGATCTACAAATGTGCCATATCTCACCAAGCTATCAAACACAACTTCTTTGTCATTCATGCACTAAAACTACAAGCTCTCTTTGACATCATTGATAATAAAACATCAATCACTATTCTCAACACTCATGACTTTCGATAGTGATTCTTCTAAATCAACTAGCAATAAGACTCTTGGTAGTGATGTAGCATCCCATTATAGCCTTTTCAATGAGCTCATTGACTTGGATTTATTTTATTAGAATGACATTATGACCATACTACTTTTTTCTCTTACTCAAACTTCCTATCTTAAAGTAAGAACCCATTCCACTATTGGAGCTTCCCTTACTAAAGTAGGGCCTCCTTGTTCCCTATGCCTTTACCATCCCAAACTCATTGATTGGGACTAGTAAAATTCATTCATATGCCTTGATGAGTTTCAGAATGAAGAATCAATTTTATAATACATGGGCCTAAGAGATGGATTTCCCATTGGCAATCACAAAAAAGTCTTTGATTTTTCATTAGATCCTTCTTCCTACTTTTGAGAGTAGGCAAAATTTCTTGGTCATAATAAAGATAAAACATTGAGATCTTTGGGTGAAAATATCTTTGAGGTGATTTTTGATCAGAGAAAAAGTAAAAAAAAAGATAAGCCTTTGAGTGAAAACATGTTTCAAACACTCTCAAGTGGGAAAGTTTACTCATCCCCTTAGGACATAGAAGGTCTATCAAGTCCCAACTTCATAGCTAGTATAAGCATCTCTTTAGAGCAACAACAACATTTTCAACATCTCACTATTGAGTTTCCAAATGTTTTTGATACTTGGACATTACTTGAAATGGTGGATTCATATTCATCACATTATCTAGAGATTTGGGATTAAAATCAAGAAACTATATAACAAGAAGTTGATCATGATCACACCTTACCTACTATTCTTGAAGATGGATCCATACTGCTTGTATAAAACAAATTTGAAGTAAACTTGGGAACATATGATGATCCCAAAATTGTTTATCTTGGAGCTTCTCTTATTAAAGCATAATGTGATCACATTATATTCATTTTAATGTATTTTAGAGATATTTTTGCATGGTCATACTCAGATATACCAATTTTAGAACCAAACTTTGTATTGCATCACCTTATTGTTCATCCTGATGCTAAATCAATTAAGTAAAAATAAAAAAGATGCATCCATGCATCACCCTCTTGGTAAAATTTGAATTAGATAAATTATTGGGAGTCAGCGTCACCAAACTGCTAGACTATTTTGAATGGATATTTAACATAGTTCCAGTCAACAAGAAGCCATAAGGCATACATCTTTATATATATATATATATATATATATATATATATATATATATATATATATATGTATATATATATATATATATATGTATATATATATATATATATATATATATATATATATATATATATATATATATTTGAGACATAAACAAGGCATGCCCAAAAGATTATTTTCTTTGCCCAACATTGACATGATCATTGATTCTACTGTTGGGTATGAGATGATGTGCCTCATGGTTATATTTTATGGATACAATCAGACTAAGATAGCCCAAGAATATCAACACAAGACTATGTTTACTATTTTGTGGGGAACATTTTGTTACCAGATCATACCATTTGGCTTGAAGAATGTTGGAGCTACATATCAACATGCCATGACTATCATCTTCCATGACATGATGCATGATATTGTTAAGGACTATGTTGATGACATACTAGCAAAATCAAGAACACATGATGGACATCTTGATGTTTTCTTAAGAATCTTTGAGAGGATTCATGAATATAAAGTCCTCCTGAATCTTAAGAAGTGCATCTTTGGAGTAAATTTAGGGAAATTTCTAGGTTTCATTGTATCATAAAGAGGAATCAAATTTGACCTTATTAAGGTTAAGGCCATTATTTAAATGCCTCTACCTTCAAATCTTAAATAGCTTTGAAGCCTTCAAGGAAATATTTAGTCAATCCACAAGTTAATTTCTCAACTAATAGATAAGTGCCACCCATTTACACATATTTTGTATAAAGGGGACATGTTTCAATGGGATGAAGACTACCAATTAGCATTTTCAAAGCTTAAGACATATTTGTCCAACCTACTAGTTTTGAGACCACCACCAGCTAGACAACCATTGCTTCTTTACATATTAGTAATTAAGCATACACTAGGGGCACTTTTGACTCAATATGATGATTAAGATAAAGAATGTGTAGTCTATTATTTAAGTCACACACTAGTGGATTATGAAAAAAATTATATACCTATTAATAGGGCATGTTTAGCTATGGTGTTCACTTCCCAAAAGCTATGACATTATATGTTGAACATCAAAACTATTGTCATCATCAAGGTGGATCCTCTCAAGTTTTAATTATCTAAAGCATCTCTCACAGGATGTATGGCTAAATGGGTCAGGATCCTAAGTGAATTTGATGTTGAGTATTAGATTTAGAAAGCTATCAAGGGGCATGTTATTGCTGATCAAATTGTAAAGGACCCTATTATAGACACTCAAACACTTAGATTTGACTTTTTAGATGATTCTATCATGGCAATGGAGGAAGTGAAACATGAACCTGAGTAATAAAAGCTTTGTTTTGATGGTTCATGCACTTCTTTTGGATCTAAATTTGGCATATTATTGATTACATCACAAGGGGATTTGATTCCCAAATCATTTTACATTAATTTTCATTGTACCAACAATATGGCCAAGTATGAGGCACTTATTGTAGGACTATATCTTACCATTTAGTGGGACATTTAACACTTAGTAGTTTACAGTGATTCCTAATTAATCATCAATCAAACCACTGATCAGTATCAAATTAGAGATGAAAAGCTTTTTCCTTACAATAAAATCATAGATAATCTCAAATTTCATTTTAAATCTCTATAGTTTGAACAAGTACTAAGGGCTAGTAACAGATCTACCTATGTAATGGCAATGATTGGGTCAATGATACAAATTGATGGTAGAGCTAAAGAGTATCAATTTTTGATTGAAAATATTTTATATCCTATGCATATTATGCTAGATTCATAAAGGATATGCACCATTGATGGTCGTAATCCCCGACCTGAATTGCCTTGGTATCAATCTTTTTATAATTACTTTCATGCTTATGTTTATCCACCTGACCTATCCAATAACCAATAGAAACTATTCCATCACTATCTAGCTTGTTATACCCTCCTTAGAAACACACTTTATCATAAAGGTTATGATGGAATGCTAATTTTTTATTTATCTTTAGGATAATCCAAGCTATCACTAAAGGAATTGTTGACCAAATTTTGGTCCTTCAGGCCAAAATTGGGTACCCCTATTTGCAAAAAATCATCTAAGTCTATATCTTTGGCCAAATCTAGCACTTAGTTTTTATTTAGAAGAAGTGTTATTTGTCAAAACCCCAACAAATGTATAAGTCTATTCTTTTTGAAAAATTTGTTTTGGTCTCTTCTAAGCCTTTGTCTAATTCTTTCGAGTTTTTCTTTTAAGCCTTTGCCAAATTCTCTCAGAGTTTTTTTCTGAAGTTTTTCCTTAAGTATATTTCTTTCAAGCTTTTCATTTAGTAGAATTCTTTTAGAAAAACTACCTGAGGTAAATTTTCTAAAGCGTATGTTTAAATTTCCCAAAGGGTATCTTTCTCACAAAAAGGGTTCACTTCACTTTCCCAAAAGGTAATTTGTAAATTCTTCAAAGGGTACGTTTCAATCTTTCTAAAGGGTACATTTACAACTTTCTCAAAGGGAATTTTCTTTCGAAAGTGGACAGTTCTAGTTCTTCTGAAGGATACTTGCCTTTTCAAAGGGATATTTCAAAAAATCCCAAGGAAAGAATTGTTTCAGACATTTTGTCTGAATCAATTTTTCTAAAGGTCCATAATAGTTTTTTTGAATGGCAACTCAAAAGAAAAGGGCATCTTAAATATTTCAAATGGTCACAACTTTTTCAAAAGACACTTTCAAATTTCTCAAAAGGCATTTCAACTTTCTCGAAGGGACGTTTTCAAAATCCCAAAAGATTTTTTCCATGGGAGAGAGGACCATTTCAAAAATCTAAAAGGTATTTTCCTTTCGAAAGAGACACAATTTTTTTGAAGGGTCACTTGCAAGAATCTGAAGGGTATGTTTCCTTTCAAAAAGGGTCTTTTTCAATTTTTTGAAGGGTCATTTCAAAGAACCAAAAGGGCCAAATAGAAATTTCGAAGGAATTCTTTCAGAGAAATTATTCAATGAATTCTTTTAGAAAACTTGAAAAGGTGCCAAAGTCTAATTATTTCAAACATTTTATCTGATATAAAGAAAACATGATTTCCTTCATATTTTTTGTTCACAGAAATTGTTTAAGGCATAAAGGAACAAGTGAAAATCCAAAATAAATAAAAGACCCAAATAAATTCTTTTGGGAAAGTGTTGAGACAAAAATTTTGAGGAAATAAAAGTCTAAAGAAATACCCAAAACATGACAGGCCACAGAATATTAATTTTAGATTGCAAAAACTAGCTGTTAAAATCTAAAAGAAAGGATAAGTGGGAATCTAAAGGTGAAAATGAGAGGTAACAAGTGGCAATTGTAATTGAGGCATTTTTTTCAGTTGTAACTTATTCAACTATATTTGATTCAATTATAACTAAGGCTATGGTTTAGTTATAACTCATTATAATTGATCCATTTGATGGCATGGCATAGCTCACCCACTTCTCTCACATGTAAATGTAATTGATCCTTTCAAGATGACACATGTCTCAGTAACCCTTGGACTTCTTTTGATTGCTCTACATGTCAAGGCTATATATATGCATCTTCTTGGCTCATTTCACATCCTCTACTAGTTATTGGGGAAACTCTAGCTAGATTTATTTTCGAATAACTCTTAAGTAGGTACACAAGTGTGATTACCTCTCATATGTCTAGTGAAATAATATATTTTCTAGCTTGTACTCTTGATGGTCTACCAATTTAGAGAAAGAAGATTATTGTAGGTCTTTGCTAGTATTATTTTTTAATTGTAGAGATATCTTAGAAGTGATTCATAACTGTATCTTTCTTTGGACCATTGATTTATTTCTTAAGAATCATATACCTTCTCAAATATAGAATATGAAATATCGATGTAGCTATGGTTCCTAAGTTATGAGTCATATACAAGAAAACACCTTGTTTTGTCTTTAAAGTAGTGGTTTCAGTCAATTGGGTGGATATCAAATATTAGTGCATCACCATTTGTTTTATTAGTTATTTTTTTGAACTCTTTTCATACATAACTGATAGATTAGAGAGATATTTAAAGGTGCATCAAGGGGAGCTAGCCCCTAATCTAGAGATTCATCTCAACAAAATTATCACCCATAGCAAGAGAGATGATTCCATTTTACTGTATGGATGAGAAGAGCTAAGCATCTCCTCAAGGGTACAAATTCAAGCATCAGTAGAAAATTCATGAAGCAATGTGTGGAGAACACACCAATGGTGTATTCTTAGCTAAGAATCTCCTTAAAATAGGCTATTATTGGTAAATGATGGATATATATGCTTGTAATTATGTGAAGAAGTGTATTCCTTGTCAGCAACATGGAAATTTTATACACGCACCTTCCTTACAACTATACTCAATCATAACACCATGGTCATTCTCTACTTGGGGCCTCTATCTCATCGAAAAAATAAACCCAACATCTTTAGATTGACATAAACACATTTTAACTGCTACCAAGTATTTTAATAAGTGGATTGAGGCCATTTATCTCACCTACATCACTACGAAGCAAATATATAAATTCATTCATTACCATAGCATCTATCAATTTAGCATCCCATCATGCATTATATCTGATAATGGTAGATCCTTTGTAAATAGAGATGTTAAAGACCTTTGTGAAAAATTCAAAATCAGGCAAAAGAAATCCATGCCAAATAGCCTACAAGGTGTCATTATTATTTGGAAGCAAATTTGTGTCCGTGTTCTTAGTACGTTGTTTTAGAAATTAATGCCTCTTTTACACATGTACGAACAACTAATTTTAAATCGCACTAACTTGGTTTTTGTTTGTGTATGTTTATTTAAGGTTTATTGGCATTTTGTTATTTTTTCTTGGTGTTTTATTATATTTTATTAGTGTTTTGTTATTATTTTTTGTCTCTTCATTTATTTTGTCTTCTTTCCTTTGGTTGTTTCTTCTTATTTCTTCCTGGTCTTGTGTTTTCCTATTTGGTCTTGTTATCTTCTTTTATTTTTCAAGAATATCTTGATGGTCCACATAGATCTTAATTATTTATATCTTGATTTTAAGTTGGGTTCATTTTTATTTTTCTTTTATCTTTGTCTTTGTTTTTTTGTTTAAATTTGAATAGATGTAACTTTGGTCTTGGTCATTTTTTACCATTATTCTTAGTTATAGATATTTACATTTGAACTAGCTCCACCTAATTAAAATGTTATGTCCTCATAAGTTATTCATACTTATAATGCCTAATTTATTTCTATATAGCAAGAAAATTATGCTTTAGATTCAAGTCTCAACTTCACCATGGCTTCATTGAGTATCTCTCAAGAACACCATGCATTTTTTAGGCTCAATAGGTTTAGCACTTTGACTCTATGCTTAGATGTGCATCTCTTAGCATACATCATGAGTCTAATCAAATCTTGGTTAGATTTCTTCATCCCTTATTCCATTATCTCCCATATTTTGGGTGAACTACATTGGCTTGAAGTCTATTTGGACTATGTAGGTAGCGCTTGGATACATGATATATCTTGGGTCAGCTTGGCTATCTTCACTTTTATTTTCATCACTTTGTGCATTCTTCTATGCTTTGATTTTTATGAATTTTTCAAATCCATTTCACTGTCACATCTATGTTTTATTCCACTCATCTTTAATCTATGTAATAGGTTATATCCTTAAGCAATTTCATAGAAATGACACCCTGAGGTGGCAAGTAATAGCTCAAGTATATAACCTATTGTATAGATTAAATATGAGAAGGCACAAACATTGATGTGATAGTGGAATAGATTTGAAAAATATAAAAAAAACTAGGCATAAAAGAATACACAAAGTGATGAAAGAGATCAAAATAAAATTGAATATGGTCAAGCTAACCCAAGATATGTCATGTATCCAAGTGTTGCCTACATAGTCCAAATGCACCTCAAGCCAATGTAGTTCACCCAAAATATGGGAGAGAATGGAATGAGAGATGAATAAAAATGACCAAGGTTTGATTAGACTCATGACATATGCTAAGAGATGCATGTCTAAGCATAGAGTTGGAGTGATAAACCTATTGAGCCTAAATAATGCATGGCGTTCTTAAGAGTTTTTCATTGAAGCTATGTTGACATTGAGACTTAAATCTAAACCACAAAGTTCTTTCTATACCAAAATAAATTAGGTATCATAAGTATGAAGAACTTATGAGGACATGACATTTCAATTACATGACACTGGTTCAAATGTAAATATCTATAACTAAGGATAATGGTAGAAAATGACCAAGATCAAAGTTACAACTATTCACATTTAAGTAAAAAATCAAAGACAAAGATTAAAAAAAAAACATAAATGAACCCAACTTAAAATAAATATATAAATGATCAAGATCTATGTGGACCATTAAGATGTTCTTGAAAAACAAAAAAAGAGAACAAGACCAAATAGGAAAACATAAGACCAGGAAGAAACAAGAAGAAAAAGCCAAAGGAAAGAAGAAGAAATAAATGAAGAGACAAGAAATAACAACAAAACACCAATAAAATAAAACAAAACACCAATAAAAAATAATAAAACACCAATAAAACTTAAATAAACACACATAAATAAAAACCAAGTTAGTGTGGTTTAAAAACAATTGTTTATACACATGTATAGAGGCGTTACTTTTTAAAACTATGTAACAAGAACAATGAGACAGAGTTTTTTTTCAAACAATAATGGGGCATGCCAAAATGTATGCATCCAATACCATTGGGCATTCTAAAATGTAGTGTTGGATTACAAAGAGGATTAGTTCAAGAATTAGTCATGAAAAATATAAAAGAATGCATAAGAATTAACAATCTAAGCCAACCTATTCTATGGGGTTTTGAAATAACAATAAGAAGTAATTCAAATAAAGTTCATGTGAATATTACCTTCCCAAGTGATTTCATCATTCAAAAGTAGCTCCAAGCTTGTGTTTCCCCTTGATTTTGTGTTTGTATCTTTGTCAACAATGGATGCCAAACTCCTCCATTATCTCAAGATCACCATGCATAATCTAGGCTCAAGATAAAAAATCAAATTTATGCCTATCAAATGAAGCTATCCTATTTCAAATAAATCATGATAATCAAACTATAAAAATGACTTGTAGAGAGAATTTTGCATTTTATGTTTACATAATTTAATCTTTAAAATGATGTTTTGTGCCCTTTTTATTTATAGATTTTTCAAATGGGTCAGGATCAACTATGACCATCCATCTCAAGATTGAGATGTGTGGCCATGAATTAATCTAATATTTCATAATAAATCTATAAATATCCTCAATATTATTTGGGAGGAAGGGGAATTAATGAGACATGCATGCCCATAAACCTAATATTTATTGCATTTATGGCTTATAGATGCCACCCCATTGATCATGTCATTAGGTGATGCAGATATTCAGAATCAATTTCCAATAAATAAATATTCAATTTTCTCTATGAAATTAATCTCATAATTTGGTTTAATTTTCTTAAGTAAGATTAATAAATTTTAGTGCAATTCTTTAAAAATTGGTGTAAAATTAATCAAAATGATCAAAAAGTCATATTACTAGGTCATAATTTGACTCCGGAAGAATTGGAAGGCAGTGTTAGATGTGTACAGACCATTATCTCATTTAAGATGTTTCCAAAAAAAATAACAAAGGTACATGATGTGTACTAATAAATTAGAATAAAATATTGATTCAAAGTGCCAAAATACAAAATTATCATTTTGACTCAAAATGATTTAAGAAAAGTTAAGAATCACATAAAATGCATTGCCCCATTTAGGGATATATTATTCTAAATCAACACTTTTATATGACAAGTTCTAACCATTTAGCATGTTTACATGATTTTGGCCTAAGTTATGCTTTTGAGTGTAATTCAAGTACAATTGACAATTTGAAAACACAATGTTGTTAGTAATTAGATGTCTATATTTGCCCCTATTTGAGAAGTCGTATCAAGACATTCAGGTGAAGATAAATCTTTTCAAAGAAAATAATTGTCAAAAATAAATTGGAAAATGCCCATGATGCCCCCTTAAGAGGACATTCTAGGATGAAAGATAAGGATGGTCTCTCAAAAAGAGATAAAAAGTGAGATTAACCCATGGAAAAGATTAAATCCAGATGAGCTAATACTTTCACATATTGATTCCATCAATGATCAATATATAATCTAGAAAAAAATGGGCCCTAAAGACAAGGGTAATAGGAAGGATACAATCCAAAAATATAAGTAACACACTTTGAATACACCCAAATCTAGGGTGTAAGTTCTACACTTATGGAATGATCAATCCTAAGACAAGTTGAATACTGAAATATTCCCAAAATGAGGGCAAAAGTTCATAGATCTTAGAATTAGAAGAAAAGGAGAACGTTGTCTACAAAGATAAAATAAATAAGAATATTCTCCATTAGATTAAATATGATCGTGATAAAATAAATTTTCCCCATTAGGGTTGATTTTGATCACTAATAAAGAATGGCTTGCCCCTATAGGGTTCATTTAGATTTATGAACAGATTCATATATTGTGCCCTAGCATGGGCAAATTAGTAAGAAATATCTCAAAGATATAACCTATTACATAGATTAAAGATGATTGAGTGAAAACATAGATGCAATGGTGGAATGGCTTTGAAAAATCCATAAAAAACCATGCATACAGAATGCACAAAGTGATGAAAGAGATCAAAATAAAAGTGAAGATGGTCGAGCTGATTCGAGATATGTCATGTACCCAAACACTGCCTACATAGTCTAAATAGACCTAAAGCCAATGTAGTTCACCTAGAATATGGGAGAGAATGGAATAAGGGATGAAGAAAATTGACCAAGGATTGATTAGACTCATGATGTATGCTAAGAGATGCATGTCTAAGCATAGAGTCAGAATGCTAAACCTATTGAGCCTAAATAATGCATGGTGTTATTGAGAGATGTTCATCAAAGCTATGTTGATGTTGAGACTTAAGTCCAAATCACAAAGTTTTTGTTATAGAAAAATAAATTAGGCATTATAAGTATGAATAACTTATGAGGACATGGCATTTCAATTACACAGATCTAGTTCAAATGTAAATATCTATAACTAAGGATAATGGTAAAAAATGACTAAGACCAGAGTTATAACTATTCACATTTATAAAAAAAGAAAAGAAAAAGATAAAATAAATACATAAATGAACCCACTTTAAAATCAATGTATAAATAATCAAGATCTATGTGGACCATCAAGATGTTCTTGAAAAATAAAAGAAGAGAACAAGACCAAATAGGAAAACACAAGAATAGGAAGAAACAAGAAGAAACCACCAAAGGAAAGAAGAAGAAATAAATGAAGATACAACAAAACACCAAGAAAAAAAATAACAAAACACCAATAAAACATAAATAAACACACAAATAAAAACCAAGTTGATGCAGTTTAAAAATAGTTGTTCATGCACGTGTAATAGAGGTGTTACTTTCTAAAACCATGTAAAAATAACAAGGACACAAAGTTGCTTCCAAATTAAAAAACAAATCATGCACATGTAATGATGGGGCCTCGATCTCATTAGTAAAACAAACCCAACATCTTTAAATGGCCCTAAACACATTTTAATTGATATTGAGTACTTTACTAAATGGATTCAGGACATTCCTCTCACTTATGTCACTGGGAAGCAAATACCCAAATTAATTCATTACCATATCATCTTTTTATATGGCATCCCAACATGCATTATATTTGATAATTGTGGATCCTTTGTAAATATATATTTTAAAGACCTTTGTGTAAAATTCAAAATCAAGCACAACAAATCTATGTCATATAATCCATAAGGCAATGGATAAGCCAAGGCATCAAAAAAGACCATTATATTCATTTTAAATAAGATTTTCAATACTGCTAGCCATAATTGGCACTTGTAAATCTTTCTTTCCCTTTGGGCTTATTGAACTAGTCATCGAACCCCCATACGAGCCACGCCATACTCTTTTGTTTATGGCACAAAAGCTATTATCCTAATTGAGATTAAGTTGCCATCATTATGAGTATCTTTGGAGCATATTGAAGATGATGAGGTATACAGAGTCTCAAGGTAACAAGAACTAAAACTTCTTGATGGTAAGCATTTAGTTTCCCTAGAAAACTTGTAATCCTATTAGAACAAATTATGAAGAAGCTATAACAAGTGCATTCTCCTTCAAGAGTTTGAGATTAGTGATTTGGTCCTAAAAGAAAACCAAAAGAACATTGACATTGAATGCAAGAAAAAAGGTAAGTTTCAACCTAATTGGTTGGGACCATATGTTATCAAAACAAACTATGAATTAGGGGCATATCGACTAGCTAAACTAAATGGTGAAAAA
This sequence comes from Torreya grandis, assembly GCA_037957365.1. NCBI lineage: Eukaryota > Viridiplantae > Streptophyta > Pinopsida > Cupressales > Taxaceae > Torreya > Torreya grandis. Next base: position 1,849,278 of record JARHVA010002611.1, read on the forward strand.
ATTTCATAACCCATGAACATTGTGCACCTAAATAGGTTCTATACTTGAATAGTTTTGAACCATTGTCTACAAGACCCCTTACTTGGGGGTAACTTATTTTGAAGTATTCTACTATTTTATCCTAGACCTTCCTCTCATGAACCATATTCATTTGACTTACCTTGGACTATTCTTTTAAGAACCGTATTACTTTCATGACTCTTGATAGTGAAATATTTTGGGTTATTGGCATTTTGAATGCATTTTATCCTACCTTAGACCATCCTCTTTTGGACCACATTCATTTTAGACTGTTCTCTCTAAGAATCTCATTCTTTTCATAACCCAAAGTTGTACCCTATACATCTTTATCCCTTGATAAATTATGATCCTGATTATAAATCATCGGCATTATGATCACATTCAACATCAGTTCTATAAATCAGATCAACAAGGATAGTATTTTATAGCTTCTTCTATAGATGAGTAAACATGAATTCATATTCAGCTCAGGATCTTTGCCTACTAGATGGTTCTACATAGATATCTTGTGCTGTACACTATTATATTATCTTGCTATTGATTGGTAGGCATTGTTACCTTATCAGGATATTTACTCTCACCAATTTATGAGCGTGTCATTATAGCTAGCTTTATATATTATTGGAGCTCCTAGTTAGTTATGTAGGCCATTTTTTATATTCATGAGTGTTGTTACACTCAGCTTAGATGTTAGTGGATCTTCTAATCTTGGACAAGCATCTCCTTAATTAGTTAGTTCCCCTTTGTACATATTTTATACCAAAAACACCAAAATATTATAAAATGATCCACAAAAGAATAAAAACCTTATCTTATGCTTTTGTACATTTTGATCCTCACGCTTTTACAATTTTGTAATTAATCATCCCATGTACTTGACATTTTGCAAGACCATTATGATTTGTAAGCTCTCACCATTTTATGAGACCATTTATTCCCTTTTTTTCTATAAATATTTATCATGTTTTATGGTCATCACCTATTTTTATATCCCATTTCTTGAGAGAACCACATTTGGCCTAAAGTTTAGTTGGAATATGCATCCATGAAACTATGTAGGTAACATCCACTTATCTTGTACATTTGGAGTTAGCTCAGCTAAACCCTTCATTTTCTTCTCTTCTAATATTTCTTCCATGTTGTTTTCCTATTATTTGAAAGAAACTTTGCATACTTGTTCTTACTATGTAGTTTTTGAAAGTAATGCCTCTATTACACATGCACGAACAACTATTTTTAAACCACTCTAACTTAATTTTAATTTATGTGTGTTTATTTAAGTTTTATTGGTGTTTTTTTAATTTTTCTTAGTGTTTTATTAGTGTTTTGTTGTGTGTTATTGTCTTTTCATTTATTTCTTCTTCTTTCCTTTGGTTTTTTCTTCTTGTTTCTTCCTAGTCTTGTGTTTTCTTATTTGGTCTTGTCCTCTTTTTTAATCTTTCAAGAACATATTGATGGTCCACATAGATCTTTATTATTTATATCTTGATCTCATATTATTAAGTTGTTCTTATTTTATTTTTAAATATATTCTTGTTCCTACTTAGATCCTAATTGTTCATATCTTGATTTGAAATTAGGTTCATTTATGTTTGGATTTTTCTTTTTCTTTTCTTTTTTTTTTAAATGTAAATAGTTGTAACTCTAGTTTTGGTCATTTTTTATCATTATCCTTAGTTATAAGTATTCACATTTAAACCAACTTTGTGTATTTGAAATATCATGTCTTAATAAGTTCTTCATACTTATGATGAATAATTTATTTTGATATAACAAGCACTTTGTGCTTTGGATTAAATTCTAAACATCAATACAACTCTGATGAATAGCTCTCAAGATCACCATGCATAAACGAGGCTCAATAGGTTTAGCACTCTGAATATATGCTTAGACATGCATCTCTTAGCATACATCATGAGTCTAATCAAACCTTGGTTAGTTTTATTCATCCCTCATTCCATTCTCTCCCATATTCTTGATGAACTACATTAGCTTCAAGTCTATTTGAACTATGTAGGTAGCATTTGGATACATGACATATCTCAAGTCAAATTGGCCATCTTCACTTTTATGTTCATCACTTTTTGCATTCTCATATGCCTAGGTTTATATGGATTTTTCAAAGCCATTTCACCATTGCATCTATGTTTTCACATACTCATCTTTAGTCTATGTAATAGATTATATCCTTGAGATATTTCTTTCTAATTTTCCCATCTTAGGGCACAATATTTGAACTAGTTCACAAAGCTGAGTCAGACCTATAAGGGAAATCCATTCTTTATCGGTGATCAAAATCAGCCCTAATAGGGCAAAATTGTTTTATCATGATCATATTTGCTTTAATGGAGCACATGTTTGTTTCTTCTATCTTTGGATACAAAGTTCTCCTTTTCTTCTAATTCTAAGCTCTACAAACTTTTTCCCTCATTTTATCAATATTATAGTGTGAAACTTATCTTAGCATTGATCATTTTGTAAGTGCATAGCTTGCACCCTAGCTTTAGGTGTGTTCAAAGTGTGTTGCTTATATTTTTATATTGTATCCTTCCCATTCCCCTATATTTGGGGACCATTTTTTTCCAAATTCTATTTTGATCATTGATGGAATTAATACATGCAAGTATTAGCTCATCTAGATTTAATCTTTTCCATGGGTTAATCTCACTTTCTCTCTCTTTTCGATAGTCTATCCTTCTCTTTCATCCTAGTCTATCCTCTCAAGGGGGCATCATGGTCCATTTTGAATATCTTATTGACAATAATTTTCTTTGAAAAGATGTTGCTTTTCCTGAATATCTTGCTACATCTTCTCAAACATCAAATAAAATGTAGACATCTAATTCCCAAACACTATTGTATTTTGAAATTATCAATCATACTCGAATTGCACTCAAATTCACAATTTAAGTCAAAATAATATAAACATGCTAAATGATTTGAGCTTGTCATACACAAATACAAATTTAGGCTAATATATCCCTAAATAGGGCAATGCATTTTATGTGATTCCTAACTTTTCTTAAATCATTTTTAATTAAAATGATGATTTCATATTTTAGTAGCTTGGATCACTCTTTTCTTCTAATTCATTAATACAGATCATGTACATTTGTTATTTTATGTCAACAACATCCTAAATGGGACAATGTTCTATATACATCTAACATTGCCTTCCAATTCTTCTTGAGTTAAACTACAACCCATTAATATGACTTTATAATCATTTTGATTAATTGTGCACGAATTTACAAAGAATTGCACTAAAATTGTTTAATCTTACTTAGATAATTTAAATCAAATTATGAGCTTAAGTAAGAATTATATGAAGCAAATTGAATATTTATTTATTGAAAATTAGTTCTAAATATCTACATCATCTAATAACATGATCAATTGGATGGCATCCATAAGCTATAAATGAAATAAATATCAAGTTTATGGGTACCCATGCCTCATTAATGACCCTTCCTCTCAAATTATTATGAAGATATTTATGGATTTATTATGTAATATTAGATTAATTCATGTTCACACATCTCAATCTTGAGATGGATGGTCATGGTTGATCTTAATTCATTTGAAAAATCTATAAATATAAGGGAATATAACATCATTTTTAAACTTAAATTATGTAAAATTATAATGCAAGATTCTCTCTACAAGTCATCTGTGTAGCCTAATTATCATGATTTATTTATAATAAGATAGCTTCATTTGATAGGCATATATTTGACTTCTTATCTTAAGCCTAGATTATGCATGGTGATCTTGAGCTAATGGATGAGTTTGAAATCCATTGTTGAAAAAGACATGTTTAGAGCCACTTTTAGATGGTGGAATCACTTGGGAAGGTAATATACATAAGTACTTTCTTTAAATTTCTTATTATTATCATTTGCAAACTACATAAAATATGTTGGCTTAGATTGTTAATTATTATGCATTATTTTATGTTTTTCATGACTAATGCTTGAACTAATCCTCTTTGTAATCCAAAATTACATGATCAAGCTTCTTTCTTTAAATTTTAGGAACAAAGATGGAACTAGGGCTACTAAAGAGCCTAAGATGAGCCACATTGAGTTTATTTTTAAATCATATTTTTAAAATAGTATAAAGATGAAAAGATTTAATAGTGACTTTATTCAAAATATGCACAATAATATTCATGGCTTGAACTCATTAGAACTTATGAATATTTGTAGGATGTAACATTGTTCTAACAATTTCTATAATATTATAGTTTTTCCTTTGAACAATACCATTTTCTTGAGGGAAATAGGGAGTTGTTAGTTCCATTTGATTACCACAACTAATGCAAAAATAATCAAAATCTTTACTAATGTATTCATCACCATTATTAGATCTTAATCTCTTAATAGAAAAATTAGAAGCATTTTCAACAATAAATTTAAATTTATTGAATTCAAACAACACTTCAAATTTTTTAATGAAATATAACCAAACTATTCTGGTATAATCATCTATAAAAATAAAAACATATAAATAAATATTAAGAGATATAACTTCAAGAGGTTCTATTATATTACTATGAATAAATTCTAAAAGATTAGATGAATTTGTATCATGATTCTTGTGAAAGGGAGTAGTATGTTACTACATAAACAACTCTCTCAAATTTCATAATGGGAAAAGATAAAAGACCAACAAAAATATTATGAGAATACATATCATGTAAATTTATAAAAATCAATATGTACTAATGTTTCATGCCATAAATGAGATTCATTCTTACAATACAATGAAAGATAATATGTAGAAGAAGTAGAGAAAATATATAAACCATTATGTTGAACATATTCAATAATCAAATAACCAAATTCTAATAGAAATTTTATCCTTAAGAAAAGTTACAATGAAGTTATCATTTTTAATTTGAGAACAATATAACACATTCTTCCTTAAGTTTAGTTACATATAAACATCATTAATGATAACATTTATAAAATTTGTATTTCCTTTATTAGTTAATTCTAAGAGTGAATTATCTCCAGAGTAAATATTTTTAAAAATATTTCTAGTATCAGATAAAATGTTAGATAAGCAAGTCATATGATGTGATTCATCACTATCTAAAATCCAATCATTCTCATTAGAAGCAAATAATGCAATATTTAAATCAATAACACTAAAATGATGTTTATAATTATTATTTTGATTAAGTTTTTGATTTGTTTGATGGTTTTGATTAATTTTATTCTCTTTTTTATTTTTAGAATATTTATTGTTGACTCTATCTTTAGTTTTATAACAAGTTTCCCTTATATGACCAAATTTACCACATAGATTGCAATTTTCATTAAACAAAAGTTTATGATTATTATTATTATCAGATCTCTTGCTCCTATTTTTGTCATTGAAAGAATTAGGGTTAGATTTTTAATTTATATTATTCTCATAAACAAAGTTAAAAGTAAAAAATTCCTAAGTGGCATTCTCTTTAAAATAAAAATTAGACATCACTTATTCTTCTTAAATCATAAGCACTGACAATGTGGTGAGGTTTGGGATATCTTACTTTATTTAGTATTTTGAATTCATAATTGAAATGAAATTATGAATTTTTTCTGAATGTTACACTGAATAATGAAATATAACAATTGATTTGGAATTAGATTATAATTGCACCCATCTAACTCAACTTTAATATTCCAAATTTTAGCAAGAAAGTTAAAAAAATCATCACCTTTCATAAGTTTCACAAATAATTCAAGGATCAACTTAATAATCTTAGAGAGATGAGTTCCCTCATACATAGACTCAAAGATTTTCCAAGCATCAATAAGAAATTCCTTATTATTAATATGGATTAGGAATTTATCCTTAACACTCAATAAGATAACTGACATAGTTTATTGTGATTTATGTTGAAATATATTTGAAATTTAAAATATAACTTGTCATCCAAATAGAGTTTTTTTTAGTCCCAATGATAATGGTCCATAGATTTTGGGCCAAAAATTTTATTTTAATATGAATTTTCTATATATTATATTTTGATCCATTAAGCATTTAAGATTTATGTAATATAAATTTAGGTGAAGCTATAGTTTCCCTTTAAAAATGATATAATCATACTAGATAATACTTAAAATTGAATAATTTTTAATATAAATTTTAATTTTATTGGATACTAAATCAAATTATAAGTGTAAAAAAGAAATAGTTGTTCAAATATATGCTAAAAATGTGAAAAAAATTGAAGCAAAAAAATACTAATTTATTTGTTACACAAAAAATAAAAATTTAAACACTATGTTGAAAAAGGTGTAAAATTTATATTAAAAGACTTAAAAATAAAAAATAGAGCACACCAATGTGTCTGGAATATGCCAAAACTTAAGAAACAACTACTCACATGACTATGTTCGATAAAATATTCACTAAGTCAAATATCAACAAGGTTAGTGGGTTTAGGGTTTTGTAGTAAAAATTTTGACACACAAACCAAAAAATGAAAATAAAAAATTACTAAAATTTAAAAACAATAACTAGACCAAAAAAAATAAAGAGCTAATGGGTTTTTAATATGAGACTTTGTAAACACTCCTTTTTGAACATTTTCATGTCTAAAAGGACTTTAGATTTATTTCTACCAAACAATGCAAATTAAGCCTAGAAATCACTATTCATACCAAATTCATCCACCCACTAGATGTAAGTGCCTTGAATCATGTCAATGCATCCCTATTTAGGGAAATGAATTGTACGCAATAATAACTCCAAATTATGACCTAATAAATCAATATTTTTAACCAAGGGTGAGGGATAACCTTACATAAATTTAGAAAATGCAATTAATATAATCAAAATTACTTAATTGATTAAACCCAATTAAATGCATAGTTGAAAATTCCATGGCTAACTAGTGAATTTTTACTTTTAAAAATTCATAAATTTGAATTTGATAACATCAACATGTCATCACATAAATATTAAAATCAACATCTTTTAGAATTTTGTATTTTCTAAATTCACTAATTAAAATTATTCCTCGACTCTCATGACAAGTGGCCAAGTGGATCATGGAGAATTAATAAAATTTTAATTTTGTAAATACATAAATTCAACCACAAATATATTATTGCATTTTATTTCTTGAATTTTTGGCTTGTGGGTGGGAGCTCGCTTCTCCCTCACAATTTCTTTGTGTTCATCATGGTCATTGATGTTAAGTTGTCATTGATGTCAAATAAAGTATGATTCATAGTGCATTAATGATAGTGATCAGATTGATGGTTTAGATAGTGTTTGACTTGGATAGGCAATTAATAGATGATATTGATGGTATGAACATGTTGTAGAGACCCTATGGGATGTTATGAGTGTTTAGACTGCTTATAGAAGTGAATATAATTCATTAGAGTAGTCATATAAATGTCTAAGCTCAAGTAGTCATCTTGATAGATAAATATGAGTGAGTAGATTGATGATGTCATATTTCATACATGTAAAGGTTTCAAGAGCATAATGATATATGGATAGATTCCCCTATGAGAGATGATCCTAAGGTTTAAATTATAGGTCATGAGGTTGAGCATAGAAAATTTTATTAAGGTGAAAAGTTGGAGTCTCTATTGATGGTTAAAATTGTGTTTGATTCTAATCAATCAATAATGGGAAGTTTCAAGCTGTGGGATATTGTGGCTTAAAACAACCTCCAGATTTTAGAGAAGTTGGTCTCTTCTTTTGTATCAAGTGTTTGGAGAAAAAGGGATAGGAAATTAAACAGAAATGTAAATGCAGGAAATGAAACCTAACTATGGCAATGCGCCTGAGTGTAATATTAATCCTAACTTGAGCACAGTGAGACTATATATAGGATCTAATTACATTTAAGAGCAGACAAGTGCATGATCAATGTAAAAGATTGAAATAATAGAAACAGAGGCTCACAACAGAGACTTCTTTTGCTGAGATATAGAAAATGTCAACAAAGGCATAGTGTTCAATCTTCTTATAAGAATCTTCCAATCACATAAGAGGTGAAAAAATACATACAGTTATGTAGAACTTTCGACTCAAGAAAATGAGACAAAAGCAAATGACATTCCTAATCACAACTCTGGAAAATATACATTTTAGATTACTTTTGTAAATGACACAGATAATATCAACCAAGGCATATAATTCAATCTTGTTAATTCATTTAGCCACATAAAAGGCACATAAACATGCACAGTTACATCCACTTTACAACTCAAGAAAATGAAACAAAAGCAAATGATACTACCTGATCACCAACTCTAGAAAATCTAAACTCTAGAAAGTCTCCCCTACTATGGTCATATTGATCCTCATCTTTTATAGCCTCAGATGTCTCCTTCCATCATCTCCTTTCCCACGCAATTCTACTCCACTCTCAACTCACAGGGGACAAATAGATGGCACTTTCAATGCCTTAGATGTATCCTGGTTTTATCAAGAAGGGCCATGTTGGAGCAGGGTGGCTACCCTGACTGCGGCATGGTGATTCATGTTTAGTACCTCCTTTCATGCCTGAATTTCCCCATTCCATCACCTGCTTAGCCACATAACTATCCATTCTACCTCTATTTACAGGGGACAAATAGGCAGCCCTTTTAATGCTTGTAGGCCGAAAAAATCTATCCTATGAACTGTTCCATCTACCAGGAATAACTCTTGCTGAGTTTCCCTCCATCTCACTTTGCTGTAACAGATACACAAATCATTCTATTTTGTTTAAATAGAAGAGGACACTTAGTTAATCCTCTAAAAATCTTCTTGTTACTTAGAAGGCACTAGAGAATGACACTTGGTGCTTTCCACCTGATTTATCGAGGACATGCAGCTCTCTCCACTTCTCTTTAGCTATGTTGTAGAATTATTCGGGGCACATATGAGGCTCCTATGAATGGTGACATTTGGCAGCTTCTACATACCTTTAGAAAACACTCGGGACCCACCACAATCTTTATTTGGCAATGAAGTTTGAAGACAATCTCTCAGAATTTGGCATGTGGTGGCCTCCACTATTCTTCAGAAGATACATGGCATCTTCCACTCCTTCTGTTAGGGGTATGTGGTGTCTTCTGCTACTTTTGGGAATGGAGTAGAAAGGGGCTTAGAGAGTGACACTTGGCAACCTCCGCTGCACTTCGACACTTAAACAATATGAAATGATGTTTTTTTGCCTTCCAAAAAGGTACTGGCCCCTTTGGATTGTGGGACACTCCCTTGAACTGCCTGATGAACCAAAATGGTTCAATGGTTCAACGGTTCAACACTACGCACCATTTACACTTTAACTGAGGTATTGAACCAAAAACATTGAACCATTGCATTAAACCTAGGCATTGAACTGACTATCTCTCAGAAGTTGACATATGGTGACTTCTGCCTTCCTCTAAAAAAGTAGTCTAGGGCCTTTCATGACTACCACCTAGCACTTTTTGCATGATCCTGCTGCTTATCTTATTGAAACCCTTTCACTAAAAAATAGATGAAATGCAGCTGTTGATATGAGACAAATGCTGACACATGGTGCATTTCACTTAGCTGTTATTAGATACGTGGCACGATCTGTGTCTCTCTTGAAAGTTATGAAAAGTGTCTCAAATGACACCAGCTAGCTGTCTTCGTGTTTTGAAAAGTGACACTTGGCAGCTTCTACTTGAATTCAACACTTAGGCAAAAATGAAGTGAAGGAATCAAAAAGGGAAAAAAGAACCCATGCTCAGATTACACCACTTGGTAGCCTCCATTGCACTTTGACACTTAGACATAAAAGAAACCCACGCTCTGCTCCAAAACTCTACCACCATGACCAAGGTATGCGGGAACCAAAATTGTAGTGTGCAACTAAAAATTTGAATACAACGTAGAGTAAAAAATTACTCTACAGTTACTGGCAACCCCCAGGACTTTTGAGCCTACTCAAAAAGAAACTTGACTCTCACTCTATCAAAATTTCAAAATTTTACAACTTCAAAAGTGTCATCTGGTACATGGACCATTCATGGTCAGATAACCCTTGCTTGTTCTACAATTCAACAAAAGCTAGATCAAGTTTAATGATATCTTTGTGCCAAAAAATTTATAGAATCTGGATTGTGGCTTTCAATTTGAATTCCAGCTAAGAAATAGGAACTAGAACAGCTTCGACTTCTAAGACTGAGGAATCATCCCACAGGTCCTAGAAAACTATTTGATCCTTCTACTTGGCCAGCAGTAATGGTTCAATTTGATCAACCATTAGCACTATGTTGGCATCCAAAAATGGAGAAGGCCTAGTTGCACTAGATCTTCAATATGTTGTCTCATCTCATTGATGCCTTCCTTCATGACTTCGAGAAGCTCTTTGCAACTATTGGCCACGGCATTGCAATTGACCACCTCATTAACCCGTTTCATAGTGACCATTCTATCAGGGATTTTTGTGGCTGCCAATGTCGCATCCATTGCATCATAGAGCTTCTGCAACAAGGTTTGGGAGTCTGTGACTCTATTGGAGATTGTAGCCAGAGTGTTCTCCACTAAATCTTCCACCTTCTCACACAATTATTATGTGTTGAGTAGGAAGGTGAGAGATGGCCTGAGCTGAATAATCTCTAAGGAAATTCTTTTTCATGTTGACTCGTAGAGCTCCTTTACTAGTTTTATCACTCTGACACCTTTTGGCCTATTAGCCAGTTCTAGCGTCAGTTGTGCTACTTTATTTTGCTCTACTTGGAACTGGGCTTGAAAAGTCACAGCCTTATTTTGTTCCTCTAGCAGCTTCTGCTGTGATTGGGTAACTTGCAGTTGATGTCCTTTGACTCTTCCCTGCAATGCTGCTTTCTCTCACCTAAGGGTTGTTGCTGCATCTTTTTCAAGTGTGAGCTCTACTTTTTAATGAATCATTCTAGCCCTGGGCTGCCTAATGAGTTTGAAGGGAAACAATATCTTGCAACTGTTTATTCAAACTAGCTATTTCATTATCTTTTTTATTGATTTCTTTGGCCAAATTGCTATAGTTTGCCTTTTCTTTGGCCAAATCGGCCTCCATCTTCTGTAGTCTTCTTGACATTTTCAGATAATCTTTTATGACTACAAAAGTGGATTCTATCAAAAGCTCAACTCTGTCCTAGGGCTTGAATAGGGACACATCAATGGACACTACATTCATTGTATAGTCCTCCAGCTGCATCTACTCGCTCGGCTTGATGACATTGGGTGACAAATGGGTCACCGTCAGTTGTTGTTGAATAGGGTCAAATTATGACCGTAGGTGTGGGACAGCCAATGCTTTATTTTATTTGGTTTTCTTCTTCTCCATCTATGCTTCTCTTGCCTTCTTAGCAGCATCAGCCTATGTCTGGAAGGTGAAAGGGGATGCAATGTGTCCTCCAGCAAAAGGATATCCCTATGGCAGGCCATATTGAATAGGCAGTGGTTGGTTATGGGTGAGCTGGAGGGGCATATTTTTGGGAATAGAGGGGGAGAAATGGGGTAATGTTAGGGCTTGAGGCATCAAAGATGGGGTGAATTGCAAAATGGGGATAGCAGAGGTGATAGGAGGTGTCATTTGGCTAGGTGGAGGCATCATGCCGACAGAGGAAGGAACAAAATGGGAGGGAAGAGGAGGAGTAATACTTACCTGAGGGGGAATTATAGTGCTCTACACTTGGTGCTATGAAGGTTCTTCTTCCTCTTTTGAATCAAAATGGAACTGCACCCTCTTTCTCTTCTTGGGTGTCTCTAATTCTGGTTGCATCAGCTTCTCTTCCACATCTTCTATTACTGGTGGTACATGTGGAGAACTAGGGACTTCAATCACTTTTGATGATGGGGAAGCTTTTGGTAGTGAAGACACCACACTCCTTTGTTGTTCCACAGTGCTAAGAGGCTAGGGCCAGGTTGATGTAGTGACTGCAGTTGCAGCTTGCTCTGAGGCCTATGGTTACTGGCTTGGTCTTGCTCTAGCTTCCTACCCTATATTGAGTGTCATCAATTGGCTTGTTTCTACGCTAGATGCATGGGAGGGATGACACTCATCCTAGAGTTCCTCCCATTTTTCATCTGAATCTATGCTTTTGAAAGAATGGGTGGTTTGAAAAATTTCTTACCTATATTTCCAATAGGCTTTAATCTTCTCTGCATCCCAATATTTGTTCTTTAATGTCCTTCTCAAACCAAAAGTCATCATGACTTTGGGATCATAATCCCTCTGCTTATCATATAAAGTTTCCTATGGCCTATTCTATGGCAGGGGCAAATCTATCAATTCAACATAGAGACCAGGAGCATCTTCTGCAGGGTTTTTTTTAGTCTCCTAAAAAGGGTAGCCTTCATGTGCAATCCTAGCCCCAATCCTATTGTTCCTTACCTAGGAATCTATGAAATCACTTGGGTCATAAACCTATTTGTCTTCAACTAGTAGGAAACCTAAGAAGGCCAACTTTCCCAGCAACACAATCTCAGCATCTCTGGCTTCTAAACTCATGTTGCCTACCATCCATGGGAGATTGTACATTTTTCTCTTCTTCTTCTCGAAGCCATACTCATTGTCAACTACCGACACCTACCTGGTGAATTCCAAAAATGCCAATCTAGGAGTTAAAGTATTTGGTAGCAACATTGATTCCCTCCAGAAACCATGAACCCTTATGATCGTGTGGTGGGAGCCAAAATAGAAGTCACACAAAATTGGACAACTAACCAAAAGGTTTAAAACACTTGGAAATAACCTATTTATGACAGGTTCAGGGCTAAGGCAAAAAAAAGTGGGGGTAACAATTAGTTCCCAAAAATCATATAAATTGCTAGTTTTTGATAAAATGTGTGTCCATGCAGACATAGGAATGGTCCTTTTAGGGGTCAAAACCAGGGTCATATATGTTTAGATCCATATGTTGGGTGAAAAGCTCAGTGTTCTGATATAGTATGCAATGGAAAAAATAATAGGAATACTTGAACACCCCTTTTGATCTGAACTGGGTCAGTTGTTCCACTATTGAAAAGGCAATGTGCTCCAAGAAGTCAAGTCGATACTCCTGTGTCTTGTCAACTGTCTTCAGCCTAAAAAAGATGGTCATTTGTTCCACATACACCACTATATCATCCTTCATGCCAAATATGATAGCCATCATTGATAGCACGTCTTGGCTAGTTGGTGTGAACTGAGCTCTTGGTGCAGGGAGCGTGGGTACCGTAGTATCACCATTAGCCATTTGTAACTCAAACCTCAAAAACCTTGTTTGAGTGTTGACATTTTCCCATGTTCTCTGCATCATATCAATAGTGGGGAGTGTAGAAATATTGTCATAATGCAGGGCTAGCATGTCCCTGATAGCTTGTGGTGTGATCTGCACCATGAAGGGACCCTGTTGAATGGTGTAAGATGGTGCATGGAGCAAGTCTACACATAATTTAATCAAATCAGGGCATGGATGCACAGCTGAGACAATGAATTGAACCAGTTGTGAGGTCCATATCTTCATTTCAAACATCTCGTATTGCCCTGCTCTGGCTCTTTAAAGGTACCTTTGGTGTGCCCCTTCTCTAAGACTCTTGCTATTGGCTTTTTGTAAGATTAGGTCCATGATTTCATCTGCGTAATCCTTTACCTTTGAGGGGTCACTGGCTTGACCAACTCCCAGGGTTCTGGTTCTCGAATAGGTTCTCGATGGTTGCATAGGAGCTGAAGCATATGATTTACTAGCAAGCAACCTATCAAGAGATTCAGATGTCCCAGCTCTTCATTGTGAGGATGATGCTCCTGCCATCTCTATATCTTTTATGTAATACTTGGTATGAACCTTATGCAAGACAAAAACACTCTTGCTGAAGCAAATTTTACTAAGCGCTAACAAATCACAAAGAGCAAGATATTTTCATAGATGCAGGAATGCTTGAGAATTTATAAACTTTAAATCTTGCTAAGGGATATTTATGGGCCTATCAAGTCTCAAATGGCATTAAATTTGGATGACCATTAGCAGATCCTACTCAATCTTCAAGAAAGAGTGAGGTGGACACGCTATGCAAGTTGTGGCGCAAGGTACCTTAGAGATTTCAAAATATTTGGGAAGCATTTAATGGAGTAAAATTTAAAAAACTAAAAACTTTATAAGTGGCCAACTCTGTGTTTAAAACACTTATTTAAAATAAAAGAGGGAAAACAATGGAAAACAAAAATAATGCAAGAATGGGAAACTACCTAACTACATTAATTAAGCATCTTTATTTCCCTTCGAGATCAAAAACAAAATTTCTAACATCTTCTTCATTACAAACAAGCTTATGTTGCCATACAAGTGATTGAAACAGGTATATCCTTGGTGAAATGTCCTCTACGCAGACCACACGGATTTTCTTGCATTTAAATGAGTCTGAGTCAAACATGCTTTCAACATCCATAAGCTCTTCTTGTTTTTGAAAGCCTATCAAATACTGGTCCTTTATGCTATCGTGTCTCATCAAGAAATTGACGGATGTTGGTTCTACACTCTGTGTCTTTTGATATCCATCATCTTTTGGCTTATCTCCTTCTGCCTTATTTTTAGGTTGCATTGGATCATCATGCTACTTAATGACTTCAACCTCTTGAAAGGATAAATCTAAAAGTTGACATCCCCTCTACATACTTAGCTGAGTCTCGATGTTGTCTTCTCCACATTTGGCCAGTTCATGGTTTTCTTGAAGGATAGTGTAACCTGTCCCAATGACTTGATCAAGGAAGCGTCCATGCTCCTCCATATCTTCTTGCAAAGTGAGAAAAAATTTAGAAATGATCTCTTCCTCATCATAAGTTAAGGAAAAAGCTTGTGACTTGCCCTCTTGTTCATTAAAGGGGGTACCTATGGTGATTTCCTCCTCATCTGCACTCATGAAATCTTCTTGACTAAACATGAACTAAGCATATTCCTCCTCCTTCTTTCTGTTCCATGATTCCATTGTTTGATTCCAACTCATGACCTTGTGACTAGAACTTTTCCCTTGGGAAGAGGTATAAATTTTATCTTCTTCAAGATCCCTATCTAGTTCATGATTTTCCCTCTTCCAACTTAGAATTTGGACATTATGTTGAGAGATCTGAGGATTGGTAGAGGAGGTATTTTTTGGCATAGGCTCTTCTCTAAGGTCTGAAAGCTCTATCTCCCTTTCTTCAAGTAATCTTATCTTTGCCTCTAATTCCTTAACTTGCTTAGCTATATTTTCTTGAAAGAGTCTTTCCTGGAGCTCATAGGAATCATTATAGAAGTGAGGAGTGCATGAAGGCTATGATGAAAAACAAGAAGCTTCTTGAGGAAGGGTGGGAGGGACTTGAAGGGGAAGTGAGGGTGTAGAGTCCACTTCCCTTGCCACCAATATAGAGTTGACATTATTGGGGAAATAACCTTGATAGGTTTGATTTGGCTCATGGGCAGGGGTTGCGTATATCTGATATGAAACTTGTGGCAGTGAATGTGTAGGTTGATAGACTTGGTAAGGCTGAATCTCATGAATGCTTAGTTTCTCTTCTAAAAATACAATCAAGCCACATACATTCAACATCTCATATGTAAGCCTTTGCCAATTTGCTCTTTCAATGGGATCCCATTCACTTTTAATCATATCTATTGCATTTCTTATTTGATGGATGACATGATTAGGAATTTCTTGGCCACATCCCCTTCTGTTGTCAAGCTCCAATACATGTTTTTTATATCCCAGTAATGTTTTTTTGAAGGTGGAAATGAGATTAGGTTGAGCATGAGATGTGACATATTGGGGAGGCTGGGCATAAGACTGGTATAGCTCATGACCATATGCATCCTTATTCCTTGACATGATTCCATGAGAAACTTGATCTTGATTTAAAATATATGAAGGAGCATAAGACTCATAACTCTGAGTAACAAAATTATACATACCAAATGGTGATTTCTTGATGATACCAGGATTGCTCAATCAGTTGATTCAACTCAAAGTCACCACTGGTGTTGATAAAATAAAAACCATCAAAGGTTGGTTGGCCGAAGAATACACCAAACTTCTTCAACTCCTTAAAATATTTGTCCCACTAAGTGTGCCAAAAACTATTGATGGTTAAAATTGCGCTTGATTCTAATCAATTAACAATGAAAAGTTTCAAGCTATGGGATATTGTGGCTTGAAACAACCTCCAGATTTTAGAGAAGCTGGTCTCTTCTTTTGTATCAAGTGTTTGGGGAAAAAGGGATAGGAAATTAAATAGAAATGCAAATGCAGGAAATGAAACCTAACTATGGTGATGCACCTAAGTGTAATCTTAATCTTAACTTGAGCATAGTGAGACTATATATAGGATCCAATTACATTTAAGAGCAGACAAGTGCATGATCAATGTAAAAGATCAAAATAATAGAAATAGAGGCTCACAATAGAGACTTATTTTGCTAAGATATAGAAAATGTCAACAAAGGCATAGTGTTCAATCTTCTTATAAGAATATTTCAATCACATAAGAGGTGCAGAAAACACGTACAGTTATGTAGAACTTTCGACTCAAGAAAATGAGACAAAAGCAAATGACATTCCTAATCACAACTCTGGAAAATCTACAGTTTAGATTAATTTTGTAAATGACATAAATAATATCAACCAAGGCATAGAGTTCAATCTTCTTAATTCATTCAGCGACATAAAAGGCACAAAAACATACACAGTTACATCGACTTTACAACTTAAGAAAATGAGACAAAATCAAATGATACTACTTGGTCACCAACTCTAGAAAGTCTCCCCTACTATGGTCATATTGATCCTCCTCTTTTATAGCCTCAAATGTCTCCTTCCATCATCTCCTTTCTCGCGCAATTCTACTCCACTCTTAACTCACAGGGGACAAATAAATGTCACTTTCAATACCTTGAATGTATCCTAGTCTTATCAGGAAGGGCCATGTTGGATTAGGGCATCTACCCTGACTGCGGCATGGTGATTCATGTCTAGTATCTCCTTTCATGCCTGAATTTCCTCATTCTATCACCTGCTTAGCCGCGCAACTGTCCATTCTACCTCTATTTACAGGGGACAAACAAGCATCCCTTTTAATGCTTGTAGGCCCCAAAAATCTACCCTGTGAACTATTCCATCTACCAAGAATAACTCCCACCAAGTTTCCCTCCATCTTGCTTTGTTGTAATAGATACACAGATCATTCTATTTTGTTGAAATAGAAGAGGACACTTAGTCAATCCTTTTAAAATCTTCTTGTTACTTAGAAGGCACCGGAGAATGACACTTGGCACTTTTTACCTGATTTATCGAGGACACGCGGCTCTCTTTGCTTATCTTTAGCTATGTTATAGAATTATTTGGGGCACATATGAGGCTCTTATGAATGGTGACATTTGGTAGCTTTTGCAGACCTTTGGAAAACACCTGGGACCCACTAAAATCTTTATTCGGCAATGAAGTTTAAAGATGATAGCTCAAAAGTTGGCACGTGGTAGCCTCCACTGTTCTTGGAAAGATACGTGGCGTCTTCCACTCCTACTAGGGGTATGTGGCATCTTCCACTACTTTTGGGAATGGAGTAGAAAGGGGCTTAGAGATTAACACTTGGTGACCTCCGCTACACTTCAGCAATTAAACAAAATGAAATGATGCTTCTCTACCTTCCGAAAAGGTATTGGCCTCTTTGGATTGTGGGACACTCCCTTGAACTACCCAATGAACCAAAATGGTTCAATGGTTCAACAGTTCAACACTATGTACCATTTACACTTTAACTGAGGTATTGAACCAAAAATGTTGAACCATTGCATTGAACCCAGGCATTGAACTGACTGTCTCTCAGAAGTTGACATGTGGTGACTTCCACCTTCCTCTAAAAAAGTAGTCCAGGGCCTTCTGCAACTGCCACCTGGCACTTTTCACATGATCTTAATACTTAGCTTATTGAAACCCTTTCACCAAAAAATAGATGAAATGTGGGTGCCGATATGAGACACGGATGCCAACACGTGGTGTGTTCTGCTTATCTGCTATTAGATATGTGACACGATCTGTGTCTCTCCTGAAAGTTATGAAAAGTGTCTCAGATGACGCCAGCTGGCCAGCTCCATGTTTCAAAAAGTGACACCTGGCATCTTCCACTCAAACTCAACACTTAGGAAAAAATGAAGTGAAGGAATCAAAAAAGGGAAAAAGAACCCATGCTCAAATTATGCCACTTGGTAGCCTCCGCTGCACTTCGACACTTAGACAGAAAAGAAACCCGTGCTCTGCTCCAAAACTCTACCACCATGACCAAGGTATGCAGGAACCAAAATTGCAGTGTGTGATTGAAAATTTGAATACAACGTAGGGTAAAAAATTACTCTACAGTCTCAAACAGAGTTCACTAAGTTTCTATACTTAACCAAATTTGCAAGAGGAGATCTAACAGTGAGCGTTTAATTAAATCACAGATCTAATAACAAGCATTTAATCTAACCAGATAATGATCTAACAAAGTACATGATATTTTCATAAGAATATCAATCGTTTTATTTTATTCAATATGTCAAAAGATGTTTAGAATACATGTGGAGCTAAAAAGTGACAAAATTTTATTGGAATCAAATAGTCAATGTGCTCAGAAGGCACGAAATGGTGCCAAGTGTCTTAATCATGGTAGTGAATATATAAGATCAACAATGATAATTTAAAGGTAAATATTAGGATACTTTCAAGGATATCAACAGAGTGTGTTTGTTTAAGCTATGAAGGGAACATGAGATGAAGACAAATTGTCAGATGTTTAACCATTGACCATTGGCATTTGAATTAGCAAAGGGAAAAACCAGTCTACATTATTTTGCTAATATTTTTTTATTCATTAAAAATTTGAAGGTGATATAAAAGGAATGTTATAAAAAACTTAAATTAAAATACATAAAAATTGATTAGAGGATTTTATTATTTGTACAGTTATAGATATTGAGCTCCAAAGTTGATTGTGTTTGACCATGTTCCGTAAGTGATCCAAGAAAGATAATTGAGTTGTTCATGATATTATTTTGATGTTTCAAAATGAAATAAACATTGGAGAGTGTTTTATAATCCATGAATACTATCTATATATAATATTTAGGTTTGACCAATCCATATTTAGTATGAATAAAGGCTTAGAAGTGTATTGTGTCTATTAAATACACTAGCACTTTAAGTGACCATCTTGTAGAGGTAAGTTGAAGGTGTTCTGAGTATATTTGAGAAAAAAATAAGTACAAAGATGTTATATAAGTATCTAAGGATTATGTTAAATTATTTTAGGTCATGATATGGACCCTGATCAAGTATGGAGAGTCAAAATAATATAATTATATTTTGACTGTGTGTGACTAGCCTAAGTAGTCATTTTGAGAGAGTTGTTTTTACTACTTAGAGCTTGTTTTGAAGTGTCTAAAGCATGTGGAGGTGTTTCATAAGTATTTAAGGGTTATCCCATGTTATCTAATCATATGGATATGTGAAATACTTGAGTGTTTGCTTTAGAAGTTTAAGACTATGTTTTTAATATATGAAGACCTGAAGAGTAAGGAGACCTAATTGATAGGATCAAGTGTTGAGTTGATGTTCTAGATGGCATGGACATATAATGGATAGATAAAGTTTATATTGGAGATATTTTTGATGTGTTTTAAGCATTGTTAAAGGATGAATATGGTCCAATTAGTCTCACATGTAACACGAGTATGAAGACCTAATTATTTTAGGTCTCAACAAGACCTAATGGTGGTTTGGGGTTAATGAGATAATGTCCGACCTATCAAGAGTGTGTTTCTCACATGTAACATGTGTATGGACCTATGTTAATTTTTATTCAATTATGTAAAGCATCTTTTCCAACCAAGATGGGTAAAAGGAAGAGAGTGGTATAAATACAAGGTCTAATTGGACTAATTATGCTAGTTGTGTATGTGTGAATTCAAGTGAAGGAGAAAATCTTTGAAAGATAAGGCACAAGTTAGTTAAGACCATAAAAGTGTGAAAAATATTATACATATTTATCTGATCAATTTTATATAGGAAGCCACACAGGTCATTGGACCTAATGAGACTAGAAGAGGTAGTTTGAGTAACTTAGCCCTAGAGGCAGCTTAAGAGACATTAGAAGTGAAGAGTGTAGATAGAGGTGATCATCATCAGTTAAAGAGTATAAATAGGTGTTCAAGGTGATCTATTTAGGTATTTTAATGGGTGCTTGGTTTCCTAGTTGGTTGGTTCCTCCTTTCAAGGTAAAGCTTGATAAAGGTCTAGTTGTTGTGGGTGCTCAGCTAGACACAGATACTTGCTCTTTGTGGGATTGGTGTCTCACTAAACTAAGGGATGGGTGTTCCTTGATCATTGGTTGTTGTTCTAAATATTGGATCTAATTTTATATAATTGTGGTCCATCTTGTAGGATTCAATGGATTTTATCCGCCAAGAAGGTTTACCACATATACGATGTGTTCATTTGATGTATGCTTTAGATGTATGTGCTTTCATGTTTATGTTTCTTGATCAAGTTGATGTATGATAAATAGTTAAGATTTAATAATTTAATTGGATTATCTTTCATCACTAGTTCACCCCCTAATGATTATACCTCTAATAATTGGTATCAGAGTAGGACATTCTTTGTAATTTTAACCACTTAAAGGTGATCTAAGGTACAATATGGGTGAAAATATCATCATTTTGATGAAGAAGTTTGTTATGATTGAGAGGAAGAAGAATTTGATCTATAAGATAAGCTCATGAGTGTACTTGGTGAACTAAAGGAGCAAAATAAGAGGAATTATAAAATGAGAAATATGATCAAAGGTCTTGAAGCACAAGTCAGATCTCTTGAGGGGAGTTTGTCAAGCAAATTCATAAAAAAGAAAAAGAGAATCAAGAATTAATCAAGTCTGTGGAAGAGCAAGCATGTAAATTGAAAGATGACATGGCCAAAAGGGCTAAGGAGGATAAGGAGACCATCAAAGATCTAAAAACTTAGTTAAAAGAGATAAATTCCAAATTGAGTTCAAATCAAGGTGATCATGATGAGTTGAAGTCCAATCTTGATTCTATAAAGATTATTAAAGAACAAGCATGCAAATTGAAGGATGACATGACTAAAGAAGTAAAGAGGGACAAGAAAACCATACAATTTCTCAAAATTTAGTTAAAGGCTGCAAGTTCAAGTATGAGAGCTAAAGAGGATGAGAGAATTCAATTGAAGACCAAGCTAGATTCATTAAAGGATGACCATAAGCAATTTGTTGTTAAGGTAAACAAGGCTAAGAAAGAGCAAGAGAGGTCAGTTCAAGACAAGAAGGATTCAAGCACCAAGTGCAACATGAGAAGATCCATCAAGCATCCAAGTGCCATGAGGTATGAAAAATATTTTAATGGTCATTGTTATGCTTGTCATAGGTTTGGTCATAAGGCAAGAAACTATAGAAGGAAGAGTAGTTGGTCAGCTATAAATATGGATAATGTAGTCTTCTATAATTGTCATGACATGGGACATATTGATATATTCTACCCCAAAATGCATGGGAAAATACTAACTCAGGTATGGAGACCTAAGACAGTCAAGATTGACCATAATGAACCTAAGAGACAAGATGGTATGTCTGCTGAGATTCATAATATTCATCAAATAGAAGGTATGACTGATGTTATTTTTTTTTGTTATCAATAATTTGGTCATATTGAAATATTTTATAAAATCAAGATCTCAAGTCATAAAAAGGTGCATGGACATCCTAGTGTGCTCAAAAAAGGTCAATCCTTGGCATGGAATCCTAAGGAAGTGAATTGAGTTGAAAGATCAAGGTGGAATTTCTGATAAATCAAAAGAGGAATTAAATATGAAGAAGTTTAAATAATTCCATGAGAATGTTTCATCTATCTAGATAAAAAAAGGAAAATCAAAAGTTAGTTCAAGTCAATATAAAGAAAATACCAAAGTGCTAAATGAGGCTAGTTCTGAGGTATGTATAGATCCAAGAGAACATACTATTGTTTTTGAGAAAATTTCATGTAAAGAACAATAGTTATCAATGCCCATTAATGAGGTTCTTTCTTTAGTTTAAAATGTATGTCATGAATATTTATTGTTTCCATATGTTGTCAATCCAATCTTAGAAGAAAAGGAGAAAATTGTAGTAGATGAACATCTTGCTTCTCTTAATACTAAGAAGAATAAGAACTATCAGTATCATATGACCAAGGAGGAGAAGGAACATGAAGAGTTATGGACAAATCATGGTTTCACATTGTTCCAAGACATTGTGGGTTAGGGTGTCTCTATTTAAGATTCAAGGAGACACTTGACAAGTGAGAGGAAGCATGGTGGATGCTACTTAAGCTTTGGTTGATGTTGCAGGACAAGAATATCTTTTGAAGATATGTGAGGGAGAGCATATGTGAATATGTTTCAGTCATGGTGGAGATATGAATAGTTTTATTACAATTGTGAACTCGAAAAGATTGATATGATGACTTGATAAAACTAAGTCATGTGTTTTGACAAGGTATTGAATCTTCATGCATGAGCAAAAGGAACTTGTGAGTTACATAGGTAGACAAGTCAAAGGATCAGGGAAGCCCAATTTTAGATTGGTGTATGTTAAAGAACAAATAACATGAGATGGAACTTGATGTTAGAGGGATTTTTTAAGCTCTGTGAGCAATTTGTCAGGTCCAAGGATAAAGAAGTCCAAGTTTAGATAGGTGCATGTCAAAGAGGGAGAAATTGATTCATATAATTGAAAGTATTTAATTATCCTAAGAATCTTAAATGGTATTTGAATGCACACATGTTTTTGAGAAATTATTATTGTCATGTTGAGGAAGAGACCCTTTATCATTAATGTGAAATGGGGAGAAAGATCAGAATAAAGGAATTCAAATGAATTCATTGTTCAAGTGAATTTATTATGAGGGTTTTTTATTATCAATGATAAAAGCAGATATTATTGAGCATGGTCATTGATTTTAGGTTGTCATTGATGTCAAAGAGAGCATGATTCATAGTGACTTAATGATAAAGTGATCAGATTGATTGTTTGGATAGTGTTTGACTTAGATAGATAATTGATGGATGATATTAATGGTATGAACATATTTTAAAGACCCCATGGGATGTTATGAATTCTTAGAGTAATTATATAAGTGAATGGAATTAATTATAATATTCATATGAATTTCCAATCTCAAGTAGTCATCTTGAAAAATAAAGCTAAGTGAGTAGATTGATGACATCATATTTCACACATGTGAAGGTTTCAAAGAATTTGGATACATAGATGGATTCCCCTATGAAATTTGATTATGTGATTCAAATTTTAGGTCATGAAGTTGATCATAGAAAAATTTATTAAGGTGCAAAGTTGGCCTATTAGACAAATTTCACTAAGTTTCTATACTTAGCCAAATTTTAAAGAGGAGATCGAATGGTGAGCATTTAATCGGATCACAGATCTAACAAAAAGAGTTTAATCTAACAAAATAATGATCTAAAAAAGCATGTCATCTTATCATAAGAATATTAGTAATGCATATTTATTCAATATGTCAAAGGATGGTTAGAGGACTGCAAAGCTACCAAGTGATGAAAGTTCATTGGAATCAAATAGTCAAAGTGCTCAGAAGTCATGCGAGGGTACCAAGTGTCTTAATCATGGTAGTGGAGATATAATATCAATGGTGAACATTTCAAGATAAAGGCTAGGATAATTTTGAGGATATTGATGGAGTGCATTTGATCAAGCTATGTAGAGATCATGAGATGAATATAAATTGTTAGATGTTTAAGCAATGATCATTGGCATTTGAAATAGCAAATGAAAAACTAGTCTGTAGTATTTTGCTAATATATTTTGATCTAAGATGATTTTGAAGGTGATTCAAAATGAAAAATTGTAAAATAATTAAAGTCACATATATACAAGTTTATTATAAGATTTTATTGTTTATATAGTTGCAAATATTGAGCCCAAATTTGACTGTGTGTTTGGCAATGTTCTGTAAGTTATCCAAGAAAGATAATTGAGTTGTTCTTGATAGTATTTTGATGTTTCAAGATGAAATAACTATTGAATATTGTTTTAGACTCCATGAAGACTATTTTTATGTATTTTATAGATTTGACCAATCCATATTAATTATGAATAAAGACTTAGAAATTGACTATGTTTAATGAATACATTAGCAGTTTGAGTGACCATATAACAAAGGTAAATTGAAGGTGTTCTGACTAGGGTTTAGGAAAAAGTAAGTAATTAGATGCTTGATAAGTCTTTAAGGCTTATGAGAAAGTATTGGAGGTCATGATATGCCCCTGATTAGGTATGGAGAGTCAAAATAATATAACTATATGTTGACTATGTGTGACCAACTTGAGTAGTCATTTTGAGAGAGTTGTTTTTAGTACTTAGAGCTTGTGTTGAAGTGTCTAAAGAACATGGAGATATTTTATAGGTCTTTCATGGTTCACCCATATGATCTAATCATATGGATATGTGAAATACTTCAGTGTTTTATTTATAAGTTTGAGACTGTGTTTTTTGTATATGAAGACCTAAAGAGCAAAAAGACCTAATTGATAGGTTCAAGTGTTGAGTTGGTGTTCCAAGTGGCATGGACACATGAGGGAGTGAGAAAGGGTATATTGGAGATATGTTTGATGTGTTATAAGTATTGGTAAAGGATTAAGGTGGTCCAAGTATTCTCACATGTAATGTGTGAGTATGAAAGCCCAATTATTTTAGGTCTCACCAAGACCTAGTGGTGGTTTGGGGATAATGAGATAATGACTAACCTATGAAGAGTGTGGTTCTCACATTTAATTTGTGTATGGACCTATGTTAATTGTGTTTCTATTATTTAAAGTATCTTGGCCAACCAAGATGGTTAAAAGTAAGAGAGTGGTATAAGTACAAGGCTTAATTAGATTAATTGTGCTAGTTGTGTATGTGTTGAATCAAGTGAAGGAGAGAACCTTTGAAAAAGAAGGCATAGGTCAGTTAGGACTAAAGTGTGAAAAAGATAAAACATGTTTATCTAATCAATTTGATGTAAGAGGACACATAACTCATTGGACCTAATGATACTAGAAGAGGTATTTTGAGCAAGTTAGCCTTAGAGGCAGCTTGAGAGAGATTAGAGGTGAAGAGTGCAGACAAAGGTGATCATCATTAGTTGAAGAGTAAAAACATGTGTTCAAAGTGATCTATTTAGGAAGCTTATTAGGTGCTTTGTTTCCTATGGGTTTTATTCCTCCTTGCAAGGTAAATATTGCTAAAGGTATAGTTTTGTGGGTGCTCAGCTAAATAGGGCCAATTTCTCCTTATGGAATTGGTGTCTCACTAAACTAGGGGAAGGGTGTTCCTTGATTAGTGGTTATTGGTCTAAATGTTGGATCTTATTTTATATGATTGTATTCATTATTAAAGGGTTTAATGGGTTTTATCCCCAAAAAAGGTTTCCTACATATATGATGTGTGCTTTGGATGTATGTGCTTTCATATTTATGCTACTTGATCAAGTTGATGTATGCTGAATAGTTAAGAGTTGGGAATTGAATTAGATTATATTGTATCACTGATTCACCCCCCCATTAATGGTTGTACCTCTAACGCTTTAGTGGTGTGTTGACTTATGGATTCATCTTCTAGCATCGTACCAACCCCACTCCACAATGGGGTATATAATATGATGATGACCTATTGGGTCATTTGTTTGAGTTTTTAAATAATCTACATTAGTGGTACTCAACCTTGGACTATAGGGGTAACATTAATTACTTGATGGATGTAGTGATTATGAAAAGGACAAGACATTTTTACAACAAGCTGGTTAATGTGGATCCAAATGATGTGATGCACCCTAGTGTTTTCCACACATAAGTCACTATTTAGAATGAGTGAAAATTGATAGTTTAGATAACCTCACATGATACAGACATACTATTGATGTAAGGTAAGTATCCTGAAGTTCCATGTCATAGTACAAACTCTTGAGAGAATAGGGGGCCTAAAAACCTTACTTTTCATGCACTTTTACTTTTTAATTAATAATTAAAATCTTCTCAAGAGAAAGTATATAGATGGAATTCAATAGTATGATGTAGCCTTGTAAGTTTTAGGATTTAAGACATTCCACTTACGTGTTTTTGTTCCAAGTCTTATGCCATAGAATTTTGAAAAAAACCATTTACCATATCTTTAAAACATCATAGGGTCATTGCACTACTTGAATTATTTTAAAACTTGTGCCTTGTGTCTAAATTGTAATTTTGAAACCAAATTCATGTGTGCCTCTTCGATCTATACCTAGTGTCATTATGCCATTAATTCTTGTCTAACTTCTTGTCTATTTTGAGAAGCCTAGTTTTCTAAGTTGAGTTCATATTAAGCCTTGACAAGTTCAAATCCAAACATTGATTGATTTATGCCTATGTATTTTGTAATTTTGTCTTAGAAATTGATATTTTACTTTTGGGTTGTGTAACTGAGGTTAATTCTTCATTCAATTTGAAAACTATTATTAGTGCCTAAATTTTGGAGGTTTTTTAACTTAGGTTAATTCTTCACTCAATTTAAAAACTATTGTTACTTCCTAGATTTGGGAGAAATATCATATCTTCCATGTACCTAGAGTTTCATGTATTTTTCTAAATGAACAAGTTTATGTCTAAAATCTAAATGCCTAGTTTATGCCAAAGTGTTTCAAATTTGTTAGATTAAATATCTTACCTTGTTTTGTTTAAATTATAGCTTTTGTGCCTTTTTTAAAAGACCTAGCACATGTTTATTTTGAGCCTAGATTTTATGCCTTCTTCAAAAGATTTAGTAACTTTGACTTGTTTGAAACACTTTGAACCTATAGTTTGGCATTCTAGTTTTTATTCATCCACTTGACCATTTGTTTAAAACATTTGATGTTAGACATATGAGGTTAAACTATTTTATACCAAGTTTTAGTATAAACCATTTTGGAGACACATCTCCACTTTTAGAAAAAACTAGACCATGTTTGGACCATTTGTCTTTTGGACCTTATTTTTTAGAGTTTGTATACCTCTAAGCCTTTTTGTGAAATGTTTATCATTGACTTAGATATGTCTCATTACACTCATGTTGGAGCCATGTATAATTCAAGTTAAGATAACATTCTTTCATATGATGACTTTGTTCAACACCCCTTTGGTGATGATGTTGTTTGTGAGATGGATCCTTATTCTCCTTATAATACTCAATATGGAGAACAAAGCCAAGATCCTCAATATTAATATGCAATAATACATTCTTTGGGACAATTAATGTACCAATTTCACCCTTTCATGCTTAATGGCACCCATTCCCCCACCTATACCATTAAAACTTCTTTAGATTATGTGAGAAACTAGGCTCCAAAGTGTCCAAGGATTACCATACCAGAACCTCATCCTTTGGCTCATGACAGAAACCAATCTTCATAATGTCCTACCATTACCATTATATGACCTCATATTTTGTCTTACATTAGTAACCAAGCTTCACAAATCCCTACCATTTCCATTATATGACCTTGTTCTTTATCTTATAAATACAACCAAGCTTTGTAACACCCTAACATTACCATTCTAGGACCTCATCCTTTGGCTTTCAATAGTAACCAAGCTTCATAATTCCCTACCATTACCATTCCAAGACCTCATCCATTGGCTCATGATAGAAACCAAGATTCACAACACCCTACCATTATCATTCTATGACATCCTCCTCTAGCTCATAATATCAATATAGATTTTTAATTCCCTACCATTACCATTCCATCCCATTCTAAGTATGGTAACTCATTCTCCCAACAATGTTTTGCAATCATAACTCAACGGGTCATAGTTACCATCCTAGATCGACAGGCATCCTTTGTTAAGCCCATATTAGATTATAATATTAAAAAAGAGATCATTACCCAAACAACAATTATTATTCATCCATTTACAACTATCCCCCACTTTAGAAATTCAATTCCAATATTTGAGCCATAATAGAGCCAATCAGTACGTCTCCAACATAGTTAATCATTTAAAAACTAAGTTGTGTTCAAAAATTATATTTTACAACTACTTATAAACCAAGGCCAAGAGAACCAACTCAACGATGATGTTTTTATGAAACACCTATTTGTGATAATTCAACCTATGATGAATCACCTTTTGATCCTTTACCCATTGTCAAGGAGTCTCACTCTAACAAACTAGTCTTTATTGAGTCACTTCTTGATGATTATAATTGTATTTGAGAAAATCATTATCTTGACCATTGTCTTGTTTTTAAATAACCTCCATTTGATAATCCATTCTTTGAGGGAGATGTCTCTTGACCTTTTTCCCCTCATTGAGGATTCTCACTTTGACAAACAAGTCTCTATGGAGTGCATTATGCCATCACAATTCATTACTTGTCCAATACCAAAAATTCAACAAGACATAATTGTAGCAACATCCACACCAAATGAAAAATCAACATTGAATTTTGGTTCTAATCTTGAACCAACATCAAATTTAGCATCATCATCAGAATCAACATTAGTCTTAATATCAGATGCAGAGTCCTTTTAGACAGAATCAAAATACATTCATGGTTATTACAATATTGGTTATGCATGTTTTATACATCAATTTTAATACATTTGTGGTCCCTCCATAGTTTTTTTGGATGATTACTTTAGCATCGATACAAGTTATCATAGTATTTTCTATGAGGATTGTGCTACCTCTTCCCATTCCATTCTCATTCCACATGCCATTAACACCATCCAACCTAGCAATTATATTGTTATTCCACCTTCAAAAAGTGTTGATTAGGACCAAAAAAATCATACCTTATTGAACTACATCCATGGTGACATATTATTTGAATAATATTAGTAGGACCAAGATCACATTCATGCATTAGAAGAAAAATCTCCTAGTGAAACCTATTTGGAGGCATTAGGGGGCAATCAAAGTCTAATTTAGCATCTTTTATTGAAACCTTTTTCGAGGCACTAAAATAAAATAAAATTCAAATGCCAAAATTCTTTAGTGAAACCTTTTTGAAGGTGCTATGGTACATTTAAGATAACTTCATTGATGAAAACCTCTTTGAGGTGCCAAAAGCTGAGCACAATAGTTCTTCACTATTTGATGAAGAAATTATCAAAGATAACATCAATACAACTTCCAATCTATAACATAATCATATGGTCACAAGTCTCAATCCCCAAAAATAAAAAATTTGGTGGTCTTAGCAAGAGCATATTCATAAGTATTTAGCCCTACCATAACCAAAATTATGTCAAATTTGGAATCAGCAACCTATGTACGCCTAAAAATCCCAATCTTCATTTGTTGTCCAACCATATACACTCCATTATAATCCATTTATTCATTCTAGACCTATATTACATTGTCAAATTAGACCTATCAACCAATATTTATCCCATTTTACCATCCCTAGCTACACTTTCCTTTGTAGAGGTTACGAAGACATTTTGTCTTGAGGTTTGAAGGAAATAGAATCAATTACCAATGAAGATCAAAACAACATTATTATAGTCTAAATCTAAAATATGTTCTTGATAGATAATCTATTCAAAAGTGGTATGGGCTAGTAATTTCTATATATACATAATATTTTCAAAATTTATTAATTACTAATATTTTCTATGTTTCAGGAACCTATCGAGTCTCAATCTCTTTGAGTGCATGCCCTAAGGAGTACATCAATAAAGGGGTGGGTATACCATTGGTGATTTATAGTATTTTTGTTCCTTATTTCCACTTATTACCAATCTAATCATCTCTTTAAAATGTTATCCTAAGCTTTGCCTCTCATTTTACACACTCCTCTAGTCTTTTACCACCTTCATTATCCCTTTCCCTAACCTAAACCCCTTTTGATATTTTACATGACTATGTTGGCCACATATACCTCATATTATTATTGACAAAACTTATTAGGGTCTAGGTCAACCCCTGGCTGACCTAGTCCATGACCTAGTTAGTTTTTATCAATTATGATACTAGGTTGACCAAGTTGACCTTGTCAGCCAAAACTTTTGGAAGAGTTTAGGGTTAGATCCACCTATATAAACACATATATTTATTCAATATTAGAGAGAAAAAAATATTTATTATTCATTTTCACTTCTTTAAAATTTGCTCTTCCACCATTCTACTTGAGGAGTTTTAGCTTAGGGTTTCTACTTGTAGAAGAATAGTCTTGTGGAGAAGTATTGGATGCTTTGGCCTTTTTTAGTGATCCTTAAAAACCACACTAACCTCTTTTAAAACACCTTTGTCTAAGGGATATATTGAGTCTCAGTGGGTTCATCTTCCAGATAAGTATCTCTAACTTTGTTCATCTCTTTAATAGGTATAAGTAGCATAAATAATGGTTTTTGAATAATATTTCTCTCTCTATTCATTAGAGTTTTACCTATACATATCTAAAATAGGATTATATTATGTATGTTTAATTTTATGTTTACTAACACCCTCTTTGTGCCAAAATATTTGGTGAACACTATATTAGACTTTTCCTTTACTTACTATTAGTATAGTGAATATGAAAATATAGGACCTAGTTAGGGTTATTGCATAGTTTTACTTGACTGGAGGCTTTGGAACTCTCCCTAGTGATATTATTGTGGTAAGAGATCCCCTAATTATATATAGTAGATCCATATTGGTAATGACCCTGATTATCTAATGTATCCCCAATTGAAAGTGTAGGTAGGATCTATATTCTCCAAACTAGGATATATTTTTAGAATCTATTACATTTACCATTGCATATATTCTAGTGAACCCAATGTGAATCTAACCCTTGAAATTTTTATTTCACATTCTTCATTTCTATAATTTTATTATATTTTATATATTTATGATATTAGGTCAAACAGGTCGATATAGTTCTAACTTATGTGTGCATATTTAACACATAGTCATATCAGAATGATTATGTTCTTTTTATGCATGTATTCATCAAATGCAGGTTGTTAAATCAAGCAGGTTGAAACAATACTTTTATTCAATCCTAGATAATAAACTATATCAAATAAGTCAATTTAGTATTCTAGTCAGCATCCAAAATAACAAAGTAAGTCATACAAGTCAACTTAGTCTTACATTTAACATCTAGATAACAAACTAAGTCAACTAAGTTGATTTAGTCATCTTAATAGGCTTTATTAAATAGGTTTTTAAATAACTAGGTCATCCCAATCAACTCAATTGGTAGAAATTGGAAGCAAAATTCAAGGTACTTTAATAGAAAATTTACAATCCTCAATATCTTCCAACCCACCAAGGTTCTTTTCTTTCTCTCTTTCAATTCAATACTTCATTACAGTTCTATTTTGTGTAAGTTTTCAATCTTTAAAATTACAATCCTATAATAAATTACGTTTACTTGGTTGACTTAGTTCTATATCTCATTTTCTATCTAAAAGACTAAATCAACCTGGTCAATTTAGTTCTTAAACACTCTCGATTATACATAATAGTATCAACCAAATCAACTATGTTCTATAATGTTTGCATATAGTGTCATCTTAACTAACTTTGTACTATTCTTAATTTTGGAATTAACAACTATATACTAGTAATTAATTTACACTTTCATTTTCAATTATTTGTATGCTTAGAATAGATTATATAGTCTAATTAGGTGGTTTTTCAAAATACTACTTAGTTGTGTTATTTTTCTATTTTTTCACACACTACCAAATCACAAAAAATTTAAAATGTAATCTAACATTTATCTTTCCAAGGCCTACCTACTTAGATTTCATCACCAAGGGAGAAATTGACTTGGTTTTCTGGCCAAGTATAAATACATGGTTAATGGTATATATTGGAACAACACCTAATACCTTTATTGTTGTGGGATTGTGAAGTGAGGGAGTAGGCCCCAATACCAAGCCAGTACCATTGACAACACATATCTATTTCAACCTAAACATCCTAAAACCATCGATAGATTATTTTTTAGTTGCTTATTTTCAGTGTACTTCCCTATCACACTTAAAATAACACTTTAAAAAAATCTAAAAAGACTCAAGATGACCACTTAGTTAGCATTAAATTTTTAGTTGATTGCTTTCTCTCTAATCATTATATATTTTATTCTAAAAACTTGCATTGGCGAGCATTGGTGTAAGGTTTTATGTTTCGTGCTTATTGGATCATTCTCATTGATCCAATTATTTGTATGTTTAAACTTTCATTTCTTTCTTCAAATTACATTGCAAAATCTTTCCCTATTTTTAGCACATTGTCATTTTGTTGGACATAATCTCTTATAGACTATCTTTTTCACTACCTACAGTACTAAGTCAACCTGGTCGATCATGCATCCTTATCAGACTACATTTCTCATAGTTTGTAGTACTAATTCAAACAAGTTGACTCAATACTCTTATGCTTTGTGTCCATCAGTATTAAGTTGACCTAGTCAAATCTATAGTATTATTAGCTCCCTTTTTCAATAATGCACAAGCCACTCAGTTGACTCTATACTCTTATTACTATCTTTTCTCTTCTATCTGGTTGACTTAGCTCTCTATCTGGTTGACTTAGTTCTTTGTCTCTCTCTCTCTTTGTTTAGCATCTTCCTTGTTTTCTAAAGCATCATATCCCTTATCATAATATTTTTGGATAACTTGAATCCATTTAGACACTATATGAGGTGTTATTTCCTTCTTATATTTTATTCCTATTTTTAGCTTATGGGTCATCTTATGATTCCCATCTATAAATTATTTTAGCCTTTGGGGCATCTTACAATTCCCACCCACATATCATTTCAAACTCTAAGAAATCTTGTGTTAGAGTTACAATCACTAAGAAGGAGGGTTGAATTAGTGAGCCTATATATTTCAACTTTAGTTATAATCCTTCCAAACTCTTAATCAATACATACATACATTCATGAGGCATACTCATCATTCATTGTAATGAATAAGAAATACAATGCATGGGAAACCCTCTTGCGGAATAAAACTTAATGGAACCTTCAATTGGAATATTATCCTATAATAAAAAGAACCAATTTATACCATCTACAAATGATCAAAAAACTACCATTCCTAATTTTACTGAGACTGCAATCCCACAAGGAGCTTCTACACTTGTTTAGCTGAGCAGTGACAACAATTAGACTTTTCGCAAGTTTCAAATTACAAGGAGGCTATAATCCCCTTAGATTTTTATAATCCATAACAAAACCTATGAACACATACACCTTTTCACTAATGTCTTCAACACCTGATGATGAACCTTTGATTATCTCTCTTCACCTTAGTTCATACTAAAATAGCAAGAGCATTATTATGTCAAAAAAATTATGAACAATAGGTCATACAAATAGTCCTCAAACTGATTTTCTTATCAACTCATCCTCAAGGCACTCTACCCTTCCTTCACTCCACAAAACACACACAAAAACCTCTCTCTAATCTTTCCAAAGTCTCTCCAACCAAGTCTAGAAATAACCAACTTTGATATCTCTATTTATAGAGCAATCTTGATAATCAACACCTTGGTCAGCCATTAGGCATGTATTAACCCTTAAGCCATCTCTCACATGAATACATCACTCAATACAATCTTCATAGGTTGCCCATAGAATATATGGGTCAACCTTAAGGAACTAAACCTTTTAATAATGCCCTTGTAGCCCTTATAGGTCTCATGTGAACACATTCACCCATTTACCACACCCTTGAGTAAAACAAAAACATAAGACCAATTTCAAATACATGGGTCCATTCCTTATGTCCCCTTAGACATCCTCAAATGATCACATTCATCTTATCTCACATCTACATATGCTCAATCAACTTCAAATAGAGACATTATACACAAGAACACCACTACCAAACATATAGTCAATTTCTTAAGAATTATTCATACATAATATAGATTGATCACACCTTCAAAATCCATATAGAGCATCCTCATGGAGTTTACAACACTCCTAAATATATAATTCATGATGAGATATTGAAATAACTTCAAAATGAGCTCAAATATTCTTCTTGAGTCACTTGTAAAACAAGCACAAACACACAGTCAACTTCTAAGCTCAATATATTTAATTATACTGACTTTCAGATCTTCAAATCTATATTTCCAAATGCACCTTGGAGTCTTCTACAATTTTACTTTTTACAAAAATTGAAAATTTAACTTCTATCAAAATATATGGAAAAAATATAGAGATCTAGTTTTTCCTCTATTAAATTCAAATATTTGAATTCAAATGGTCACAATTAAAATTTAAACACAATGCTCATATCTCATGTCTTATCAGCTCAGATCAAATATGTACCATCAATCTTGTTTGATCTTTAACACATAGTCCACAAATGTTAAACATTAAAACTCAGTCACCTTGACCTCATCTCATGAAATCTTGAAATGTTGACTCAATGTGCTCTGTCGACCTCTACAAATCAACTAGGTCTTTAACTATCAATGCACCATTCAATCAATCTTTATGAATACCCACTCACCATTAGATTCTTATCATATACCTTTACTTAGTCATTAAACATCATGCACCTATCCTCATCTCACTAATTCCTAACTTCTTAGAGCAATGTGCATCATCGATCTTGCTCAAACTTTAACTTGTGTAGAAATGACTATGGGAACCTTGTTTATATGCCTGAGTAGACATTTTTAAACCTTAATAATTTCTTCTATGTTTAGATGCATGATCTTAAATTTGGACTAGATGATATCCTCACATAGGAGAATCAAAGAATATAATAAATATATCTTTAAACCCTCACATGTGTGAGATATAATTCCATTAAAATGTATTCTCAAAATCTTATCATAGAGCCAACTATGTCCAAATCTGCTTGAGAGGCCAACTTTGAGCATGCATAACTATTTTCACACTTCAATGCATGATCTAAATTTTAGTGAAAATAAAATAGGATAAAAATTGAACAAACCCATAAGATAAATTTATCTTGACACCTTCACACGTGCAAGATATGCCACCATTAAAATTCTCACTCAATTCTTCTTTCCACATTGCAAATTTGACTAAGAATGGGAAAACACAATCAAACTGCTTAGGAGCCCAAACTTTCATATGCATATCTTGTGATGTGCTAAATCGCATGATCTAAAAGTTTGCATAAATAAATAAAGAACAAAAATTAACAAATCCATATGATAATTTTATCCTGAAACCTCCATACATGTGAATGCTAACCTTATCAACATGCTTACTTGGCTCTTTCTGGCCACATGCAAATTTGGCTATGGGAAAACAAAGTATTATGACTGATAAGCCAAATTTGCACCCTCATATCTTTGACTTCAATGCATGACTTTATATCTATCACATAATAAGTAAGGACTAATTTGATCACAACTAAATGACCAACTCCTCTTGACTCATTCCCATATGGTAATGGTAATGTCATCAAACTACATACTCAGATTTTGTGCCACCAGACCAAAATGTTTAGATGAACATAATGAAGAACTAGATGACAACCACTCATATACACAAGATATAAAATCATATAACACTTCTTATGGGACCTCTTTCACATACTTAATAATTCATACTCATCCTTAAACATCTCTAACTATGACAAAATAGAAGATCAACCAAGCATACTTCAAACATATTAGGACAAGCACATTGCACACTTTTTCATTATTAATTAGGCTAAATAATCACTTCATCCACTCAATAGGATATCTCCATGACATCACTAAAAACTCTCCAAAAATCTCCCTCTTTTTCATTTATGTTAATAACCATCATATATAGCAATATACATCTCAACTTCCCTCTCTTCAAGTACTCCCACAACAGGAACTTCAAGCACTCCCACAACAATAACTTTTTTCTCCTTTGACAGAATGAAAAATTGGGAACCAACATATTCTAAGGACCTAAAAAGACTCAAATACTAAAGGACCATCTTATAAATATGATACAAACTTCCCCTTAACTTGAGCCTACTTCAACTTGCCTCGACAACATCCTCTTGCTTCATGCCAACACTCTTCAATCAAACACTGAAACCAATAAAAAAATAACACAC
The DNA here is from genome assembly GCA_037957365.1 of Torreya grandis. Classification (NCBI taxonomy): domain Eukaryota; kingdom Viridiplantae; phylum Streptophyta; class Pinopsida; order Cupressales; family Taxaceae; genus Torreya; species Torreya grandis. Next base: position 1,885,364 of record JARHVA010002611.1, read on the forward strand.
AAAGTCATATAAATTTTATGGAACACATCAAGAAACATATAAAAGGGACTCCCCATAATAACTTTGAGCAGTTTCATCTTCTGATCATCTTCATATCTCCATACACCATGAAGAATCACCACATATGCTTACTATTCTTCTCTCTCAAGACACTTCCATGACCACCAATAGAGCATCATACCACTCATAAAATAGGAAAATTTTCTAAACTAACTTGAAAAATCTCTTTAAAACATACATACCTTGTTCTTTTGTAGAAACTGAGCAAAAAGCATTCTTCTTCAAACTAAGCATGTTTAGCCTCCGTGTAGCCCTACCTAAAACTTGTAGAGCCCACAATTTTTAATAGACACATCTTCAGGACCTAAAATTTCATATCTATATCACTCTAATATTCCCCTTCAATCACACAAATTTGAATCGCCCTGCACATCCTCTGAAACATACTTCCTTCACAAACTTACTAGTTAATTAGCCCTTTATATTGACAAAAACTTTAATAATTTGAGAACTAAAAACCTTCAATTCTTTGTGAAGCTTGATTTAACCACCCATTTGTTCCATTAATCATAATAATAATCCTTAGACCTTAATTCACAAGGCAACCCACTTTTCTAGCATAGCCCAAAACCCTAGAATCTCAAAACAAACAGTGACAATAAACCTCTTTCTAGTCAATGCACACCTCTAAAACTACTTACACTCCTGTAGACACCCATCACATTGTTTTGGACCAATATTTTATCTTTCACAACTTTCATAACCTTGACTTCTTATAACCCATTTTAGGACCTACATACTCATAAGCACAAACTAGGAAACACAAGAGCAAACAAAAATCTTCAATTTGACTTCAACATACCTTTAGATCATAAAACCACCTAGAACATGCTAGAATAAGGTCAACAGACCTTTATATGAAAAAAATATTACCTTGACATATCACAAATCCTCCTTTTTGATATAGGAACCTTAAATCTGACCCTATAGACTATTCCAACTGAAAAACACCATAACAATGCTTGCTTCCCCACTTGAAAGAAATATCTTAAGAAGCATAGATAAAGACACCCTCTGTAATTCAATGCTATAAAACTAAAACAAATCCTCATTTACATTCTCCTCCTTGCTCAATTGATACTTATATTTCTTCTTCTTTGGCTTTAAAAAAAACTTCCTCAACTACTATAACATTCTCCTTTTCTTCTATGATTGGATTATCAATACATGGAGACAATATAGATTCATGTCATACCTTTGCATTTGAATAATCCACCTTGTATAATGGAATATCATCAATATAAACAAACAATTGATGTTTTTTGTATGATACATGCTCAACAACATCAGGATATTCACTTGGATCCATACATACTTCAGGACTAGCCTTAACAAATATCTTGGTCTTCTCCTTGAGCTTGAACTCTTCATTCTCAACATGAGTAGACAATGAGACCTCTTGTTACTCTTCAACTTCTAAACCATTCTCCACCATAGTAAACAAATTATTGGACCTACAGTCTTATAATGACTCACACTTGTCATCATTGGCTTCCATGTGTTAACTTGCCTTCTTTCTTACACTCTAGGAGCCTAATTGAACTCATCTTGATTTGATGGCCTTTATTTGTGGAATCTAGCAATGTGACCTCTCTGTTCACAATTTTATCACACCATACTCCTTGATGGAAACATAGTTTGTCTTACCATGTTTGGACATAAACTTGTTGTAGACACTTAAAAACATCCCTTACATCATTTTTAAGGTTGCATCACCATGACCTAGCTTTCAACCCTGACCTAGTTAACTCCTCTATTAACTTATTGGACCCTCATTTACACAAACTTGAATAAACCAATCAATACCTTGAATTTCACCTCATTTTCCTTAGAGAGTCGATAGCTGATGGTTAGCCCAACCATCAATGATTAACCCAACCATTGATGGTTAGCCTAATCATCAATGGTCAGGTACCCTCACCCAATAAATTAAAAACTTCTAGCTGTGAACAAGCTTGCACTAATAAAATTGACAACTTTCCCATGCACAAACTCATGGATTTCTTTATGTCAGTCCATCACACTTATCCAGGACCAACTTAGCAACTTTCCCTCCCTCAATTTTGAAACTCTTTCTCCTTATTTAAGAAATTTTGTGCTATAGTTACAAGGCTCATAGAGGAGATTTGGCACCAAAATATGTGTCTCTAGACTCTCTTATTTTTTGTGTAGACATTCAGCAACCCAAAGCTCTGCCCATGTGATTCTCTCATCAAGGTACCATTACGCTACCAAAATTTCTCTAGGCATTCAACCATCCAACTCTACAAATCAAAGGTACCTCACTTTTTTTTCTCAATTTCATTGTATCCTTATTTGCTTATTATAAGTGTGTTCTCTGTTAAATACTCTTCCTACCTATTTTCCCTTACCCACACTACCCATACAACCTTATGGCCCCTCAGTAACCTATTTTAAGCTTATTTTTACTCCATATGAAGTTTATGATAGGTGACTACCAATAGTTTCCATAATCATCATTGGTTATAGAAATTGTCATTGGTCACCCAATTGTCAACGATCAGGACAACCATTGTCGATCACCCTAGCTATCGAAGGTCATTATCACCCAAAATTATAGATTGTTATTTTGACCATCCTTTTCACCTTCTCAAACTTATGGCCATCCCCTGACCTATACCTGAACACTTTTATAATTTGTATAGACTTGACCTTAACTTGTTTATTGCATGTAGATGACCATACTAAGACTTGCACATGAGATAGATAGTGTCTTTGACAGTCCTATTATCCCCAGCCTCTATTTGCTAATCAAAGTGACATTGCCTTTGAGATATCCCTTTTCATTGTGGTTCTCACACCCCATCTATAAGATGTAGAGGAATAGTTATCCATAATCCAAGAGGATATTGATGAGGCTACTGCATTTTGGAACCATTATTTTGATAACATCGATCCTACTATAGATTAGTCTTCTTTTTATATTGTTCATCAGCATCATTTCATATATTATATTTATAATTTCCTTTTTATCAATAAACTTGGATGTTGAAAAAGGGTTGACATCCATTTAAGGAATCATATTTATTTTTTGAGATTGGTTTCTCACCAGACAGCCCCTTACTTCTCTATTAACATATTTTTCATTGATTTTATGTGATTTGCAAGTCATTCTTCCCTCACTAAAGAAGAGTTCACACCTCATCTAGATATCAATGCATGTACTTTATACTAGGTACACACCCCTCATCTATTATTTCTCTCCTCCCTCAAATCAAAAAGAATTAGATTAAGAAATTGAGTGAAACATTTTGGCATGCCTGGTGGGACCCCTTAAGGGTTCATAGTTTGGTTTATTTCATGTAGTTTCATTAATGAATCTCATGTTAGTTGCATTTCTAAAAATCTCTAAATTTTAAAAAATACAAAATTTATTTTACTTTTCTTTTCTAAAATCAAAATGAACCAAAAAAAAGAGTGCAAAATTTATTCTAGGAATAGGTTGCATTGTCATCTTGTATTGTTGCATTGTTCCTTGTTTGAATTTAAAGAAACCAAAGATTTTATTTTAGGCTAAAAGTAAGTGCATCCATTGAATTACATGTTTAATTTTTATTTCACATAGATTAATTAATTGCATTTTGAATAAATCATAGAACATAAATGTTACACTACCAAACCACTACACCAAAGAACACATCAAAACATACTTGAGACAAGGCCTATTGGGATTTCATCACCCTTTGGATCACCTTACCTTACCTGATGATCCCACTTGGATTTCACCACCAAGGGGAGGACCCACTCCATTCTCTAGTAGAGTATAAATTCTAGATAAATGGTATCTATTGGCTAAGCGGCCCAGCTCGGCTTCAGGTTCATGAAGTACGGGGAGCAAGCCCCCAGTACCAACCCATGTACCTAGTCTAGTGTAAATTATTTGAGCACCCAAAATTAACATAAAACCATCCTTATATGTATTTTTAGTACTTGAATCATAAGCCAATTTTCCCTTTCACACTCTTTAAGGCATAAGCCAAAAGTGATTTAAAATAAATCCTAGGATTAATTGCATTTTTAGTGTGTGTTTTGTTTACTTTGGGTTTTTCTTGGATTACTCATTATTTGAAGTGAGTTTTTTTTTGTCCACTTCCATATTTTTCATATGGTTTTGACTAAACAACAAGTGAAAAATCAAAATAATTAACCACCACCTTAATCTTCATCCATGGATTAACCTCAGATGTGGATAAATCTCCCCATGGTTCACCTCACCATTCTCCTCTACCACCATCTCCCTCTAGAATTCTAATCATATATGAAAGAGATCTATATATCACCACTTTTATTGACAACAATCCAATTGCCTTACAACATTACCTTAACACTTTGCCTCATCGTACCCCTCCTACTTCGGTTCCTTTTTTGAACCTTCTCTTGGCATGACATCCCACCTCATGGCAAGAACCACTTCAACTCAACCATTAGCTCAGACCTCTTTTAACATCCCATCCACCCAAACCCAAACCATCTTTCCACCACCCAACCAAACACCCTTAGTTACACCCCATGGGGGTTCAACCTTACCATTAGTTACTTACACCCCATCTACTATGGCGTTATCTTCCATTTCAACTCTTATCTTCCCTTTGGTTGTAACCAATCCTTCAACCACAATTCCACTTTAAAACTTAGTTCTCTCCATACCTCAAAACCTTCCTCTAATTATCACTAGGGTAACCACCCAATCTAAACCTTCCCAACTTCCTCCTACCTCAATCATACCAACCACATCTTTTCCTCAATAGGTACCTATGACAACTTACTAATATGTCCCTAATCTACAAGGGTACATACCAACCACTACCGAACCTTTTATACCAAATATTTATTATTTTCTGCCATCTCAACCTCTTAACACCACCTATCAATATGTGGCTTTGTCATTACCATATGTTGCCTATTCGTACATTACCAAAAACTATCCTTAACAAATTGTACCTCTTAATTATGTGGTTTCTCAATCCCAGCCTGACCTAATCAAAATTCTCATAGACAAAATGACCAGTTTGAAGTTATCTATCTTTGCCTCAACCAATATATTGTCTTACGACCAAATTTGTAATGATATTATCCATCCCTCTATACCTATTCATGTGTATCCTTCTCAATGGGAATTTCCCAAATTTTCTAAATTCCAAGGTAAGGAGGACATTAAACAACACTTAAGAGCATTCTGACATGCATGTTACTTGATTACTTATGATGATGCTCTTCTCTTATGAACCTTTCCCATGTCATTATATGGGGCCGCCCTTGACTAGAACAGTGCTCTTCCCACTCATTCCATCTTTTCTTTCTCTCAATTGGCACAAACCTTTTTGGAACAATTTTCTATAAACATATCTAAAAAGGTTTCCATTATGGACCTATACTCATTAAAATAGTTTGAAGATGAGTCCATTTTTGATTTTGTTACTAGATGGAGAGGTCTTACTAATCAACCCACTTTCCCATTACATCAACCTAAGTTAATCAAATTTTTTTCCTAAGTTTGTGCTAAAAACATTGCTTCAACTCTCTAATTCCAAACCTTTAAGACCTTTGACAAAGATTTTACAATGGCCTGTAAATTGGAAAACCATGTTATTGAAGAAGGGAAGTTGAAGCATCAAAATTAAAATTCTAGTTTCAAATCCATGGCATCAACTTCCACTAAAACTACAAACTCAACCAATTCTAAAGTGAAACCATCATCACATTTGGTCATTCTTAAAACTACACCTCCTCCACCCACCAACCAAACACCTCCAACCAACAACCCTTCTAATTTCCAAAACTATGCTCAAAATTAAGTTCCTTCAAAATCATTTACCCCAATTGGATAATCTTATGCATTAGTGTTGGAGAAACTAATCAAATCTAATCTAATCCAACTTTTGCCCATCAAATCCCTTCAACAATTTGATACTTCTTGCCCCCTTCTCTGGTGGTATAATGAGAATGATCATTGTGACTATCATCAGGTTGTTGGACATAATACAAATAGATGCAATACTTTTAAAAGTAATGTCCATGACCTAATTGATAAAGGGGACTTTTTGTTTGACAACCTAAATGCTCCTTCAAAACAATTCCTTGATATTTTCTAAAAACCATTTCCAAACCATCCACCTTTAGCCCAACACCATGAAAACCAACCTGAATCCTCAAATTCACATGAAGCACATGTAATCAATGTAATTAGTAATGTGCCTATTGTTGAAGAAGTTATTGATTTTATCTCCTAAATTAAGGAGAACCACCTACCACCAACCCTTTCAAATTCCCAAATGAAGGAAGTGACTATCCCCTCTACTTCCTTAGATGAAACCATGGTTTCACCCACCCCTCCTATGGTGGAAACACCCAAGGAGATGGTCACTCCATCGACCATTTTATTCACTCCTCCAATCTATCTCAAAAAACCATGTATTCCTTTGGACAACCGAACCATGAAAGAATTTAAACCAATCCTTCCACCTAAAACCATTACCCTTACCACACCAATTGCAGAATCATTTGTATCTTCCCTGAAATTCATCTCTCAAGATACAATACCCCTATCTACCCAACCATTGCCTTTGGAACCTTCTACCAAGGATAATAATACTAAAACCACTACTTCTTCATGCCCAAAGGGTTTATACTTTAAATCTAATAATTAGGGAATAATTTATGTTTATAAACCCTTTTCCTAGCTAGTTCAAAGTTTGGGTTTCACCTCCCAACCTAACTTTGATAGAGCTACCTTTTGGCATCGGCTCGGACTCCTGTATCAAAATAAAACTGAACCTTATACTTCAATGGAATCCACTCTCGAGCCTATTATAATAACTCTACCAACTACTCCTCCTAAAGTTACCAAAGGACCACCTTAATTACCCCTATCTAAAATTTCTAAATCACCCTATACTTCATTTACCAAGCCAAGCAAAACCTTGAGGATCCCTCCCACACCAAATCTCGCTCACCCTCCTTTGAGACTAGATCTAACCACACTAATCCAACCAAAACCCAATCCAATTAAGCCCATTAAGAAAGAGGGACTACCCAAACCTCAACTTTTAGGAAGAACTATACCAGCTCCTTTACCCTTACCTTCTATTTTAGGACCACATCCTTCTACAATTACCATAACTTACTCTTCCTTCAAAAACCCATCTACATTTTCTTTACCTATAACAAGCCCATCACATAGTTCAGTGTCATTCCTCTCCAACCTTTCCCCATCCACCCTCCCATCTATTAAACCCTCATCATCTAGACACCTAATTTCTAGACCAATTACAACTAAGACAATTCATTCAAAACCTCTAGCTATGCTTACCCCACCAACCATACCTCTTATTCATAATCCCTTGCCCAATAAGAAACCTAAACCAAAAAACCAAACCTCACCATTTCTAAAATCCTTATAAGAGTCTTATACAATAATATTACAAAGGCTCATGCAAGTTTATACTATTAACTTACCCCCCATCAAGCCTTTTGACCCCACTTGTCAAAATTTAACCTAGTTCAATGACAATCTAATTTGTCTTTACCATCAAACCCCTGGGCATAATATGTAAAACTATAAAGCTCTCAAAACTATCATTCATAGCCTTTTAGAGGAGGATGATCTATTAGATGAATCTTATTTAAGCCCTTTGCCTCTTTTAAAACCTATCTAATCCCCCTACTAATCCTATCCTTCTCCACTCCCATCAAGGAATATAAAAGAGGAACCAAAGAAAATAATGGTTCCCTTTATCCATACTATTCATACGGTAACCTAGTTTAGAACCTGACATAAAGACAAGGGTAAAGGGGTCCAACCAAATGAAAAGGGTAAATCCAAGGCCACCATTCTATGGTCTTAACCTTCACCTCCTCAACTAACTAACCAAACCTAATAGATTACACCTTCACCTTCACAACCATCCAAGCCTAAGGTCTCCATTTTGGAAGCCCCTTCCTCCTCTAATGCACCTTCATTTGTCCAATGCCTGGTGATAAAACAACTTCACCAAATGCCTATTAAAATGAGTCTTTATGAATTAATTAATACCTCACCTCAACATTTTCAAGCTTTAATCGAATCAATGCATTCCATATAAGTTCAACCAGATGATCCCCAACCTCTTGCATCTTTGATTAGAGTTGTCCAACACATTACCAATGTCACCTTTCAAGAATCTAAAATCCCACCATATCATAGTGAAGATCCTAATCCCCCTCTTTTTATCATATCATCCATTAATCATACACATGTCAAAAGGGTCATGATTGATGGGGGAGAAAGTATCAATATCATCTCCTCCCATGCTTATGATCAACTTCAACTACCTAAAAACATTATGTCAAAAATCTTGATGGTTCTCTAATCATTTAATGATACCTTAGCTATTACTCTAGGGACAATTATTCTCCACATCAATTTGGGGCCTCAAACCATTCTTGAACTTTTTTACATCATAGAGGGAAAATTTAATATAATGTGTTACTTGGTCACCCTTGGATCCATGCCATGGTATACATCCTTTCTACCCTTCATCGATGCATCATGTTTGAGCATGAGGGAAAATTCATTATAATAAAAGCTGATCTAAGTCCCTTTGCTTCTTGTAATATGATGTATCAGCCCAATGATGTTCTTATTCCACCTTCACCCTCTTCATAGCCAACCACCAGCCAAACCACTACATCAAACCAACACACCAACACTTATAGTTTCAATAATAGTGAAGCATCCACTAGTTCAACTATTCCTTCATCATAAATCTTGATCAAGCACCCCTTACAATCCACATTCCAATGACTTACACTTGGGTAATATCAAATTTTAGATTTGGATGCTTTCCCCTCTCCATATGAATTTGAGAACTTTCAGAATGATTTGTCTTATGATCCCAATATTGATACCTTTGTCCCCTTTGGTCTTCCCAATAACATAACATATTTTTTTTATTGGGGACTTGATAAACTACTTCTTTCTCCCACCACCATGACTCTTATTCATCCATTCACTTCCAACTTTTCATATCTTAATAACCTAACCTTCACCCAAATGTACCTTCATTGATGTGCTTAGAAAGGGTTTGGGTTTGGCCTCTATGAACAAAGACCCTATGAACTTCTTACTATCAAAACTCAAAAACCTCATGAGTTCTTTAGCCTAGGGTATGTTCCCCTAGAATATCCCATACTAGCCTCACAAATTCCACATCTCCCATTTGGAGAACACCCATCCTCACCAATTCTACCTCTCCTATTTTGGAAACCACCAACCTCACCTCTCCCATTAAAGGGAATTTTACCCTTATCAACCTCACATTTCCAATTTGAAGAACCTCTACCCTCATAAACTCCATTTAAAGACAGTGACATCATCCCACCTAAAATTTTTTATCAAAACTATAAGTTTAGGTCCCTTAACTTATCAATAGGGGGGTCGAACTAAAACCATTCCTCTCATCTACCCCAAAATAATCATGCATGATTCTCTTACCATTAACACCATCCAATGTCAAAATGATAAATATATTCTTACCTATCTAGGTGATAAGGATTATTCTCATCAAAAATCCCTCCCTCATGAAAATCAAACAATGTTAAATGAATCAACTACAGACATCAACTTGGGTACTTAGGAAAACCCTCATATTGTCAAGATTGGCCAATCCTTAACTCCTAAGGAACAAAGAAACTATGCATCCTTCCTTCATGACCATAGTATAGCATTTGCTTGGTCTTGTCAAGACATTCTTGGTATTGACCCATCCATTACCCTTCATAACATCATACCCATCCTCAGGTTAAGCCAATCTAACAAAAACTTCATTGAATCCATCCTTGTATAGCTCTTCTAGTCAAAAAATAAATTCAACACCTTATATTTGTTAATTTCATTCAACCCATTAACTATCCACAATGGGTCTCTCACATTATTCCTATCACTAAACCCACTGATGAAATTCACCTTTTTGTGGATTTTTGGGATCTTAACCTTGCATGCCCCAAAGATGACTTTTCCTTACCTAACATGGACCAACTAATTTATCTTACTATTGGCCATGAAATGTTATCCCTCATGGATGGATTTTTGAGATATAACCAAATCTTGATTGCCCCCCAAGATCAACATAAGACATATTTTATCACCCCATGGGGAACTTTTTGCTATCATGTTATGCCTTTTGGCTTAAATAATACAAGAGCCACATATCATCGAGCTATGACCTACATTTTTATGACCTCATTCATACAATAGTTGAAGACAATGTTGATGATTTGCTTGGAAAATCTAAACATTGCCAAGATCACCTCACCATTTTAGCCATCATCTTTGAAAGACTTATCCATTATCATTTCAGGCTCAATCCAAAGAAATGCATCTTTATGGTCTTATTAGTAAAACTCCTGGGCTTCATTATTTCCCTTTGTGGAATAGAAATAGATCCCACAAAAGTTAGAGTCATTCTATAAATGCCTCCTCCTATTAACTTAAAATAACTTTGTAGCCTATAAGGTAAACTTCAGACAATCTATCATTTTATCTCCCACCTATCCAATGGTTGTCAACCCTTTCACCACCTCTTAAAAAAAGATACCTCCTTTAAATAGACCAAGCAGTGTTAACAAGCCTTTTATGTAATCAAGGAGTATCTTCTTTCTCCACCTATCCTTATTCCCCTAAAGGAAGATCAACCCTTTTATTTATACCTATCTTCCATTGATCATTCCTTGGGAGCCATACTCGCTCATCGTAATGACCAACATAAGGAGTAGGCTATTTATTGCATCATTTTCACCCTCATTGACTATGAAACCTGATACACCCATATATAAAAACTCTACCTTGCCTTAGTTTTCATTGCCTCTAAAATTCATCTCTATCTTCTTAACCAAAAAACTTATATCCTTACCAACACTAACCCCCTCAAGTATATGCACTCTAAGTTATATCATAACCAACGTATGGCTAAGTGGCTCATGCTTTTAGCTAAGTTTGATCTTGATTTTCTTCTACAAAATTTCATTAAAATACATGGCATTACAGACCAACTAGCTGAAGCCCCTCTCCTTGATAATCAAACTCCTCTTTTTATCTTTCCAAGTGAGTCTATAGCTACTCTTTCTTTAGAAGAAAACACCTATCAAATTACTATGTATTTTGACATTTCTAAATGTCAAAATGGTGGGGGTGCTGGCATAGTCCTCATTCCCATTAATAGAGAACCTATCCATCTTTATTTCAAAATATATTTTGAATGCACCAATAATATAGCTGAATACAAGGCCTTCATCATAGGTCTCCAAACTACCCTAGCCTTAGGAATCAAACTTGTACATGTCTTTGGACATTCTCAACTTATTATCAACCAAGTCATAGGAGCTTATCAATGCAAAAATGATGTTCTTCTAAAATATAAACAACATGCTGATAAACTATTAGCATCATTTAACCATTATACCATTCAATTAGTCCTTCATTGTACAAATAAATTTGTAGGCATAATGGCTTCCCTAACATCCAAAATTCCATCCCAACCTACTGACTATAAAATATTTGTCACCATACACCACTTTATCACCCCATCTTACCTCAGTCTCAATCTTCTTACCATTTGTTAAGTGGAAACATCACATTTAGACATTTGGTATGACCAAATCTTTGACTACCTTAATTTTGGTGTCCTTCTACCTGATATTTCATGAATTGATCATAGAGATTTCATTCAAAGCACCTTTCACTACTTAATAATAGGGGGTATTCTTTACAAATGAGGCTTTGATGGCATCCTTCTTTGATGCCTCTGTAACAATGAAGCCTTTCACACCTTTAAGGGAGCACATGATGACATATGTGGAGGACACTTCAATAATTTGGCTATTGTAAAGCGTCTTCTTCACCTAGGATACTATTGGAAAAGACGTAATCAATATTTTTGTGACTATGCTAATAAATGCATCAAATGTCAAAAACATGTTAACCTCCATCATGCACCTCCTCATAGTCTCTAGGTATCAACAAGTTATTGGTTATTCTTGCAATGGGGTCTTGATCTTATTGGCAAGATCAATCCTCATTCCTCTCAACATCACCAATATACCATCACCACCACAGAGTATTTCACCAAATTGGTGGAAGCCATTCCATTAATCTAAATCAAAGCTAAAAAAATCATTAACTTCATTACCCATCACATCATCTATCAATTTGGTGTCCCTCATAAAATCATCACTAACAATGGAAAATCCTTCAAAAACAAAAAGGTCTAGGAACTTTGTAAGGATTTTGGCATTGACTAAAGTTTTTCTTCCCCTTATCATCCACAAGCCAATGGATAGGCCAAAGCTTCTAATAAAACCCTCATCCAAATTCTCACCAAGGTGGTTAATGCTTCAAGCAAGGATTGGTACCTCCATATCCCATTTGCTCTATAGGCCTACTGCACTACTATCTAAAATTCTATGGGTGCTACACCTTTTTCTCTAGTCTTTGGAACTGAGGTAGTACTACCTGTTAAAGTCCAAATTCCATCTCTCTAAATATCCTTGTAGCAAATTCTTTTTGAAAGTGACTATCATCAGGAACGTTTAGCATGCTTAGAACTCCTTGATGAACATTGCCTTGTTTCCCTTAATCACCTTTGTATCTATCAATATCATATTAAACGAGCCTACAACAGACATTTGAAAATATGAGAATTCAACATTAGAGACCTTATCCTCAAATAAAATCAACGTGTCATCACATGGAGAAAACCAAAAAGGGTAAGTTTGCCTTCAACTAGCTCAACCCCTATATTATAAACCAAAATTATGGATTAGGAGCTTATCATTTGTCCTCTCTTAAAGGCAAACTAGAACCATAGCCTCTCAACACTTCACATTTATGTCCTTTCTATTGCTAACACCTATCAAACACACCCTATTGTCTAACTTAAGTTCATCCTTTGATTTTAAGAAATTTTCACTCCCCTAACCCTCTTACCATATTCTTCTTAAAGGCATGTGTTTATACTAGATCCATGTGATTATCCGGCATGCACCTTCATCTAGTCTTAAACATGGGTACTAAGGCTCTACCCATGGCATGGTTATCATAGATACTTTTTGTCTTTTTTTAGATGGAATCCTATGGCCACATGTTCTCTAACGCCCCTTCCTATTATCATATAACCATTGTATTGAGGCACAACCTTTCCCTTACAAATGGTTTCACTTTAAGCTTCAAATAGATGTGTTAATATTTCAAACAAAAGTTCAAGATTTTTTGGAATACATATTATTTGGATCCATTATCATAAGAAAAAGAAATAGACCACTACCTCAAAGGATGGCTATCACCAAAATGGTAAAATGATAGACTGCTCCCTTGAAGGACAGCTATCGAAACTCTGACTTAGACCACTCCCTCAAAGGATGGCTGAGCTAACACAATAAATATTATTTAGCAATCGCAATCAGCTCTATTTTGTAACCTAGTAAAGCTTCCCACCTTGATCAGCTTCACCTCTTTTAAAGGAATACATGACCCTATCAAAATTCAACATTATCCCAAATGAACTACAACTAATACTCTTTTAATATTGATGGATTTACTGCATTGATCAGTCTGCTCCCTCAATGTCCTGGACTAGTCTATTTTAGTTCTAGGCATCACCTAAGTAAAGGGGTGGGTGAGCCCACACATGGTTCCCTACATAAAACTTCTTCCCTTACCTATTTACCACTACCCTCTTTTTCTCATATCACATCTATAAATCAAAGGATGTTGGGCTCACTTGGCACATGGTGTTTATATGACACACCTTAGTACTAGGGAAACCCTAATTTGATGTACCTGAAGAGTTTATGTTCATTAAAATCCTATCCTCTTTATGGGGCATAATGAGATCCTTTATAAATAATCTATAATTCCCCTCTTTGTTATTACCTATACCTACCCTACCCATCAAAACCAAAATCATTCCACAAAACAAAGCATTAACATTCAAAATTAACCAATTTATCATACCTAGCTAACATAATTAACCAACCTCACCTCAAAACATTAAATTAATCATTATGAATAACATTATTAAAACATACTTATATCAATTAACCAACCATTACCATTAAGCATCATAGCATAACTAACATTAAAGCATAACCGCATATATCATCATGAAAGCATAACTATCACATAACACATTAGACATCATCAACACAACATCTCAAAATAAAATTATATCATGTGTGTGTGTGTGTGTGTCTGTACAATGTCTATACATCATAAAATCTTACTCAAAATACATCTCACATCTTTGACATGTATGCCAATATTAAAAAAATGGATCATATACATATCATAGCCCTAATAGACCACTATTGCTAGCTTTGCTAGTACTTATAGCTATACCTACACATATACCTATACCTATATTGGGTGGATGCCTTGATGGCCAATCCACTACCATAGCCCACTACCCTGGGGTTTGTAAACCTACCCCACCTAACACACTCAGTAAATACTCTCCCCACCTTAGCTCATTAGGAAACTATGCTAACATAATGCCTTCATAACACCTCAGTGCCTGTATCACTACATGATACTTGGTTTATGTGATATATTTAGGAGGTGTTGTACCTATTACTACCCCATTGGCTCATTGTAAATAATCCCTCTCTCAGGTCACCAAATCAAGTGAGACCCTTGCTTGGTCTCACTCCCCTATTAATGTAGTCATCTGACCTTGTAAGATGCCCATCTACCCCTATAAAGCTATGATCTATGTATGGGCCTAGTCTCTCTCCATTGTGACTCCTCCTACTTGACCCTGAAGAGTTGTAACCTACCACTATAATGTATTTATCTAGCCTCATGCTACCGCTAGTTTTGTTTCCACCTATGGGTCCCCCTACACTGGCCCCTATCACCATCTTCAAGACCAAAATCCATCATAGTATATATACCCTAAAACCATGCAGGGTAGTTATGTGTCATTGTAGTGTCATCACCTCCCCTTAATAATATCTCCTCAAAATCCAAAACCTTAACATGTGGCTATGGCTCTAGAAGTGGATACTCTGAATCCTCCCTCTTGTACTGTACAAAATTAGGATGGATCCCTTATACCAATCCAAACTATTGTCATACCCTCTCTAATGAGATATGCTTGATTTCTCCCTCCCATCACTCATAGATCCACCTCCAGATTTGTAGAGAAAATGTATGACGTTGGTAGCTTTCCCATGCAAGCCACTCACTGTATGGCCTCCATACTATGTCTCCATCCACCAAACCCCTAGTGTATTTATGAACTAGTCTAGGTCATGTGTACAACCACTTGATCCTATTATGTCCCTCTCTCTCCTCCATCAATAAAAACCAAGCCTATAATCCATTGGTAAATACCCCCCAGCTAGTAAACCCAATGGTCATATCACTCATATGTGCTCGTATGCCCAACAATGTAGCACAAACACCACACTAATACCATACCATATATGTCCCTAAAAACCCCATAGCTCCCTATATATCTACACTAGTAATACATGTTCCCAACCAAACATAACTCTACCTAGATATAACTCCACTAACACCCCAATAACACACCAGGGTATCTCCCTCTGACTGAATCTAATAATGCATAATAGGTTTTTGCTAACTACAACATAGTCATCAAATGTCTATCCCCTAGGGTTCTCTGGTATAGTGGTCTGATACTAAAGCCTCCAGTATGAAACTTTTCAATGCCAACATCATCCCCATATAGCATCTCCAAACATGTATCCATCTCATCCCCCTTTATTTGATAATTGGAATCTCCTCAAATTGGTAACCATGTAATCCGATGTACATCCTCCAACAGTATCATCATCTCTCCTGTCGAAAAATAGAAGGTATTAGTCACTAGGTCCCATCCCTTGATGAGGGTGACTATCATGTAAACATCCATCAAAAGATGTCAATAATGGTGCATCCCCCTAAAACCCACCACCTCCATATGATGCCAATCCTTGACCATCATCATACCTTAAACTACTAGGAATATCTCAGGAATATGATCCTAAAATTGAATATACTCTTTTGCCTACGAATAACCATGTCATGAATTAAGTATGAACCTATCCCTCTAAACATGACAATTAAAACAATTGAAAGACTTTTCCTACCTTTCTCTCTGACAAACACTATTTGAATCACCTACCTACCCTTTATTTTTCACCTCGATACCAATTATCTTCTTCCACCTACCCACACACCATTCTAAACCATACTTTCTTCCATCTAAAACACATCTCAAACCGAACCCTAAACACCTAAACCTTAAACCTAAAACTTAAACCCTAAACCTAAATCCTAAACCCTAAACCTAAATCATAAACCCTAAACCTAAATCATAAACCCTCAACCTAAATCCTAAACCCTCAACCTAACCCTAAACCCCTTTTTTTACCATCATCAATTTTTCCAACTATCAATGGTCCCCTTGGGGTATTTTATGCCCCTAAGGTCAACTGATGCTAGTTGGGTCAACTGTCGATGATCACCTATGGGTGACCATTGGTCACAGGCTTTGACCCTCTAACCCCCCCAAATAACAAATAACAATAAACAGCCCCCTCCCCATGCACTTTCATCCATATTTTCCCCTCTCATCAATTTCACCCCATTTCCTACCCATCCCACCTTTTTTTCCTCCCTAACCACAAAACTAACCCATCATAACTAACCTAAACCCTAGGTTTTTCATTTTCACTAACAATTATCCCTATTATGTACACTTTTAATTCTTAATACAAACTCTAATAAGATACTATCAATTTTACAATAGTACCCAACTCATTCCATGATCAATGTCACCTCTTCAAACTATGCCTTGCCACTAGTACATCCCCTAGATCCATCTCAGTCCTATTCTCACTATTCATGCATCACTCTCATCTCGACACTTCACTCACCTCACCAACAATCCTTTTCACTCGTAAATCACTAAATGTCACAACACTCCACTAATTTCACACAATAAGACAAAAAATGACCTATTTCACCTTCTTCCTCACTTTTTTCATGATTTTAGAGCTTTTTCCCCCTAATCATTGATGGCTAATACAACTATCATCGGTTGGCCTAACCATCAACAGTTAGGTAACTGCCACTAGTTCTCCCCAATCATCAATAGTTTGGTAACCATCACCAGTCACTTCCTTCCCCCTTCCTTTTCACACACCTTAAATTTCTCCCTCCCACTTAATTCCATTCTTTAAATTACCCTTACCTTACCTAACCTTAAAGGGGTAACATGCTTCCCCTACTCTTACCCTTATCCAGTCATCACCCTCTCCTTGACCCAAGAACTATATTAGGCTTGAAGTCCATGTTGGATGTATTTTCCATGGGACTATATAGGAAGCATCCTCTTGCCTTGTGCATTAGAAGTAAGCTCAACCACCCCCAAAATAACCAACCCACTCATTTTCCATATCTATTGTAATGTCAGCATTTTTTCTAAGAACACACCTATTTGTACACCTTGTGTTGACCCACTTTGACCAATTTGGCCTTATTGAACCTTTTTCACACCACTTTTTTCACAAATCAACCATTTAAGTATTTCTCAAGAGCACTTACTACCCTAGATACCTGAGTAAAAAATGACCCTTTCTAGGATATTTGATATGCATAGCCCGATCAGCTGTGACTAATGCTGGGGACTGGTTACCTTGTCACTTTTTCTAGAACCTAACCTTATTATTATCAACATTGTCCATTTTTTGTCTTTGCATGATTTTATGACCTTAGAATCTTGTTTCACCTTATGCGTGTAGTCATGTTTCCATAACTTAACCTTCTTTCCTCTTTTCAAACCATGACTCGCTTGTCATCTTACCTCATCGACTCCTAGTTTGAGCGGGAATACCCTCCTTCCATACTCAGGGCAATTGGCCCTAGACTGTCAACCTTTTATTTTTGTTTTATACCTTATTACCCTAAGGTCACACAATAAAAAGGGGTAAAATGTAGACACTTAAAAACATTCCTTACATCATTTTTAAGGGTGCATCACCATGACCTAGCTCTCGACCTTGACGTAGTTAACTCCTTTATTAACCTAGTGGACCCTTCTTTACATAAACTTGAATAAACCACTCAATACCTTGCATTTCACCTCTTTTGCCTTAGAGGGTTGACCATTGATGGTTAGCCTAACCATCGATGGTCAGGTGCCCTCACCCAATAAATTAGAAACTTCCAGCTATGAACAAGCTTGCACTAACAAAATTAGAAACTTTCTCATGCACAAACTCATGGATTTATTTTTATCAGTCTATCACACTTATCCAGGACCAACTTAGCAACTTTCCATCCCTCAATTTGTCAACTCTTTCTCCTCATTCAAGAAGTTTTGTGCTATAAGTATAAGGTTCATGGAGGATATTTGGTAATAGAATTTGTGCCTCTAGACTCTCTTATTTTTTGTATAAATAGTCAGCAACCCAAATCTCTACTTGTGTGATTCTCTCATCAAAGTACCATTGTACTACCTATATTTCTCTAGGTATTCAACCATCCAACTCTCTAAAGTAAAAGTACCTCACTTTTTTCTCTATTTCATTTTATACTTCTTTGATTACTATAAGTTTATTATTTATTGAATATTCTTCATACCACTTTTCCCTTACCCACACTACCCATACAACCTTTTTGGCCCCTCAGTTACCTATTTGTAGCTCATTTTTACTCCCCATCATGTTTCTGATAGGTGACTACCAACAGTTACTATAACCATCACCATTTATATCAACTTTTGCTGGTCACCCAACCATCGACATCCATGATAATTGTCATCAGTCACCCTAACCAATGATGGTCACTATCACCCAAAATTATAGATTGTTATTATGACCCTCCTTTTCACCATCTCAAACTTTTGGTCATCCCTTGACCTATACCTGAACAAACACATTTTTAATTTTTTTGGGCTTTTGCCTTAAAGGATTGACCACTTATGGTTAGCCTAACCATCGATGGCTAGCCTAACCATCGATGGTCAGGTGCCCTCACCTAATAAATTAGAAACTTCCAGCTATGAACAAGCTTGCACTAACAAAATTAGAAACTTTCTCATGCACAAACTCATGGATTTCTTTTTATCAGTCTATCACACTTATCCAGGACCAACTTAGTAACTTTCCATCCCTCAATTTGTCAACTCTTTCTCCTCATTCAAGAAGTTTTGTGCTATAATTATAAGGCTCATGGAGGATATTTGGAAATAGAATTTGTGCCTTTAGACTCTCTTATTTTTTTTATAAATAGTCATCAACCCAAAGCTCTACCCGTGTGATTCTCTCATCAAAGTACCATTGTACTACCAGTATTTCTCTAGGTATTCAACCATCCAACTCTCTAAAGCAAAAGTACCTCACTTTTTTTTCTCTATTTCATTTTATACTTCTTTGATTATTATAAGTTTATTCTTTATTGAATATTCTTCATGCGTCTTTTCCCTTACCCACACTACCCATACAACCTTTTTGGCCCCTCAGTTACCTATTTTTAGCTCATTTTTACTCCCCATCATGTTTATGATAGGTGACTACCAACAATTACCATAACCATCACCATTTATAGCAACTGTTGTTGGTCACCCAACCATCAATAGCCAGGATAATTGTCATCAGTCACCCTAACCACTGATGGTCACTATCACCCAAAACTATAGATTGTTACTCTGACCCTCCTTTTCACCTTCTTAAACTTTTGGTCATCCATTGACCTATACCTGAACATATTTCTAATTTTTTTGGGCTTGACCTTAACTTGTTTATTGCATGTAGATGACCATACCAAGACTTGCACATAAGATAGATAATGTCTTTGACATTCCTATTGTCCCCCAATCTCTATTTATTGATCAAAATGACATTGCCTTTGAGCTAGCCCTTTGCATTATGGTTCTCACACCCCATTCAAAATATGTAGAGGAATAGTTATCCATAATCTAGGAGGATATTGATGAGGCTACTACATTTTGGAACCTTTATTTTGATAGCATTAATCCTGCTATAGATTAGTCTTCTTTTTATATTGTTCATCAGCATCATTTCATATCTTCTATATGTAATTTCCTTTTTATCAATAAACTTGGATGTTGAACAAGGGTTAACATCCATTTAAGGAAGCATATTCCTTTCTTAGGATTGGTTTCTCACCAAGCATCCCCTTACCTCTCTATTAACATATTTTTTGTTAAATTTATGTGATTTACAGGTCATTCGTCCCTCACCAAAGAAGAGTTCACACCTCACCTGGATATCAACACACACACACACTTTCTACTAGGTACACACCCCTCATATATTATCTCTCTCCTCCTTCCAAGCAAAAATAATAAGAGTAAGAAATTGAGTGAAACACTTGTCATATGGCCTTTGTCATGACAAACAAAATAACCTCCCCTTTTTGAAGAAGACTTACCTTATCTAATCTTATGTGGACAATCTTTTACAAAGTATCCCACATCAAGATAGTTGAAGCACTTAATTTTCCTCACTCCTTTTGATTAATGACCCCCATCATAGTCCCATGCAAAATAATTTCTAACAAGTCTCTTGCACTCTCTAGCTATATGACCAAATTGATCACATGTATAATAGTAACCATTGAATCTTGCATACCTCATAGCATTTGGCTATCCAATCTAATTTTTCTTCATTTTTCTAGAACATTTAGTCCTTTTCTAATGATTTATCTTCAAATTATGATTATTTTGGTTCACATTAGTATTCATCTTGTCTTTATTAATATTCTTTAGTTCTTTTTCATATCCAAGACTAGTTCTATCACTAGAATGCTTTTGACCACTCAGAATGTTGTCTATATCACATGAGGTCTTCTAAAATCTCACAAATGACTTCCCCTTACTATATGTCTTCTCTAACTCATATTTCAAAGACTCATTTTTAGAAACATACCTTTAACATTCATCTTCTTTAGATTTTAGTCTTGTAGATAGAATTTCCAATTGACAACTGAGATGTTTGATTATATATTCATGTCCCTTGGTGTCTTCATACAATCTTACCTCATGCACACTGAATTTCTCCTCATAGTCTCTAAGTTTAGATTTCATATTTTTATTGATATTTTTTTCAATCTTTAGTCATTCAAGAGTATTTAATAATACAATCTCATAATCCACCTCATCTTCATCATCATCTGAATCACTCCAAGAAGACATCTTCTAATGTGATAAACTTCCTTCCTTAACCATGCATAGAGATTCATCTTTAGCAAGACCATCATTTTCATGGTCATTTTTTGAGTCACTATCTTCACTCTCATCTAATAAGTTGCAATATTCTTTGGTGTAAAGACTCTTCTTATTCTTGAAGGACTTCTTCTTATTGTTATACTTTTTGAATCCTTTCTTCCTGTATGTCTTCTTGTATTCATCTTTCCCTTCACCATGCTCTTCATCAACATTCTTCTCATGTTTATGAGGTCACTTCTAAGAAAAATGTCATATCTTTTCATAGTTGAAACATTTGAAGGGTATTTTACCCTTATACTTCCATAAGCATGTATTCAATATAATTGTAATCAAATCAATTAGTTTATCATCATCAGTATCAAATATATCATCCTCTTTGGATTTATTACCTTGAAAATTATTCTGAGGATTCATCACTATCTTGAATGCAGCTTCTTTTTTTGGTGGTATATCATCATTTACTCTCATCTCATATGCAGTAAGGGTGTCATGCAATTGATCCATCTTCGACTGAGTAAGATCATGACTCTCTTCTATACCAAATACTTTTGGATCAAACGTGAGAGATAGAGAACTTAATACCTTTTTTACTACATTGGCCTCTTCAAAATTCTCTCCAAGACCTTTAATGATGTTTATAATCTCATCAACTTTCTACAGAAAGGATGCCATGGAATCTTCTTCCTTCACCTTGAGACTTTTAAATTGCCTCATGTGAGTCTTCAACTTAACAAGATTAACCTTTAAATATCCTTCAAACATGATTTGTATTTTATCCCATATCTCTTTAATAGATTTATAATTGTTTACCTTGGTGTATTCATTCTCTGAAAGACCACAAGTGCTAGAATTTATTACCTTAAAATTATTCTCAAATAACATCTTATTTATAGCACTATATGAAGGAGTAGTAGGAGCAACATATCCACCCACAAACATCAAACCTTAGGCACATAATATATGTCCTCATCCTTATATTTCAAAAATAATAATTAGATCCATTGAACATTGGTACTTGATTAGTATAGAAACCTCCTTGATGACTACCCATATTGTACCTTGGATCACCTTCAAGATGTTCAGCCTTTATCAAATGACCACTTTGATATCAATTATTAGAGGTACAATCATTGAGAGTGGGGTGAATCAGTGAGCCCAAATATTTAAACTTTAGTTCCAATCCTTCTAAATATCAATCAATACATACATACATTCATGAGGCATACATATTATTCATATCAATGAATAATAAAGACAATCCAAGATCAAGCACATAACACATGACATATGTGGAAAACCCTCTTAGGGAATAAAACCCTCTAGAATCTATAATTGGAATACTATACTATAATAATAAGAACCAATTTAGACTATATATAAATGATCAAATAACTACCATCCCTAATTTTTGTGAGACTACAATCCCATAAGGAGCTTCTACACCTATCTAGCTGAGTAGCCATAACAACTAGACTTTTAGAAAGTTTCACCTTGTAAGGAGGCTTTAACCCCCTTAGATGTTGAGCATCCACAACAACACCTATGAACACATCCACCTTTATACTGATGTCTTCAACACCTGATGATGTACCTTTGATTATCACTCTTCACCTTCACTCATATTCAAATAGCAAGAACACTATTTTGCTAATAGAATTATAACCAATGGGTCACATAAATAATATTTAAATTGATCTACTCATAAACTCATCCTTGGGTCACTCTACCTTCACTCCATAAAATACACAAAAAAACCTCTCTCTAATCTCTCCCAAGTCTCTACCACCAAGTCTATAAATCACCAACTTTGATTTCACTATTTATAGAATAATCTTGATAATCAACACCTTGGTCAGCCATTAGGCATGCCTTAACCCTTAAGGCATATCTCACAAAAATACATAGCTCAATAAAATTTTCATAGGTTTACCATATCATCTATGGGTCACCCTTAAAGAACTACACCTTTTAATAAGGCCCTTGTAACCCTTATAGGTCTCATGTGAACCCATTCACCCATTTAGCACACCCTTGAGCAAAACAAGAACATATAACCAATTTTAAATACATGGGTCCACTCCTTATGTCCCCTTCAACATCCTCAAATTATCATAGTCATATTATCTCACCACTATGTATGATCATGTAGACACCAAAATTACATCACACACACGTGCATAACTCCCTATGTCAAAACCCCCCTTAAGCCCATTTCAATAGTAACAATTAATCTCCCTAACCCATACTTTTACCCCTCACACATTTAATTAATTTAAAATACTTAATTAAGTTAATTAAAAACCTCCTTTTGTCACCTTACCTAGCCATCTCACCCAATTCCCACCTGATGAGTCACCTCAAGACCTGATCACCTCATCCTAACTACCCAAGACTTATTCCCACTTCCAAGCTAAATTCCTAATGAACTATCTCCTTCATAACCCCTTATCTTTACCATTTTATAATGGGTGTCACACTTGGCACAAATAACAATAGAAAATAGGCCAAAAATAGTAAGGTTTACCTATTCTAGGGCCACCAACGTTGGTCAACCCATGGCCGACATTGGTGGGATCATCGACATCAATAATATAAGCCAAACTCTAATCTAAAGTTTAGGTCAGTAGAAATTAAGAAAATTCATTCTTACTCGCATTCAAGCTCTAGGCATTCTATTTTTGACATCCTAATTTACAATCATCTTACGTAAGTCAATCATGATCATCAACTGAGCTCTTAAGTACCAATAGCACCTGCTTATTCTCTCTATTTAGGCATTTAGGTTTGGACTCCTTATTAGGGATCATAAACCTGACATATATCATTTGGTAACTATATCTAAGTACATCATTTATCATGTAGGTCATTTAAACATCTATTTTTCTATTTATTTATATCTACTCTACATTGCTTTATGCACTTCTAACCGAACCCCCATGAGGGAGTTATAAAGCTTCCTCACTTGTTTCACCTTAACCTAACATACCAAACCTATGACTAGACCTACCCAAGCCATAATCTCTCTTATAACTCTCCCAACCTCCCAAACTTGATCCAAACCATTTCCTAAACCCAAAAAAACCTTCTACAAGCTCCTAAACAATTATTGCCCCTACCGACCTTGGTAGCCTAAATGACATCGAACACCTAACTACTGACCTTGGTCACTCCCCTACCAATTTTGATGACTGTATATTCACTAGCCTCTTCAAAACCTACCCATACAACTTCTAAAATACAAATACAGTACATCACATGTACCTTGTCACTCTCTACTCCATACAAGTTGTTAATAATAGTAATCTTATCTCTCTTTCACTCTCTCTTTAACTCTCTTTTAGTTATTTATTATTATTTTGTCTCTTAAAAGTGTACTATCATCTCTAAGGAAGTTTCACACTTCGTAGAAAAATCACGTAGCTTGGCAACCCACTCATTTAACTACTAACAAACATCTTATGGTAGTGCTTTCTTACTTGCAAGTAGTCCTCCCTAGTTAAAGATGAGTGCTCACAACAATTAGATACGGTGCGTAAACTAAAATTGAGTTCATTCTAATCATTTATCCCCATCCTTCTTTTTATTTTCCTTTAGACTCAAAATAAATAAAATTTAGTGAAACAGATCAATCAAATTCAAATAGAGACCTTATACATAGGAACACCATTACCAAACATATATTCAATGTCTTAAGCATTTTTCATACTTACGATAGATTGATCACACATTCAAAATCCATATAGAGCATCCTCATGGAGTCTACAAAACTCTCAAACAACTAAGTCATCATAAGACATCAAAACAAGCTCAAATATTCTTCTTATATCACTTACAAAACAAGAACAAACACATAATCAAATTCTAAGCTCAATATCTTTGACTTTACTCACTTTAATATCTTTAAATTTATATTACCAAATGCACCTTGGAGTCCTATACAACTTTGCTTTTTACATAAATAGAAAATTCAACTTCTATCAAAAGATATGGACAAAATATAGAGCTCTAGTTTTTTCTATATTAAATTAAAATATTTGAATTCAAATGGTCATAGTTGAACTTCAAACACAATGCTTGCATCTCATGTCTTCTTAGCTCAGATCAAATATGCACTGCTAATATTGTTCAATCTTTAACACATAGTCTACCAATGCCAAACATTAAACTTTAGTGACTTGGACCTCATCTCGTGAAATCTTGAAATATTGAATTAATGTGATTCATCTATCTCTATAGATCAACCAAATAGTTAACTATCAACACTCACCATTTGATCAATCTATATGAATACTTGTTTGTCATTAGATCTTTATCTTGTACCTTTTCTCATTCATTAAATATCATGCACCCATCCTCATCTCCTTGCTTCCTTACTTTTTGGAACAATATGTATGATTGATCTTGCTCAAACTTTAATTTTTGTATAAATGACCAAGTATAGGAACCTTGCTTATCCACCTGAGTATCCATTTTTTATCCTTAATAACTTCTTTTGCACATAGATGCATGATCTTAAATTTACAACAGATGATCTCTTCACATAGGAAAATCCAGCCATATAAAAAACATATCTTAGAACCCTTTCATGTGCAAGATATAATTCCATTAAAATTCTTTCTCAAAATCTTCTATCATAAAGCCAGTTATGTACAAACCTTCTTGAGAGACCAATTTTGAGCATGCATAACTTTTATCCTACTTTAGCGCATGATCTAAATTTTATCAAAAATAAACTAGGATCAAAAATAAACAAACCCATAAGATAATTTTCTCTTGACACCTTCACATGTGCAAGATATGCTACCATTAAAATTCTCACTCAGCTCTTCTTGCCACATTGCAAAATCAGCAATGGGAAAACACAATCAAATTGCTTGGGAGCCCATGTTTGCATATGCATATATTTTGATGCACTACATTGTATGATATGAAATTTAGCAAAAATAAACTAGGCACAAAAATAAAAAAACCCATATTATCATTTTTTCCCAACACCTCCATGTGTTCTAATATTAACCTTATTAACATGCTTACTCTACTCTTTCTGGCCACATGCAAATTTAGCTATGGGAAAATAATGAATTATGACTGAGAAGCCAAATTTGCACCCTCATATATTTGACTGTGTTTAGATGCATGACTTGAGATCTAGTTAATAACAAATAAGAACTATTGTGATCATAACCATATGATAAACTCCTCTTGACTCATTCCCATGTGGTAATGATAATGTCATCAAACTGCCTACTTATATGTTTTGCCACTAGACCAAAATGTCTAGATGAACATAATGAAGAACCAGATGAATACCAGTCATGCACATAAGCTCTCAAAGCATATTAAACTTATTATGAAACCTCTTTCACATGCTCAATACTTCAGACTCATCCCTAAACATCTCTAACCATGCCAAAATAGAATATCAACCAAGCATACTTTAAACATACTAGGACAAGCACATTGCACACTTTGTCATTGTTACTTAGGCTATCAAATAACTTTATCCACTCACTAGGATATCTATATGACATCACCATGACATCATTAAAAACTCTCCAACATCTTATGATGCCCATCCCTATATCTACAAAGCCTTTTGGGGCATCATGCGATGCCCACTCCTATTCTCTATTACATGCTACCAAACCAATTCAACTTCAAGAAACCTTTTGAGACACAAACTTGTATCTCACATATTCATCCTTGATATAGATGTTAGTGTAGGATCCTTCCCTTACTTTCATTATTTTTATATGTTATCTATCTAACACTTTTTATAAGATACTTACATGGGTCTCACCATCTATAGTAGTTCTCTATTTTCACAAACATTAGTCCTTTATTTTGGTCTTTTGGTTTCCCTTTTCTCATGAGTTGCATTGTAAAACCATGGATAGGACCTAGCCTATCTCATGAATACTATTTTTTCTTGCTTTATTTATTTTTCACATGTTTATACACCCCTTGGGTTTCTATTTTATGAGGTGTCCTATAAGACCATGGATATGACTTGTCTTTCCTCATAATATCACCATCTTTTCATTCCTTCTCTAGAATATGTTTTACAATGGTTACGAGTTTTTTATCCTTATTCCCAAATTTAGCTTTTTATTCTTTTGTTAATTAAATTTTCACAACCTGTGTTGGCATGTTTTCCTACATTTCCCTCATTATTATGATAAAGAATCACACTTTAATGTCATTATATCCCTATTTTTTTGTTTATCACATTTGTATTGTGATTTGAAGTAATTTAAATTATTTCCTGTCCCATTCCTCTTAATTTCCTTTCACTTCACATTGGATAAAACAAGGTCAAATTCAAGATAACACATTTATTTCACTTGAATTTATGGGACTCTTAGACACCATGCTCTCTGAGTTCTTTCTCTTAATAACCAAGTCCCAAATATTCAAATGAAAGTCATCTTTAGCACTCATTTTTAGTTCTATGAATCTGTATAGAGGAGAAATATAAAAAATCCATCAAGAAATTTATAAGATAAATTATTTGAAACAAAATGTGATGATATATAAAAGGCAACATACAATCTCAAAAGTCAAAATCACACCCAAAGATGTGATTATAACCACATCTTCTATCTCCAAATGAATTTCAAACTCCATAATTAGCCTCACACTAGAGTCGAGGTCCATTGGGGTGTGATATGATACTAGATTGGAATAGGAGAATTCAATAAAATTTATGGTGTTTCCTATTTTCTCATGAAAGTACCTAATCTTCATAGTTTAATG
This sequence comes from Torreya grandis, assembly GCA_037957365.1. NCBI lineage: Eukaryota > Viridiplantae > Streptophyta > Pinopsida > Cupressales > Taxaceae > Torreya > Torreya grandis. The sequence continues at coordinate 1,913,434 of JARHVA010002611.1, forward strand.
ATGCCTTTGTAAGGGGTCTTGAAGAATAAGGAACATGTTGTAGGAAAGTAGGTCCATTTTACTCTTTATGGATATATCCTTTATGAGATGATTTACATGTTTCATTTATTGACATAAGACTTATGTGACTAAGAGAAGTTCTTCAGAGTCCTTAAGGTTGATAGTCTTCTTATTTTGAAAAACCTGATTTTAGTATCTTGACTTTGATAAAGAGTTCCTCTACCTTGGTTTTTCCTTCATTTTCCCCTCCACTTATTTTCATTTCCCCCCCACCTTGACAGGGATGTGTGATTATAATTTGGTTTTTCTTTATTCTATAACTCCTCCTCCTTCACATATTAAAAACATTATAGCACTACTTTGTTTCAGTTTTTTCTATCCTTAGATTAAAATAACATGCTTGAGAAATTATGGATTACTTTCTTTACACCATGGCTCTAGATTTTTAGATGTGCCTTGATTTATTTTACCTTTTATCATTATTGTACCACCCTTTTTTGTGGACACCTAGTCTATTTTTCCTTTCATATAATTTTTCCATTGTTGATTGAGATAAGCTTGTTACTTTTCACTCACCAATGTTGTTTTCCATTTTTATGCACCTTTTTCCATTAATGATTGGGTAAGAATTATTATTGATTATTCATCAATGTTTTTTTACCATTTTTGCTTGGAAATATTTGTTTAAGGATTGTTAATGCTTTCACATTAATTTTTTTACCATCCTTTTTGACATGTATCTTTGGTTTGACTTGGTGAGTTTTCCTTTCTTACTTAAGGTTTACTTGTTTGACTTTCTTGGTCTTTAGTATCTTTGGATTTTTATTTACCCAATTTACTCTAAAATCTTGACTTGGTCATTTGGTCTAACATAACACTTGTCACCCCAGCTTGCCAAATTTCTAAGTATGTTCCATCCACATAACACTAGTTGGCTTGGATTTCTTGTGTTTATTTATTTTTTCTCTTTATTTTTGTATCCTTGGGTTTTTATAAAGAAGTATTTACACCCTCCACAATCAAAAATACAAACATAATAGATAACCATCCAGTGATAAAGGCAAGTCAAAGTATGCATACATTTAATTTTCTAGTATTTCCATTTCTATCATTTAATTTTAGTTATTTTATGCTTTAAAATACTTCAACTTTGTTTTTAGCTTCAACTTTGTGTGTTACTATGTTCTTTCTTGAAACACCATCCCCTGTTGCCCCTGAGTGACACATGATGAGCTTCTATTGAAAGAATATGTATACACATAATATTTTCAAACTTTATTAATTACTAATACTTTTTATCTTTTAAGAACCTATTGAGTCTCAATCTCTCTGAGTGTACACCCTAAAGGGTGTATCGAGAAAGGAATGGGTAGACCTTTGGTTTTTAGTAGGATTTTTGTCCCTTATTACCACTTATTACCAATCCAACCAGCTCTTAAAAACATTACCCTAAGTTTTGTCTCCCATTTTACACACTCTTCTAGCCTTTACCACCTTCATTATCCCTTTTCCTAACCTAAACCCCTTTTTGATAGTTTACATAACTATGTTAGTTACATCGACCTTATATTATTATTGACAAAACTTATTAGGGTCTAGGTTAGCGCCTGGCCAACCTAGTCTGTGACTTATTTTTTGTCAATTATAATATTAGGTCAACTAGATCGACCTTATTGACCAAAATTTTCAAAAGGGTTTAGGGTTAGATCCACCTATATAAACACATCCATTTTGTCATTCTTAGAAAGGCAACAAGATTTATTATTATTTTCACTTCTTTATAATCTACTCTTCCACCATTCTACTTGAGGAGTCTTAGCTTAGGGTTTATACTTAGAGAAAAATCTAGTCTTGTGGAGAAGTCTTGGATGTTTTGGCCTTTCTTAGTGATCTTCAAAAACCACAACAACCTATTATGAAACACCTTTCACCAAGGGAAAGATTGAGTCTCAATAGGTTCATCTTCTAGATAAGTATCCCTAACTTTGCTCCTCTTTTTAGTAAATAGAAATAGCATAAGTAATGGCTTTTAAGTAATATTTCTCTCTCCATGCATTAGGCTTTTACATATACATAGCTTAAATAGGATTCTCTTATGTATGTTTACTAACCCCTAATTTATGCCACAATATTTAGTGAGAAATATATTAGACTTTTCCTTTACTTATGATTAGTATAGTGAATACAAAAATATAGGACCTAGTTAGGGCTATTACATAGTTTTGATTGATTAGAGGCTTTGTAACCCTCCCTAGTGATATTATTGTGGTAACATATCCCCTAATTAGGTCTAGAACATCCATATTGGTCATGACCCTGATTATCTAATGTATCCCCAATTGAAAGAGTAAGTAGGATCTATCTTCTCCAAGCTAGGATTAATTTGTAGAATATGTTGTATTTCCTATTGCATATAATTTCCATGATTGATTATTTTAGTTGTATCATATGTTGATCAGGATGTGCATCTCCAAATCAGCAAGAATAATGAAACCTTTGACCTTACCAAGACTATTTACCTGGTCATTTTTATTTTCCTTTACCTTGCCATTTTCATTTGCCTTTCACCTTATCATTATTTTGTATGCTACCATTTACCTCACCTTATCACTTAGAGGTAACCCTATTACAATTATATCCAATTATCGCCATCCTTGAACACTTCCATATATTATGTCATCCTACCATACCTTCACTATTGACCAAGATTATTATTAACCCTATCCTACCTAACCCTTTTGACCTTAGTTCCATTGATTCTCTTAGCACATTCTACAAAGGGATTTTGATCCAGTTTCAGTAGTTTTAGAATTATGTGTTCAAATGGAAGTATATGAAGGTAGTATGGTAGTGGATCTAGAAATTACATCTTTTATTTATGTTTGATTGGTGTTATTGACTATAACCATCTTTAAGAAAATTAGTATTTCACCTTGTGTTACTAATTTTAACCACCTATGCAAAAATTAGTATCACTAACCTATGTTGTTGATTGCTAAATATAACCACTTATGGGCAAATTAGGAACACCTTTACTATGAATTGCTTCATCACCTTATCATTAATATTCTCATTTTAATTATCAATTACCTCAATTTATTAATTTGTTGTTACCTGGTTAGATCTCCCTACCTTTTGTGTTAGTGTAACTACTGTGACCTGAGGTCCTAATGGAACTATGTAGGTTGTGCTCAATTCACATTAAGTTCAACTCAGTTCCCTTTTTCCATATGGTCTCTGTTGTCCCCCAAAAATATCACTCATTTTTTGGGACAACATTTGAACTATTTTGGTCTTACAAACCAAAATTGTCTCTTCCCTTTTCAAAATTTGTCATGCACATTCAAATTCCTCATTTTTCAGGTTGAAATCTATGGACTCTTTCAAGGTTAGAGAAAACTACGGACTTGGTTTCTATAGACTCTGCAAAAAAGCTCATTTCTACAAGTTCAATGAGTTCCAGGTTCAATCGGTTCAATGCTTCTAGTTCAATGGTGGGTTCAATCAAACGAATGGTTCAATGTCTCAGTTCAACCAAGTGGTTCAATGCTTTGGTTCATCCTTTGGTTCAACACTTTGGTTCATCCTTTGGTTCAATCAGTTCAAGTCTTTGTTTAAACCGTTGAACCAAAACTTGGTTCAATGGTTAGTTTAAACACATGGTTCAAAGGCCTTGGTTCAAAGCTGTGGTTTAATGGAACGGTTCAATAGCTAGTTCATCACCAAAGTTCAAAGAGCTTCCCAAAGGACCCCGAAGGGTAGGTGCCCTTGCGGGGGACTCTCGGCTGCCAATTCAAAGATAATTCCTAAAGCCGAAGGGATACTCGAAGAAGCTCGAAGGCCATTTAAAGATTGTCCAAAGGGTAGATACCCTTGCAAGAGGCTCTTCTCAACTCAAAAAGGGTCATTTCTTAAGGCCCAAAATGGAAAGTTCAATCTAGAAAAGTGCCAAATAGAAAAGCCGAAAGAGGACAAAGAAATGACTCACCCGAAAACATCAAATTCAACATAGTGAACTAGTCGTTGATCCTTTGAACATACAGACCAGAATACATTCACAAATTTCAAGGCCAAGACCAAAAAAAAGAGGGGAAGAAACAGAATAGCAAACTAAATCCAGGACCTGATTCAATTAACCAAAAAAGGAGGAACGATGAAGATAAGATCAGATCTTCAGGTGGACATTGAAAGTTGCAAACTTTCAATAAGCGTGACTTGTTTCCCTGCATTGATAAAATCAAATGGGTAGAATGCCCCTAAGTTCCAACCTATCTTCTTAACAGATTCCAATGCAACATGATGTATTACTGTTCCCGAGTCCTTCTTGAAGAGACTATATAAGGAACTCTCTTCTATTGTAAAGGGGATCTCTTTTTTGACAATTAGAATGAAACTCTGCCCAAAGTGTAAGGCATTACTGAGACTTTGATCTCAGATTGCTGATCATATTTTGTTACTAGAATAAGAAAGCAAGTGACTTTTTAGACTTTGTGCTGTAATATCTTTGTTGTTGAAGAAATTATTCTTATGTTTTTTTCCTCAATATGTTTTCTATTCCTTTAATTCAACAAATAAGATTAGTAAAATTAGTCAGAAAGGTGACCTAAAGAGTCAACTCTGGAGAGACTTTATGCCCCCATAATTTCCTTTCAGTGTGTTTTCTTTTCATTTTTGTGTAAAGGACCTTGGGGTGACTTTGTGCCCTCATTGTCCTTCGTATCTTACTCTTGAGCAATCTAGGTGAAAACTTTGTGCTGCATCTCAATTTTTTGGTTATTACATCCTTTGTTACATTTTTTTGTTACTACCTAGAGTATTCTTGTGGCTTGTTGAATAGTACATCTAAAAGAAGAGCAGTGCTTTCTGTCATTTTCCTTGAGTTTCTCCTTTGATCCGCACACATCATCTCTAAAGAAAGAGAGATGGATGGTTTGTCCTACCCTTGAGTATTATTTTCTATTTATATATATATATAGCTTATCTACAGGGAACCTCCCCTTGATGAGAGGAGAGATGAGTGTCCTTCTAATGTGTTAAACCTACACATTTGGATGACTAATCTTCCAACTTTAGCTGATCAGACCTATTTTGTTTATCAGTACGTTGATTGACAAAATATTCAACCAACAGTTTTTGGCGACTCTGCTAGGGATATAATTTTGTGCAATTTAGAACCTCAAATTTCAGATTGAAACATCACCTATATAACCCATTATCATTATAACCCTTATCCATTACAGACTCTGGCGACTCCGTTTCATGTCTTACCTATTATTCATTATAACCTTACCATCTTCCTCCACCTCTGTTATTACATGGTTCAAAGGCCTTAGTTCAATGGAATGGTTCAAAGCCATGGTTCAATGGAATGGTTCAATAGTTGGTTCATCGCCAAAGTTCAAAGAGCTTCCCGAAGGACCCCAAAGGGTAGGAGCCCTTGCGGGGGACTCTCAGTTACCAATTCGAAGACACTTTTTGAAGCTGAAGGGACACCCAAAGAATCCCAAAGGCCATTCAAAGACTGTCTAAAGGGTAGATACCCTTGCGGGAGGCTCTTCTCGATTCAAAATGGGTCATTTCTTAAGGCTCAAAAGGGCAAGTTCAATCTGGAAAAGTGCTAAATAGAAAAGCTAAAAGAGGACAAAAGAATGACGCGTCTGAAAATGTCAAATTCAACACAGTAAACTAGCCATTGATCCTTTAAACATACAGACCAGAATACATTCATATATTTCAAGACCAAGACCAGTAGAAAGTGGGGAAGGAACAGAATAGCAAACTAAATCTAGGACCTAATTCAATTAACCAAAAAAGAAGGAATCATGAAGATAAGATAAGATCACTAGGTGGACATTGAAAGTTGTAAACTTTCAATAATCGCGACTTGTTTCCTTGCATTGATAAAATCAAATGGGTAAAACGCCCCTAAGTTCTAGCCTGTCTTCTTAACAAATTCCAACACAACATGATGTATTACTATTCTTGAGTCCTTTTTGAAGAGGCTATATAAGGAACCCTCTTCTATTGTAAATGGGATCTCTTTTTTGACAATTAGAATGAAACTCTACCCAAATTGTAAGGCATTACAGATACTTTGAACTCAGATTGTTGATCATATTTTGTTACTAGAATAAGAAAGCAAGTGACTTTTCAGACTTTGTGCTGTAATATCTTTATTTTTGAGGAAACTATTCTTATGTCTTTTTCTTTAATATATTTTATGTTCCTTTAATTCAACAAGCAGGATTAGTAAAATTAGTTAGAAAGGTGTCTTGAAGAGCCAACTGTGGAGAGACTTTGTGCCCCCATAATTTCCTTTTAGTGTGTTTTCATTTCTGTGCAATGGACCTTGGGGCGACTTTGTGCCCTCATTGTCCTTCGTATCTTACTCTTGAGCAATCTAGGTGAAGACTTTATGCTACATCTTGATTTGTTAGTTATTACATCCTTTGTTACAATTTGTTGTTACTACTTGGAGTATTCTTGTAGCTTGTTAAATAGTACTTCTGAAAGAAGAACAGTGCTTTCTGTCATTTTCCTTTAGTTTCTCCTTTGATCCACACACATCATCTCTGAAAAAAAATAGATGGATGGTTTGTCCTACCCTTGATTATTATTATATATATATATATATAGCTTATCTACAGGGAACCTCCCCTTGATGAGAGGAGAGATTAGTGTCCTTCTGATGTGGTAAACCTACACATTTGAATGACTAATCTTCCAACTTTGGCTGGTCAGACCTATTTTGTTTATCAGTACGCTGATCAACAAAATATTTAACCAACAATTTTTGGCAACTCTACTGGAGATATAATTTTGTGCAATTTGGAACCTCAAGTTTCAGATTGAAACATCACCTATATAACCCATTATCATTATAACCCGTATCCATTATAGGCTCTGGCGACTCCATTTCATGTCTTACCCATTATTCATTATAGCCTTACCATCTTCCTCCACCTCCGTTATTTATCTGGTCTGCAAAACCAGAGCTGCTAGGAAAGAGTGCACAGTTTGAAGCCTCAAGCTGAAGCTGAGCCAGTCTTTTTCTATTTTTGTTTTGTAATCTGGCTACTCCATCTACATTTTTTATCTCTATTTTTCTTAATTAAATCATGGTAGTTTGAGGCCCCTGGGGTAACTCTTTTGGCCCACTCAATTTGACTCCACCTCTGCATGAACTCCAACATAGTTCAAGAAAGAATTTCCCCAAATTTTTTGGTGATGGAATATTTCACCATGATGAACACATTGCAGCCTTCATCATAGCCTGTGGTGTTATAGGGGTGGAATTTGAAGATGTGGTAGTCAATATTTTTGTGGAGACACTACAAGGTGCTGTTGTAGACTAGTTTTAACATCTGCAAGCTGGATCAGTGACTAACTGGTATACACTTAAATCCAAGTTCAAAGCAAGGTTCAAATCCATAAAAGATGCACATGCCTTGCTGGCCCAGCTCACTCACATGAAGAAAGAGCTTCTTGAGCCTATGAGGGATTTTATTGCCAGGTTTGACAAGTTGAGACACAAGATTCCCATGGTCGCTCAGTCGACATCTCAGAACCTCAAATGCTTCATCAATTCACAAATGCCTAAAGTGAGTTTTCTACTAAGACGTGCTGGACAAATAGATCTTGCTACAGCCCAACTTTTAGCCACTGAGGTAGAAGATGATCTCATCTTAGTAGGGAAGAGAAGAAGAGATTCAAATAGAAATAGATCATCTTCATCTTCTAAATATTCACCCATAGTCACCACTGACCCAATGGTACAAAAGTTGGCAAATGAATTGCTAGCCTTATAAAGGCAAATGGAAAAAAGTATGTCTTCTGCTCCTCTATATAAGGATATACCAAGGAGGACATTCCCTAATCAGCCATATCAAGGAAACGCTGCCAAAAGTCAAGGGTCACAAAATCATCTTCCTCCCCCATAGAGGAATCCTGCCCTTGAAGCACCTCCAACAAACTCGATAGTTGGATATCTAAAAATAGAGCATGTTTCTTATTTCCAACCTGAGTTAGAGCAAGAAAATGGCACTAATCTCTTTAGAGAGGATCTAGAAGAATTAATTGGTGACTCGCACATTAGTTTCCTAAAGTACCACGATGAACCCAAAAGTGAAGGTGAAGCAATCGAAGGATCATACACCATATTCACCAGGTCTGAGAATTAGTTAATACAGCAAGCTGACAAAGAAAAGATAGAGGAGCAACCCCAACTAGCAATTTCAATTGCTAAGCAAAGAACCCCTCTTCCTTTTCAGTCAAAAGACCTGGTGATTACCAAAGAAGTAAGTACATTGAACATCTCTGCACCATCTACTTCAACTTCACATATTAGTCTTCCCCCTCCTAAAAATCAAAAGGATGAACTCCCATCCTCTCTTCCAAATTCATCTCAGTCATTTGCCATGATTGATCATGTCGAGGAATCCAAAATTCAAATGACTAAGTTTGAATCCCTATAAGTCAATCCTGAGCAATTGGACATTTATGGAGAACCAAGTGTGGACCTATCTGAAGAAAAAATTGTGGTCACCCAAACATCGGCCCCTGTAGCTCAAATTTTGTTTGAGCCTTCAGGTAGGGGTAATTACTTCTTGACCATGGATGATGCTTCTGTCTTAGCTGATGAAAGTCTTGTAGCTGGCAATCTGAGATTTGACTCAAAAAAGGCATCAAAATAATTAGTAGGGTGCAGTACAAATCAAGAAAGATCTTCCATCTCTAATGAAGAGAAATCTAATAGAAGATTAGCTTTTGATGATGCTTGGATCTTGGAATTCGATGGCAGCATTTCTTCCACAGTAAGATATAGATCTTTGTTGCTCAGATCGGACACTACTCAGGGTGAAGAGGTCAAACTCCTTCACATCAAAGGAGATGCTAAGATGATGGTTTGTCAGGGGTCTGATGTGGACAATCCAATCATATGCTAGACTAGACCAATAAAACAACAAGTTATGATGGTGGACCATGCTGCTACAAATCAAAATCAGGCAAAGGAACCTTTTGTAGGGAGAGCAAGGAGTTATGGTTTTCATTTTGAAGACCACATCTTGCCATGGAACAAAAAGAAGAAAAATCCAAGAGGAAGACACAGGAAATTGGTTTCCTAGTGGAGAACTCCATTCGCCCATCACCGTTTCTAGGGAAAAAATGTCTTCTTACTAGTTTACGAAGATGGCACACCCTTTTCTCTACCTCACAAAAGGCAGCATCTGAAACACTTCAAATCTTGAAGTATCAGATCATTGCATCTGTACATATGTATATTTGTATAGTTTTTAATTTTCTTTTATTTTGTTTGTTTCCATTTTTGATGCCTTTCATTTCTGGGTAGCATGACTCCATAACCTAATGGTACACATGAAGACACTGGAGATTTTGGATTCTACTCTTTTTAATTCTTTTTACAATTGACAGAAGCTCCCCAACTGGAGCCAGCTGTTGTCCCCCAAAAATATCACTCATTTTTTGGGACAATATTTGAACTATTTTGGTCTTACAGACCAAAATTGTCTCTTCCCTTTTCAAAAAAATTCTTGGGCATTCAAATTCCACATTTTTTAAGTCTAAATATATGGACTCTTTCAAGGTTAGAGAAAACTATAGACTTAGTTTCTACTGACTCTGCAAATAGGCTCATTTCTATAAGTTCAACGAGTTCCAAGTTCAATCGGTTCAATGCTTTTAGTTCAACGGCGAGTTCAATCAAAGGAATGGTTCAATGTCTTAGTTCAACCAAGTGGTTCAACACTTTGGTTCATCCTTTGGTCCAATCAAACAATTTGTCAATCAATTCAAGTCTTTATTTGAACCGTTCAAAGGCCTTAGTTCAACGGAATGGTTCAAAGCCATGGTTTAAAGGCCTTGGTTCAACGGAATGGTTCAAAGCCATGGTTCAATGGAATGGTTCAATAGTTGGTTCATCACCAAAGTTCAAAGATCTTCTCGAAGGACCCCGAAGATTAGGTGCCCTTGCGGGGGACTCTCGACTGCCAATTCAAAGACACTTCTTGAAGCCGAAGGGATGACTGAAGAAGCCTAAAGGCCATTCAAAGACTATCCGAAGGGTAGATACCCTTGTAGGAGGCTCTTCTTGACTCAAAATGGGTTATTTCTTATGGCCTGAAAGGGAAAGTTCAATCCAGAAAAGTGCCAGATAGAAAAGCCAAAATGGGACAAAGGAATGATGCACTCAAAAACGTCAAATTCAACACAGTGAACTAGTTGTTGATCCTTTAAAAATACAAACCAGAATACATTCACATATTTCAAGGCCAAGACTAGTAGAAAGTGGGGAAGGAATAGAATAGAAAACTAAATCCAGGACCTGATTCAATTAACCAAAAAATGAGGAATGATGAAGATAAGATTAGATCACCAAGTGGACATTGAAAGTTGCAAACTTTCAATAAGCATAACTTATTTCCCTACATTGATAAAATCAAATGGGTAAAATGCCCGTAAGTTCCATCCTATCTTCTTAATAGATTCCAATGCAACATGATGTATTACTGTTCTCGAGTCCTTCTTGAAGAGGCCCTATAAGGAACTCTCTTCTATTGTAAAGGGGATCTCTTTTTTGACAATTAAAACGAAACTTTGCCCAAATTGTAAGGCATTACTGAGACTTTGAGCTCAGATTGTTGATCATATTTTGTTATTGGAATAAGAATGCAAGTGACTTTTCAGACTTTGTGCTGTAATATCTTTGTTGTTGAGGAAACTGTTCTTATGTCTTTTTCTTCAATATATTTTCTATTTCTTTAATTCAACAAGTAGGATTAGTAAAATTAGTCAGAAAAGTGTCCTGAAGAGTCACCTTTGGAGAGACTTTGTGCCCCCATAATTGCATTTCAGTGTGTTTTCTTTTCATTTCTGTGTAAAGGACCTTGGGGGGACTTTATGCCCTCATTGTCCTTCATATCTTACTCTTGAGCAATCCAGGTGAAGACTTTGTGCTGCATCTCAATTTGTTGGTTATTACATCCTTTGTTACATTTTGTTGTTACTACCTGAAGTATTCTTGTGGCTTGCTAAATAGTACTTCTGAAAGAAGAGTAGTGCTTTCTATCATTTTTCTTGAGTTTCTCCTTTGATTTGCACACAACATCTCTGAAGAAAGAGAGATGGATGGTTTGTCCTACCCTTGAGTATTATTTTCTATTTTATATATATATATATATATATATATATATATATATATGTATATATATAGCTTATCTACAGGGAACCTCCCCTTGATGAGAGGAGAGATCAATGTCCTGATGTGGTAAACCTACACATTTGGATGACTAATCTTCCAACTTTGGCTGATCAGACCTATTTTGTTTATCAGTACGCTGATCAACAAAATATTCAACCAACACTCTCACCATTTTTTGAGTAGGATCTTATCAATCTCTAATGAGTTAAGGTACCCCAAAGAATTCTAAAAACATTCAAAACATTTCAAAATATTAAAAATTAAAAAATTGGCATACAATCTCCTATAGAGATATATAGCCTCAAAATCCCAAAACATTTATCTTGTTTACACCTAGTCAGTCATCCTCAATCCACCCTACTAGGGAAAATCCATTATTATTTTTAGTTTGTTTCACTACCATTAGGGGTGTGACCTTCCCTTTGCATTTATCCTTGATTGGGGGCACCACCTATTTATCTCTTCCACTAAGCCTTCACATGTAGGAATTGACTTGCTCGATGACATGATGTTTTCTTTTGATTTCACTTTTAAATTTTATGTGTGTTTGTTTACTTGGTTATTTGTTTGTCTATTTTCACGTTTAATTAATTTCATTATTATGCCTTGACTTAGTCTATACGTGTTCATTGGGTGATTTCTTACACATTATTCTTGAGTCTATCTATATTCATATGTCAACATTATCATCATGGTGTTTATCATTGGTATATTATTTTAAATTATTTATTAGATAAATATTTAATATGTATGCACATATTGGCTAAGTCATCATGGTGTTTAATATCATGATGCATACCATCACATGCTATAGTAAAAATTAGCTTGGTAAATCTTACAATCAATGGAGTCATAAAAACTTCTCCTTAGTAACCTTGGTAAATCCTCCCACCCTCCTTGATCAAATCAACCCATTGACCATTCTATTTATATCAACGCTAATAAGTATGAGCATCTCTACATTGGTATGTATAACCAAATTATTCACATTGATCAATTTTTGTTCTCTTATTCTATTCCTCATTCCATTTTTATCCCACTTTTGGGTGAACTACATTATCCTGAGGTCTATTTAGACTATGTAGACAACACTTGGATACATGATGTATCTTGGATTAGTTTATTCACCATTATTCTTCTAGTCATCTATTTCATCACTTTATGCATACTCATGTGCTTGGTTAATTGTGGATTCTTTAGTCATTAGACCATTGCATCTATGTTTGTTCCTACTCATCTTTAATCTATGTAACTAAGGAACATTGAAGGTGTCTATATTATGTGGACAAAGAATCCAAGAGGAGAAATTATTATTGTGTTAGTCAAGGATATCAAATTCAAACACACTAATGAAACTAACACCTCTATCCTAGACACTAGGGGGATCATAGGTAACAAGTATACTAAACAAAATAACACAAAGAACACCAAAGAAATTGTTATTTTACCTTCTTTGGAGCTCTAAATAGCTTCTTGAAGTGGCTTGTTTGGATAGTGTTGAAGAAATATTTGTCAATAAAGCTTCATTGCTCCACTTCTCCTTGACACCTTAGTTTGGCATGTTGGCATGGTAACACTACAATGAAGCTCTTTGGAGGTATTTTGGCATAATAATATTGTAATATTAGAGCTTGGTTTAAAGGTGTCTTATCACTTATATTTATCAATCTCAAAACTAACTCTAACTCCACAGAGGTTAGGTTTAGAGCTAACCTTGGTTGAGTCAGTCTAACCCTAAGTTGAGTTAGGTTAACTTTGAGTTGGGTTAAGGATAATTATGAGGGCCATGTGGAAGACATGGGTCAAAATAAGTATCTCTCAACAAATGCTTGATACTTTACAAGTGGATTAACAACTCATGAAAGATATTTTTGGTTGAATTTATGAATTTCCAAAAATAAAAATTTATTAATTCTCTATGATCTACTTGACCACTTGTCATGAGAATTGAGGAATAAATTCAATTAGTGAATTTATAAAATAGAAAATTCCAAAAACTATGGATTTTAGATATTTGTGTGATGTCATGATGATGTCATCAAATCTAAATTTATGATTTTTTAAAAATATAAATTCACTAATTAGCCATGGAATTTTTAATTATGCATTTAATTTGATTTGATCAATTAAGCAATTTTGATTAGGTTAATTGCATTATCTAAATTCATGTAAGATTATCCCTCAACCCTTGGTCAAAAAGATTAATTTTTAGTCATAATTTGACTGGGGATGAATTAGAGAGAAGTTATTATTGTGTACAGTGCATTGCCCCAAATAGGGATGCATTGACATGGCATATGAATTTTGTATAAACAATGATTTCTAGGCTTAATTTGCATTTTTTGGTATAAATCAATTTAAAGTCCATTTCGACACAAAAGTGGCAAAAAAGGAGTGTCTATAGTTTTCCCATGTTTGAAAAGGTATTACAAGACAAATAAATACTAGCATCTTTTAAAATGATGAAAAAGCCATTAAGAAAAAAGAGAAGATGATGTTTGAAGAATGATGTTCCAAACAAAGTGTGGGGAGTCTATGATGATGCCCCCTCAAGGGACTGGCTAACTCATACGATTAATGGATAATCCCTCAAAAATATTAAAGAAAAAGAATGAAATTAACCCATGGGTGAGATTAATCCAATTGAGATAATGCTTTCATATATTGATTAAAAAATGTTAATTTGCCCAAAGGCAATTATAATTAGTAATGAATGTTGAGACACTAATTTGTCAAAAGGTAGTTATAATTAGTGGCGCATGCATGTGCCCCTATAAGGTGTATGGGTCAAAATAATGATTTTCCCAAAGGTAGTTATAGTCATTTTGATGACTTGTATTGAATAATGATTTTTCCCTAGTAGGTTAGATTGGAAATCATAAATCAAGGATATAACCTTGTGCATAAATTAAAGATGAGCAGGCGTAAATGTAGATGTGATGGTCTAATGACTAAAGAAGCCATAAATAACCAAGCACATGATAATGTGTAAAGTGATGAAAAAGATGGTTGAAAGAATAATGATGGTTGAACTGACTTAAGATACATCATGTATCTAAGCATTACCTACATAGTCTAAATAGACCTCATGCCAATGTAATTCACTCAAAGGTGGGAGAAAAAGAAATGAGAAATAGAATAGGATAATAAGAATTGATCGATGTGAGTAATGTAGTTGTATCTACCAATGGGGAAATGCTCATCCTAAGTAGCATTGATAGAACTAGAATGGTCAACAAGTTGATTTGATCAAACAAGGTGGGAGGATTTTGCTAAAGTGAAGAAGGAGAAGTTTCTAAAGTTGCATTTCTTGTAAAATTTCACAAGCTTATTTTTTATTTATCACATAATGGGATGCATCATGATATAAAATACCATGATGACTGATATGTAATGTGCATAAATATTGACTCTCAATTTAGTAAACAATTAAAAATAATGCATCAATGATAAAAAACTATGATGACAATGTTGACATATGAATGTGCATAGATTCAAAAATAATGTTTGATTAAATTTTGTATATTTTGAATTTAAAAGAAAATAGAGAGAAGGATGGGGATAAGTGATTACAATGAACCTAGATTTGGTTTGTGCACCATATCTAGATGTTGTGTGTACTCTTCTTTGGCTGGGGAGGACTACCTATAGATAATAAAACACTACCACAAGATGTTTGTTAGTAGATAAATGAGTGGGCTGCCAAGCTACATGCTTGTTATAAGAAGCTTGAAACTTACCTAGAGATGACAATCCACTTTTAAGAGGTAAAATAATAATAAATAACTAAAATAGAGATAAATAGAGAATAAAAAAGAGATAATATTACCATTTTAAACAACCTATTCATATTAGAGAGTGACAGGGTGTAGGTGGGGTATGTTGGTGGTTTGGAAGTTGTCTGGGTAAATTTCAAAGAGGTTAGGCAATTAATAGTCACTGACATCAGTAGGTGTGTGACCAATGTCGATTAAGCTATCGAGACTAATAGTGAGGTGATCGATGTCGATTAGGATGTCAATGTCAATAGGGGAAATAATTATCTGAGAAGTTGTAGAGAGATTTTTTAGGTTAGGAAAATGGTTTAGATCAGGTCAGAGAGGTTGAGAGAGTTAGAATATAGAGTTTATGGATTGGTTAAGTTCAGTCAGAGGTTTGGTATGCATATAAGGAGAAACAAAGAAGGAGGCTTTGTAATTCCCTCATGAGGGTATGGTCAGAAGTGGGTAAAGAAGTGCAAGGTAGATATAAAGAAATAAAAGAATAAATATTTAAATGACCTACATTATATATGATATACTTATCTATGGTGGTTGATGAACAATAAGTGCCAGGTTGATGGTTTTTATCTAAGAGTTCAAACATGAATGCCTAAACAAAGAGAATAAGTGGATGTTGTTGGTCCTCAAAAACATAGTTGATGATGGTGATTGACTTATATAGGGTGATTATAAGCTTGGATGTCAAAAATAGAATGCTGAGAACTTGAATGAGAGTAAGAATCAATTTTCTTAATTTTGACAGACCTAAACTAGTGGTTGGAGTTTGGCTTATATTACTAACGTTAGCAATCCCACCAATGTCAGTAGGTATCCCACTGACATCATCCATGGGTTGACCAATGTCGATAGCCCTAAAATAGGTAAACCTTTCTATTTTTGACCTATTTTATATTTTTGTACATGCCAAGTATGATACCTATTATAAAATGGTAAAACTAGGAGGTTAGGAAGGAAGTAGTTGTTTAGAAATTTAGTTTTGAAGTGGGAATAAGTCTTAGGTAATTAGGATGAGGGGACCAAGTCTTGAGGTGACTCATCAAATGATAATTAGTTAGAGGGTGAGGTGTCTAGGTAAGGTGGCAATAAGGGTTTTTAATTAACTTAATTAAGTAATTTAAATTAATTAAATGTGTGAGGGGTAAAAGTATGGGTTAGGGAGATCAATTGTTATATTAAAATGGGCCTAGGGGGTTTTGACACAGGGAGTTATGCACATGTGTGTGACATAATTTTGGTGTCTGCATTTTCCCCTTTTTGTCTTGTAATTTGTATCGACATGTTGAAAGACAAAAATAGCAATTAGATGCTCTAAGTATTGGATGAGAATAGAGAAGGAAAGATAATTTGTGAGTTGTTTGTACCATAATTCTTGTGGGTTGGTTATTACATTTCTTATAAAGAGGACATAGATTCTTGAGGAGGAGGATGAAGAGGGTGTGTCAAGCAAGTGAAGCCATCATGTCAAAAAACTTATTTATAGATCAAGGAATAGTTTGCAAGAGATGAGAGTCAAATGATCCTAAGAGTGTATCTACATGATGTTTATACCATTGAAAATTTTCATTTTTGCATAGGAAGGAACCATTAACTTGGTTAAACACTAGCTAAGAATCACCAAAAATGGTTATGGATTTGATACCTAAGAAGAGAGTTATTTGAAATCCTAGAATCAAAGCCTCATATTCAGCCATATTATCAGTGCATTCAAAATCTAGTGTAAATGACAAAGGCATAAGCTCACCATCTGGAGGGATAAGTATAACATCGGCACCCCCACCATGTTGGCATTTAGATCTATCAAAGAACATCATCATTTGATAGGAAACATCATCAATGGAGTGTTGTAATAGATTCATCAGGGAATTTAATATTTAAAGGTTGATTGTCAGGTAAAGGGGTAGAAGCTAATTGGTTCATAATTATTTTCCCTTTAATTAATTTTCGATGAATGAACTCTAAATTGAATTCAATAAGAAGCATGAGCCAGTAAACTACACGTTTGTTGTGATAAGGTTTGGAATGCATGTATCTGAGAGGATCAATATGGGTGACCATATAGGTTTTGTGATTTAGGAGATAATGTCAAAGTTTAGAGGTAGAAAAGACCAATGCAAGGCAAAGTTTTTCAGTGTGGGTATATCAAGTCTCATAATAAATAAGTGTGCAGCTTATGTAATAAACTACCTAATTTTAACATTGGTCATCTCAATGTGTAATCATAGCACCTAGAAATGGTCTATTGTAGAGATGTAAAGGTAAAAAGGTTGATTTTCCTTAGGTGGAATAATAATCAGTGGGGAAAGGAGGTATTGTTTAAGTGTGTCAAAGGCTTCCTGGTAGTTTGTATTCCATTAGAAGGAGACATCATTTTTGAGGAGATGATGAAAGGGTTGGCAGTGATCTAATAGCTAGGAAATGAAGCATTAAATTGACTAAAGTTTGCCTTGTAGGCTTTAGAGTTGTTTGATATTAGTAGGTGGAGGAATCTCTAGAATTTTTCTAACCTTAGCAGGATTGACTTTGATATCATGGAGAGAAATGATAAAACCCAAGGGTTTACTAGAAAGAGCACCAAAGACATATTTCTTTGGGTTTAGTCAAACGTTATATTGGAGAATATGAGTGAATATGGTTTTGATAATTGTCCAGTGTTCTTGGTGAAGTTTAGACTTGTCGAATAAGTCATTCATGTAATATTCCATAATTTTGTGTAGGTGATCACAGAAAATGTAAGTCATGGCGTGTTGGTAAGTTGTACCAACATTTTTTAGGCCAAAAGGCATGACCTGATAACAAAAAGTTCCCCATGGGGTAATAAAGGTGGGCTTGTGTTGATTCTCAAGAGTAACCAGGATTTGATTATATCCAAAGAATCCATCCATAAGTGATAGCATCTCATGGCTAGCTGTTAAATCAATAAGTTGGTTGATACTAGGTAATGGAAAATCATCTTTTGGACAAGTGAGGTTTAAATCATGATAGTCAGTAAAAATATGGATTCCTCTGGTCACTTTCATTATAGAAAAGATATTGGAAATCCATTATGGGTAGTCAATGGATTGGATAAAGTTAACAGAGAGGAGGCATTGGAGCTCCTCTTTGACAAGGAGAGTGATACGAGGATGCATTTTATTAAGTTTATGCTTAAAGGGTTTAGCATCTTGATTAGTGAAAATATTATGGGTGATGATAGAGGGGTCAATACTAGGCATGTCACTTTAAGACCAAGTGAAAGCTTTACTATGATCATTAATAAATGTGGCATAATCAACTTGCTTAGAGGAATATAAAGATTGGCCAAACTTGAGGATGTGAGGGTTATTGTGAGAGGGCAAGTTGATGTCAATGGTTGATTCATTTAAAATAGCTTGGGTTTTAGATGGGATGAATAGTTAGATATAAGAATGATCTACACCCATGTAAGTGAGAATTGCATCATCATCTTGACATTGGATAGTGTTAATAGTGGGAGAATCTTCATTAATAATTTTAGGATGAATAAGAAGGGACCTTATTTCCTTATCCTGATGATAGGTAAGAGGCCCCAAATGGATGGCATTTATTGAAAAAAAAATTAGGAGGTATCAAAACTTTTGAATTTGTGGGTGATGTTAGAGAAGAAGGTGGAGAAGGAGAGACTAGTTCTTCAATAATTAGTTCATGGGAGGTTTTGGTGAGTTTGTTTGGTTTGTCATATCCCACACCATTCCTCTTTTTGGCATTTTCAATGGTGTTGCTAGTAATATATTCAATAGGTGAGTGGACACCTTGTTTGTAATGACCTAAACCAAATCCTTTCTAGTCACACATATATAGGTAGGTGTGAGTGAATCTAGGGTTACTCAGAAAAGAGAAGTCACAGGTGAATGGTTGTGGTGAAAAAGATGGGTTGCTAACAGTGGGAGCTTGATTAATTCCCCCATATTTGAAATTCATTCAAAGGTTAGGGGTGCCATAAGGGATGACCATCCCAATATGAGGGTCATAATTCAGGTACATGTGGAGGCTTTCATATTCTTGCTGAGTATAGAACATGTCAAGTGTCAACAAATGATATTCACCAAGTGACAAACATTGAAAGGTCTCCTCCATGGGATATTTGTCAGGAATTTGTATTGTTGGTATCTATGTAACCATAGGAGTGGAACTTGTGGAAGCTTCAGAAGCATCATGTAAGGAGGATGATGTTTTCAATGGGATGAGAACATCATTGGGACTATAAGTCATATTACATGTTTTAAATGGAGGTGGGTCAGTAGGTATAACATGTACTTGTCCTTCATGCTCAAACTTGACATAGTAGTGCAAAGTCAAGGGTACACATGCCATAACACATTTCTAAGGTCACCTAAGTAGTATGTTATATTGGAAATCTTCTTCCACAACATAAAAGAGCTTGAGAGTTGTGCAGGGAACTATACAAATATGTAAGACAATAGTGCCCACCGTAGTAGCTATAGTATCATTAAAGGAATGGATTACTCCATCAGTTTGAGACATGCAATTATCAAGAAGGGCTAGTTGTTTGTAGGCATGGGTGGAAATAATATTAATATTGGCTCCCCCATTGATCATAACTCTCTTGATATGAGTTTGATCAATATATGCAGTAATGAAAAGGGTAGAATCCTGATCTTCAGGATGTTGAAGTGGAATATTTGAATTACTAAAAGAAATGAGGGAGATAGAATTAGGGAGCTAACTAAAGATGAAATAGGTTGGGTATAATCTGGTTGTACCTCAATTGCTTTCAAATCACTAGTCAAATATTGATGATGTTGTGATGAGATTTGGATTAACTCATACAAATACATCTTCATAGGAGTTTGGTTAAGTTGTTTCACCATTAAGCTTTGAATAAAATATAAAGATGTTTCTTTAGGAATAACCAAGATGGAAATCTTAGGGTTAGTAGGGGGTGTCTTTGGCGAAGGGATGGGTCCAAGGTGTAGTGGCCTTTTCCTTAGCTTTATGCTTTTGGCTTTATGATCATGTGGCCACATTAACTGTGTTGATTTGAAAATTTGGTGAGGGAGGTGGGAAAGGGGTGAGAACAACATATTTGGGTTTGAATTTTAGTGGAATGGTAGGAGGCACTATAGATACCAAAGGTATAATAATAGGAAGGTTAATGGTAGTCTCATCAAAAAGGGTGTCAACATCAAAGTGTTGTTGAATAAACATGGTGAGGGATTTATAATTCTAAGTATCGTGTCTAGGTGAATGATGATATAAACAAACTTTTGTATGATCAAACCAAGATGGTTTCGATCTAAGAGAACTATAAGGCTTAATGGGAGGAAGATTTATTACCAAATATTGTAATAACTGATGTAAGAAAAAGCTTTAGGAGTCCACAAGTGGGCTCATGCTTGTTACACTAATAGGAGTGGATACCTTCTTCTGTTTCAATGTTGGAAAGGTGATTTTATGTGGTGTCTTGTTTAGAGACGGTGGAGTTACGTGTTTTACTATCACTTTCTTAATGTCAAATGTGAGAGTTCTACCAGATGGAAAAAGTAGGAGTGGGGATAGCTTAGCCTTTTGTTTAGCTTGGTTAGACAATTTTTAACTAAAGTAAAAGGATGTAGCCCAAAAATAGATGGTAAAGTTGAGGGTTGAAGAAAAGATTGGTGAGCTCTATAAGGCTTAACATTATTCTATGTTTTAAAGTGAGAAACTCTAATTTATGGTTAAGGAGTCAAATCTAATTTCACCTATGGATGAATTATATTGGAAATGGGGTGTACACCTAAAGGCTTGATCTGATTTAATGTAATAGATTCTTGTGAGGAAGAGGGTTCTAACATAGATGGCTGAACTTCTAGTGCTTTTGGTGAAGAAACTCTAGCTTTGTCAAAGACCTTAGGGTAAAGTGTAGTAAGGGGATTGGTGGTAAAGGTTGACATTCATTGTGTTGGATATGGAGTCTTAATTTGATCCCAAAATGTCGCATGGTCAAGCTTTGTGGAGTCAAAAAATTCTAGACTTTTCACCAAATGGGAGAAGGGTTTTAACAATGTTGATGTAGGCCTTACAGTTGCATCTTTAGAAAGCTACGGTGTTTGGGAAAGAGGAAAATTATTAGTCTCTTCTAATTTAGGCTAAAGATGAGAAACAACTGCAATGGGGTCTTCTTCAACTAAGATGAGAGAAGAAAATACATCTACCACAAGTAGAGGAGAGGTAGGCAAAGTAGGTTCCTTAAGAGGGTAAAGCATAGGTATTATGGATCCCTCAACATGTGGTTGAGGAAATGGTAGGGTGTGGTCTTCAAATGGTAAGAGGATAGGTAATATTGGTACAAATGAAATTGGGATTAAATGCTCCTCAAGTGGCAAAAGGAGTGGAAAAGGAGGCTCTTCCTCTTAAGGGAGCAGAATGGGTGAAATATGCTCTTCTACTTGAGGAAGAATAATGGGAAAAATAGATGCCACTAAATATCAAGGAAGAGTCGATGAAATAGGTGTCTCTTGTTGAAGGGTTGAATAAACTAAAGATAAAGGAAAGACCACATTAATCATATGGATATTATGATCTCCTGAGTTAGTTGTAGACTAGACAATATTTTGATTTGGTGAATGGTTGGGAAAAGGGTGCTTGAACACATCCATACTTTTATTGGGAGGTCCATTAGGATTATCCAAGACGAGATCACCTCTATCAAGCATAATCTTGAAAAATATTCTTGAGCGTCATGCAATTATTAGAGTTGTGACCTTTAACTCAATGGTAATTGCAAAACTCTTCTTCCTTATACTAGGTTGGGATTGGATGGGAAAGATCGAAGTGTATAGGAGGTTTAATCTAAGGAAGGGTTATAACACCTTGATATAATAGCTTCTCCAAAATGGATGTATATGATTCCCCAATGGGAGTATATTGTCTTTGTTCATGCCATTGTTGGAATTACTTGGTCGGATTTTGAGAAGTGGAAGTATTCAATTGGTTTATGGTTGTGGAAGAGGCTGACTTAATGACCACTACATTAGCAGAGCCTTTAGCCTTTTAGTTAGAGGGAAAATTTTTATAGGAGGAGTCATGTGTCTTAGTATTGAGATTTTTATTGTGTAACTTGACTTTGCCTTCATCAATAGCATTAACCTCAAATTTTTGTGCCATTATAAAAGCTTCATCAAATGTGTGGAAATTTTGTACCTAAAGTGTGGATGAGATGTGTTTATCACATGACCTTGAGAAAAGCTCAATAATCTCAGGTTGAGGTAAGGAGAAGGATATTTGATTGATAAAGATTCTCCAGTGAGTGACAAAATTAGTAATAGATTCATCATCAAATTGTCTGATAGAATATAGGTCTGTTATAGAAACTTTCTTTGAAATGTCAATAGAGAAATGGTCTAATAATATTTGTGCAAGTTTGGTAAATGAGAAAAGAGAGTGATGAGGAATAGAGCTATACCAATCCAATGTAGCACCTAAAAGAGACATAGGGAAAGTGTGAAGTAGTAATGCATTATCATGTCCTATTAAATAAAAAGCATGTCTACATGCTCATAAGTGTTGTTGTGGGTCCTATTTATTCAAAAAATGAGTAAATTTAGGGAGTTCTCATTGGCTTGGATAAGGGCGAATAGGCACCAAAGGGTGGATTGGTTCATTTCATATCTGATCATAAGGTAGTGCATTATTTGAACCAAAAATGGATGTCTCTAAACTAGACATCTTATCCATTAGCATCGTAATTAGGTCTAGAGGGGGATTCGTTTGGGGGATTCATTATAAGTTAGAGGAAAGCTGATAGGAAGTAGAGGGAGCATATGACATAGATTGATGAAGTTGTGTCAGGGAAACATAAGGATAATGATTCGTAGACTGAGGTGTGGGAAGAAAAGGAACTTGTCCCATTGGGTTAGAAACTATGCCTTGGTTAGTTGTTGTTACTACAGGTTGAATTATTGGCATGGTTAGGTTGGATGAAGGGTGAGTTGTAACTCAAGTAATTATAGGCATGAACATAGATGGAATAGGAACCACTAAATTTTGGAATAGGGTGTGACTTAGTTGAACTGATTATTATTGTGAAAGTAGGGAAGTTACTCCAGTGTTTAAGTGGGATTGGGTAGTTGGAGATGCCATGTTTTGGACACTATTTATAATTGGGTTACTTGTCAAAGTGGTGGTTTGAGTAACTATGGGGAACATAGTGGAGGAAACTAAAATTGAGGTTGTCTCCATCAAAGAGGTTGGCATACCATAGATTGGGTCAACTATAGAATTATGAGTTCAGCTCATAGAAAGGTAATGTTGAAGGTTTGCCACATTATGATCAAGAAATTTATCAAAATATTGATCTCTATTAGGCACAATCAGAATTTGGTTAGAACTAGGAGTATGCTTTGTATCTGAAGTATGCTTCATGATAGAATCAGAATTAAAAGGGGAAGGTGGAAGTGGTTACCAGCTTGCATAATCGACAATAATTTTGGCTTGAGCTCGTGTTAATACCATGCAAGAGGTGGTCTAAATAGTCTTAATACTCTATATTTGAAACAAAATAAAGAAAAACCATGTTTGAATGTAGTGAAATAGGTTATGTTAGCTTTTTATTTTGAGAAAACAAAACTACACAGTCACTAACATTGGTAGGGATGACCAATATCGGTAGGAAAAGATCGATGATGTCGGTGGAACAATCGATGTCAGTAGGTAAAGTCTATTGATACCAGTAGTGTTAACCAATGTTGATCACTGCAAAATCTTGGAAATAAAAAATTTGATGTTTTTAAGAAATCAAAGGCTAAAAATAGGTAAAATATTGGATGCAAAAGGCCTATGTAAGGAGAAATGACACAAAAAACCTGAGATAACAGGTTATACAACCAGAACTTTAGAAATAGTATTGATTTTGTGGATTAATATAAAAGCATCATTACAACCTCAAAAATATAGAAGACAATTGAAAAGGAGAAAAAGAACATGCAACCAACAACTATTAAGTGCAAGAGATTAATTTTAGTCTTGTGTTGGCTTATGCCTTAATTAGATAGTGAGAAGAGAATTTGGTTATCGAAGGTACTAGAAAAAAATCTAGAGTTGGTTTTAGATTTGTTTTGGTTCTCAAGAGGGAATCTATGTTAAACCAAGTACATGGCTTCTTATAAGAGCTTGCTCTCTACACTTCATGAACTTCAAGCTAAGCCAGGCCGCTTAGACAAAATATACCTTCTATCTAGAGATTATAATCCACTAGAGAATGGAGTGGGTTCTCCCCAAGGTGGTGAAATCCAAGTAGGATAGCCAGGTAAGGTAGGGTGATCCACCAAGTGATGAAATCTTGATGGGCCTTTTTTCATGTGAGTTTTGATACTTGTTTATGTGAATGTGATTTTTTTTTTGTAACATAGGTGTACTATGATTTATTTAAAATACTTGTAATTATCTAGGTGAGTTAATATGCAACAAGTAAACTATGAAATGCAGTAAGTTTTAAACCCAAATTTAAAATGTTGAGATTGGAATGAAAACAAAGAGGAAATAGAAATAGAATATGAATTTCACTATCTTAATGTGGATGTTAGAGGAAGAAAAGAAGATATTTTCTTTTTTTTGTAAAATAAAATGACAAATTGTTTTTAGAGGCAAGGAAAAAAGAAAGACAATTTCAATTTTACCTCCTTTTAAATAGAGAAATAAAATATTAAATTTTCCATTTTTAAGAGAAAAGAGAAGGAAGGAAGTGCAAGAAATGAAATTTCACTATAATTCACCTATATGATTATTTAAAATAAGAAATGAACCCAAGGAAAACTCCAAGGTCCCACCGGGTGTGCCAGAAATGTTTGATTAGATTTTGTTTGTTTTGAATTTAAAAGAAAATAGAGAGAAGGATAGGGATAAGTGATTAGACTGAACCTGGATTTGGTATGTGCATTATATCCAGGTGTTGTGAGCACTCCTCTTTGGCTAGGGAGGACTACCTGTAGATAAAAAAATACTACCATAAGATGTTTGTTAACAGATAAATGATTGGGTTGCCAAGCTACATGCTTGTTCTAAGAAGCATGAAACTTCCCTAGAGATGATAGTCCACTTTTGAGAGGCAAAATAATAATAAATAACTAAAATAGAGATAAATAGAGAGTAAAAGAGAGATAAGATTACCATTTTAAAAAACATGTTCACAATAGAGAGTGACAGGGTGCAAGTGAGGTATTTTTTTGGTGTTTGGAAGTTGTCTAGGTAAGTTTTGAAGAGGTTAGGCAATTGACAATCACCGACATTGGTAGGTGTGTGACCAATGTCGATTAAGTTGCTGAGATGGGTAGTGAGGTGACCGATGTCAATTAGGATGCTGACATCGATAGGGGAAATAATTATCTAGGAAGTTACACAGAACTTTTTTGGGTCTAGTAAATGGTTTGGATCAAGTCAAAGAGGTTGAGAGAATTAGGATAAGGAGTTTATGGCTTTGTTAAGTTCAGTTAGAGGTTTGGTATGCATGTAAGGGGAAACAATCAAGGAAGTTTTGTAACTCCCTGACAAGGTTACAATCAAGAGTGGGTAAAGTAGTGTAGGATAGATATAAAGAAATAAAAGAATAAATATTTAAATGACCTATAGTATCAGTGATATACTTAGATGTGATGCTCACTGAATGATAAGTGTCAGGTTGATGGTTTTGGTTTGAAAATCTGAACTTGAATGCCTGAATAGAGAGAAAAAATAGATGTTGTCAGTCCTCAAGAGCTCAGTTGCTGATGGTGATTGACTTACGTTGGGTTATTTTAAGATTGGATGTTGAAAATTGAATGCGAAGAGCCTAAATGAGAGTAAGAATCAATTTTCTTAATTTCTATTGACCTAAACTAGTGGTTAGATTTTGGCTTATATTGTCAATGTCAATGATCATATTGATGTTGGTAGCTATCCCATAGACATCGGTCATGGGTTGATCGACATCGATGGCCCTAGAATAGGTGAATCTTTCTATTTTTGCCTATTTTCTATTTTTATGCATTCCAAGTGCGATACCCATTATAAAATGGTAAAAATAAGAGGTTAGGAAGGAAGTAGTTGTTTAGGAATTTAGTTTGGAAGTGGGAATAAGTCTATAGTAGTTAGGATGAGGGCACCAAGTCTTGAGGTTACTCATCAAAGGAGAATTAGTCATAGAATGAGGTGGTCAGGTAAGGTGGCAATAGGGTTTTTAATTAACTTAATTAAGTATTTTAAATTAATTAAATGTATGAGGGGTAAAAATATGGGTTAGAGAGATTTATTATTATTATTAAAATGGGCCTAGGGGATTTTGACACAGGGAGTTATGCACGTGTGTGTGATGTAATTTTAGTGTCTACAAATAATGCTCAAGGAATCACCCAATAAATGCATATAAACTGAGTCATGTCACAATAATGAAATTGAATAAATAGGCAAACAAACAACTAAGTAAACATACACATAAAAATCTTGAAAGTAAAAGGACCAAAAACCATCATGTCATTAACCAAGTCAATATCTACATGTGAAGACTTAATAGAATGATAAATGAGTGATGCCCCTAAGCAAGGGTGCATGCAAAGGGAAGGTCACATCTCTAATGTTAATGGAATGGATTGAAACCAAAAATTGATTTTCCCCAGTAGGTTGGATCGAGGATTGGTGACTACGTTTAGATTGGATAAATAGTTTTTAGATTTTGAGGTTTTATATCTCTCTAAGAGATTGTAAGCTAATTTTTATATTTTTTTAGGATTTTTAAATGTTTTTAATTTTTTTATAATTTTCTAAGTATCTCAACTCGATCAATAATTATGAGACATAAAATAGTCTAACTTGTAAAATGGTGAGAGTGTGGATTAGGTTGCTCATAACACGATGAGAGCATTGGAAAAATGGAACTAGCTTGATCTTGATGTGAATCAAGCATGACCTACATAATCCCATTAAGACCTCAAGTTACTATAGTTACACCTACACAATAGGTATCCAATTAAGTATAAGAAAGATCCAAGTAAAATAAAAATGTCAAGGCAAATGATAATATTAATGGAAAAGTGATGCGATAATGCATGGTAAAGGTGTTTTTCCTAATTTTTCGATAGGCGGTTATAATTAGGAAACAACATAGATCAGTGATACTAATTTATCCATAAGAGGTTATAATTAGTAACATAAGTTAAAATATTGATTTGTCCAAAGGTAGTTATAATTAGTACCACCAATTAAGCATAAATGAAATATGTAATTACCATATCCATTCTCATACTACTTTCATATATTTCCATTTGAACATGGAATTATGAAACTACTAAAACTAGATCAAAATCCCTTTGTAGAAGGTGCCAAAAGAACCAATGGAAAAAAGGTCAAAATTTTTAGGTATGGTAGATAAAAACAAGTTTGGTCAATAATGGAGGTTTGGTAGAATGGTATACGATATGGCATAAAAAAGATGATAGGAGGGAAATTGGCTATCATGATAATAGGGTTGCCCCTAAGTGATAAAGTAAGGTAAATTGTAGGATATCAAACAATAATAATATAAATGTCATGAGAAAAATGCAAGGCAAGAATATGGTTTTAGTGTTCCCATTGATATGGAGATGCACATCCTAATCAACATATGATACAACTAAAATAGGCAAATGTATAGATTTCTATCCCACATCCCTTCTGAATAGTTTCTCCATCAATAACCTGCTACTGATTTGAACTCTAATAATGTTATTGTGATCTTTGTTGGTTATTGATTCTATTAACTTCAAACATTGAGACAAGGTGTCTTTATAGCTTTTATAAAGGAAAGTACAGCCAAGGATGGTAAATAAGGATAAATAGTGGATAAAAGGTCTGATTTGGTGATGGGGAAATGGATCATAATGGAATATATAATGGTTGAGAAATAAAATATGATTGAAATTTTTAGGCACATGAAATGTTGTTGATTTTGGATTTGACATAATTTTGGTTGTGGTAGGGCTAAAGACTTCTAAATATGCTCTCAATAGGACCATCAATTTTTTCTATTTTTTGGGTATGAGAGTAGTTACGATTTGATTATGTTGTAGAATGAAATTTGTAATAATGTTATCTTTGATTATATCTTCATCAAGTAGTGAAAAACTATTGTGCTCATCTATCAGTTCCTCAAAGAGGTTTTCACCAATGAAGCTGTATTGATTGTCCCATAGCACCTCCAATAAGGTTTTACTAAGGAATGTTGACTTTTAAAATTGATTATCTTATTTCACCTTAAAAAAAAATTTAGTAGAAGATGTTGAGTTTAGAATTTGATTGTCCTCTAGCGATTCTAAAAAGGTTTCACTAGGAGATTATTCTTCTTCTATATGAATGTCGTCTTGGTCCCCTTGATATTTTGCAACTGATATGTCATCATAAATGTAGTTTAACAAAGTGTGATTCTGTTGGTCCCAATCAATATTTGTGGGAGCTGGAATGTCAATATAATGGCTATGTTGGGTAGTCTTAATGGTATATGGAATGAGAGAGGAAGCAAAATCCTCATAGAAAATACTAGGATAACTTATACCGATGTTAAAGTAATCATCCATAAAAATTATGGAAGGATCACAAATGTATTCAAATTGATCTATAAGGCATATGTAACCAATGTTGTAACAACCACGAATGTATTTTGATTTTAAAACTGAGTCTAAGTCAAACAAATATAAATTTGATGTTAATATTGATGTTGATTTGACTTCTAATGCTAAATCCGATGTCAATTCAAGAATAGAACCTAACTTTAATTTTGATTCTTCTTCAATTTTTGATGATAATGTAATGATGTCTTTATGAATGTTTTTTATTGGATAAGTAACGACCTATGATGGCATAATGGTCTTTTTAAAAATAGGCTCAACTAAGAAAGATTTCATAGAGACTAGTTTGTCAAAGTGAGACTCTTCAATGATGGGGAAAAGGTCAAGGGATAATTTTATAGAGAATGTGTTGTCAAAGGGAGGCTCTTTAAAAATAATACAATGGTTGAGATAATGGTTTCCCCAGAGGTAGTTATAATCAGTAAGAATGACTCAACAAAGACTAGCTTATCAGAGTGAGACTCCTCGATAACAAATAAATGATCAAAAGGTGATTCATCACATGATGACTTATCAAAAATAGGTGTTTCAATAAAAAAATCATGGATTGGTTTGTTCTCTTGGACTTAGTTTATAATTAATTACAAAATACTATTTTTTAACACATCTTGATCTTCAAATGATTGCCTTTATTATGGCTTGAAGACTTACTTTGATTACTATTATGATTGATGAATTTTGGAATATGATCTTGGACTTCTACATTAGTGGCACTTATTATATTACTTTTCCAAGAGTCCAATAATGTATGTTCCTATTTGTCCTTATTAAGGAATGTGATTAAATGATCATTAATGGGAACAAGGGTTTTATAATGGATGAAGGTGATAGAGGCGATATGATGAGGTCAATGAGTGGTGATGGGACAATATGATCTTCACAAGGGTTATTAGGATACCCAATTTTGA
This sequence comes from Torreya grandis, assembly GCA_037957365.1. NCBI lineage: Eukaryota > Viridiplantae > Streptophyta > Pinopsida > Cupressales > Taxaceae > Torreya > Torreya grandis. The sequence goes on from JARHVA010002611.1 coordinate 1,942,928, forward strand.
AATTAGAGAATATCCCCTCAAGATCAATAAAAGGATCACTAAGACTAGTTGAAAGACATGCATCCAACGTAGGATCAAATTCACTTTGAGAATCTCTGATAGATAAAGCTTGTAATAACTCAGTTATGACTCCATCATCTTGATCAAAAGATATTCCTGGTGATTGATTATGATCTAAATTTAAGGTACCTTCAAAAGGGGAGGTATAGCCATTAACATCTATGAGGAATTATGAGGAATTTAATTTGGACACTTGTGTTGAATATGATCTTGATGTAGATAACACTTGTATTAACTCTAATGTGGGCTCTATCATGATGTTGCTAAGAGAAGAGTTATTATCCATAAGTGACAAATCTTTATGGGGTTTTTGATATGATGGGTGAGATGAAAATGATGGAGGAACAATGGATTCAATAAAGATAGTCCCATGGAAGGAATCGTGAGGACTAGGTTTATGGAGAATAAACTCATATAATGGAGGATTTGTCAAAGATGGGGGTACCATGGAAGATGGATGTAGTGTCTTGACCTTGATGTGGAAAGTGAAGAATTTGATCATGATTAAGAATGGAATCTTGGAATTACTCTTCTTGTTCACCCAAGGATGTATACTCATATCATTCATTCTTTATTTCTATGTCACCATAGTCGATGAGGTCTTGGACATAGTCTTAGAAATGATGACATCAATTAATGATATGCACCCAAGTTTGATGATATACACAATATCAGTTAGCTTTATACGAAGAGGGATTAGGCTTGGTGGGATGAAGATTTTGTATGGGTGGATAGACCATCATAATAATGGTGATAATTTGTTGGAAGAGGGATTCTAAGGATATACGATGAGGATTACAGGGGCTCTCTTCACTTTTTGATTTAGATTAGGATGCATTGGACTTTAGATCATATGGTTGTTGACATGAATAGATGAGTGGACTAGTAGTAGAGGAGGTGGCTAAGATAGGATTGCCTTTGCTAGAGTAAGAAGGGGCAGACAACTAGCTAGGTGGATGGGCTCAAAATTTTAGGACATGGAGTGATCATCTCAAGGAGGTGAGAAAGGATCATATCCCTATTGGCAATGAGACATTGTTCAATCAAGGTATTGACCAAATTTGTCTTGGAGGCCATGTATGAAGATAGGAGAAATTATGGATGGTGTGGATTCATTAGCCATAATTGGTAGGTTTGGGGGATTGAATGAAAATACTAAGGGGTTAAGATGGGATGTGTGGAACAAATTTGTACAAAGGTTTGCTTTATTCCAATCTCAATTTTGACTAGATGTTTAATGTGATGTGATATTTGATGAAGTAAGACTAGATCAAGTATACCAAATTAAGATGTGATCTATATGATGATGATTGAGATTGGATATGACTAAGTGAGCTATGATAAGCTCAAATATTATATGAGGGGCTATATTGGCAAAAGAGACTGATTACGACTAGATTGATGGGATTAAGACTATCTCAAGACTAAGATGATCACTCAAATAGGATGTGACGATTGGATTAATGGATTGATAGGATCATGATTATGATTCAAAATTGAATAGACATAATCAAGCTAGTGATGAGGGCCTTGATAAGAAGTGTTTTCTAGTGTGGATGAGGACTAATCTATGAATTTCATTGGACTATGATTAGGACTAGGTGGATAAGGTGACTAGGCAAGATAAGATCAAGAAAAATGATTGGTTATGGATAAAAGTGGATTTAAGACAAGATGTGAATGATAACATATGATTAAGATATGTAGGTGATGTGGATGGATGAGACTAGACTAGGAGGTGGTCAAGATTGATTATATACAAGGTGGACCAAGTGATAAATATTATGCTAGGGATGTTTAATCTTAAGGCTAAGTGAACAATATGAAGTTGGATTATGATAAGATGTGATGGGGGTGACAAAACTTTATTATGATATGCGGGTGATGGGGGTAATGACCAATGATGGGTGGATATGACTAGACTAGGATGTGATTAAGAGGGTGATGGAAAATAAGTTGAGACAATTTTAAAATGATGTATAAGGAAAATATATACAAAAGGTTGATGATATACAATCATTAGTAAGGATATACAAGATGATGACGTGTATAAAAGACATAGATATGTGTGTGTAGGTTTGGGTAAAAGGTTGACTTGGTTCAAAAACAACAAAGGTCTAGCATGACACTCACCAAATCAGGAAAACCACAAATATAAGATTAATAAACTAATTATAGGTGTGTAACCTGATGAACACATTGTCTAACAACTTCATGGTTGAGGATGTAGGTTAGTGACCCATTACATAATATTTTGGACCCTCTCAACCCCATCTTCACTTTATTGTTACTTAAGAGTTGATCTTGACTCTAGTAGCTAATCACTTGTTATAACTGAAAGGTCCTATACTAGTTTTAATGATCTCTTTAGGAGCATCCCTGATATATTCTAGGTATGATGGGGCCCAATTCTATGTATGGTATTGTCTAATGCCTAGTTTATATAATGTCTAACACCTAGTTTATATGATGGGGCCCAATTCTATGGGGTCAATCGCTAGCCTAATGAAAGTTGACCATGATATTTATACTCTAATAAAACATAGAGTGTGGATTAGTGTGTGGTGGTGAAATTCATAGTGATTATCCCCATAAGATTATGACAAGTATGTGGGTGTCAATTCCACGTCATGTTTCCCCTAAAAAATAAAAATAGAAGGGTTTGTAGGTAGTTTTGATCCTCTAAAAATCATTACAATCATGTAAGGAGGAGAGCATACACCACCATAGCCCTTGAGTGATAGAAAGGCAGGCCAAAAAGAGATTTACTAACTAATTAATTAGATGTGAGATGTATACAAGATGTAAGTATATACAAATAATTTATACAACAAAGTGATTAAAATGATTTTAAAAATGAGTTTTAAGAGACCAAAATGTCTTTGATTTTGTGATCTATAATAAAATGATTAGTAGTTTGATTAGCACTTTTAAAGAGATAACCTGCAAGATAATAATTAGTAGTTTTGATTAACAATCTTGAGGAGTAACCTATAAGAAAAAACATTAGACCAAAATATGACTTGAAAAATATGTTAACAAGTCAAAATTCACCTCTTCAAGAAACAAAATATGCTTGCGTTAATTATTCTAATTAATCCCACTAATTTATCCCCTTTATAGTCATTTATCTAATATCTCCTCTCAAAATTTCCTTGTTTACTAATCTTATTCTTCTCCACTTGTTCATTAATTCTCTTAAATCCCTATTATCTTATCCTAAACCCACTTATCCATTATTTGAGAATTTTAAATTACCATGACCCACCTACACTAGCTTATTTCTAAACTCTCCTACACACCTAGTCCCTAATCATCCACCTAATCCCCATCTAATCCCTTATCTAATCATAATCAATCCCTAAAAATATTTTAAAATTCTCCAATTCTAGAATCTTCTCTAACTTAGCCTTCTCCATCTAGAAGCCTCTATTATAGAGGCTTTCAAGAAATTTAAAATTATTTAAAAAATCCTTAACCATTGATTGCAATGGCCCAAAATTAAATATGATCTCTTAATTCTTCCCTCCATATTCTATAGAATCAAGCCACTCTTCCATGGCCAATCCATCTATGAAACTCATGAAGTATCCATGCTAAACTAGCAATCAAGAAGAAATTTACTAAGTCCATACTAATATAATCTTTGAATCCATCATCAACGTCCTTGATCATGCTAGCATAATATCAAAATTCTGAGTCTAAAGTAATCTCAATCCAACCCTTTTGTCTTTTATCCATTTAATCTTGGTTTGGATAAATTAACTTTAATATTAGAATGTTCTTTTGAATTATTTATTCATCTATTTGTATTTGATTCTAATGGCTCTAGATTTTACATAGGTAGTTTGATATTTTGTGTTTTAAATTGCATAGTTTAATTCATTTACTCAAAATTACTATTATAGTTACAATTTCAAAAAATGATTATTTTTTATCACCCAAATTTCCTAAAGGAGATGAGGGGAGAGCATACACGTGTCACTCATTTTGCTAAAATAAACACTTCAACAAACAAGCATAAAAACAAAACTCTTATGAGTATTTAACTTAGTGTGATAGTTCATTTTATACAATTAAAATGAAATATGTATGAATTTTGATCCCCTTGGCATATTTTGTTGAAAGCTTTGGAAAATCAAAAATGACTTAAGTAAAAATATTTTTAAAACACCAATTTGAAATGTAAAATTTCAAATTTAAAATATTTTAAATGTCTTCCTCTTGGCCTTTGTGTCCTAAAAAACACATTAATTGGTTTTATTGTTTCTTGGTAAAAGTCATATTCTTTAAATTTATCTATATAAGACACAAAAATTAATATTAAACTATCAAAACCTACAAGTATCAAATTAGACGGCTAACCGAACACACAAAAACATAAAAATCAGTAGTCGATGTTTTGATCATAGCTTCTAAAATATACATCAGTTATTCAAAAAATGTTTTGAGGTCGTTTATAGGTCTAAGTTGCATCTCTCTAAAAAAAATCAGATCAAAACATTGAATAAAAAATATATATTAGCTCTATACTAGTCGTTGTTTACCATAAAAAAAGAAAACAAAAGTGACACTAAATTGATAATAAATGCTAAAATATAAAGATTTTTTTCCTAAAATTTTTAGATAATATTAATAAAAAAATTAAATATATTCCTGCAAAAAAAATTTTTAAAAATGAATACATAAAAATTTATTAGTACTTTATGGTCCATTTTTAATAAAGCAAATCAAAAATAAAAATAGAATTTATAACTAAGAACAAAACAACTTTGTGGGGTGCGCACTCATGAAGAGTCCCACTAAGCATGCCATTATGTATCCAAGGAATCCAAGAGGGGAGATTAGTATCATTTTATTTCAATAAAATAAAATCAAAATAACACACTAATTAAACTAACACCTCTAGCCTAGACACTAGGGAGAGCATATGAATAACAAAAACAAAACAAACTATAACTAGAAGCAAAAGCTTACCTTCCTTATTACTCCAAATTATTTTTTAAAATGAAGTTGGCTTGCTCAAATTGTGCTTAGAAAATATTTTTCAATGAATCTCCATTACTCAACTTTTTCTTATCACCTTTGCTTGGCATGATTTGGCTTGGCATGTTGGCACTCATTTTTGGCCACTTCCATGTCTAAATGGACTTCAAATTGATTTCTAACAAACAATACAAGTTAAGCCTAAAAATCACTATTCATACCAAATTCATCTACCCATTTGACATAACTACCCTAAATCATGTCAATGCAGCTCTATTTTGGGAATTTCATTATACATAATAATAATCTCTCTCCTATTCATATCCAAACAAATTTTGACCTATCAAATTAATGTTTTTGACCTTTGGATCGTGATAGTAACCAAGCTTCGCAATGCCCTACCATTATCATATTAGGACCTCATCTTTTGGCTCATGATAGTAACCAAGATTTGCAATGCCATACTATTATTATTATAGAACCTCATCATTTGGCCTTCATTTACAACCAAGCTTTGTAGTACCCTACCATTACCATTCCAGAACCTCATCTTTTGGCTTGCTCTAACAATCAAGATCCATAGTGCCTTTCCATTACCATTATAGGAAATAATCCTTTAGTTTGTGATAGAAAACAAGATTCACAATGCCCTACCATTACTATTTGAAGCCATCACCTAACATAAATTAAATATTTAATTATCAGATCAACTATCATACTAATTTCATATACTACCATTTGAACACATAATTATGAAACTATTGAAATTAGATAAGAATCCCCTCTCAAAAGGTGTCTAAAGAACCAATATAACAAAGGTCAAAAGGGTTAGGTAGGGTAGGTAAAAAAAATTATGGTTAATAATGAAAGTATGGTAGGACAATATACAATATGGCATTATTCAAGGCTGCTTATGTTATAGTAATAGGGTTACCCCCAAGTGACAAGGTAAATAGTAGGGTATTAAATAATGGTGGGGTGAATGGCAATTGAAAATAAAAAGGTAAATGGAAAGGCAAGGTAAATAGTTCTGTAGCTATTTTTATTTTTCCTACTGATGTGGAGATACACGTCCTGATCAGCATATGATACAACTAGAATAATCCATCACGTAAATTGCTAGCCCACACCTTTTTTGAATAGTTGATTTATCAATAACCTACTATCGATTTAGACTCCAAGAATGTTGTTTTGATTTTTGTTGGTCATTGATTTTATTTCCTTCATACATTGAGACAAGATGCCTTTGTAGCTTTTACAAAGGAAACTGCATCTAGGGATGGTAAATATAGATAAATGTTAGATGATAGGTCTAATTTTCCAATGTAAAGGTGGATGATAATGGAATATATAATGGTTGGGCAATAAATGAAGATCAATATTTTTAAACATATACAATATTGATGATTCTAAATTTGAAATAATTTTGGTTATGGTGGGGATGAAGACTTCTAAATATGCTCTCAATATGACCATCAAATTTTTCTATTCTTTGGGCCTGAGAGTAATTACCATCTGATTATGATGTAGATGGAAATTTATATTAATTTTATCCTTGATGATGTCTTCATCAAGTAGTGAAGAAATATTGTGCTCAGTTATTGACACCTTTATGAGGTTTCCACCAATGAAGTTGTCTTGATTGTTTCATATCACTCTGAGAAGGTTTTACTAAGGAATGTTGACATTTGACTTTGATTCTCTTCTAGTACCTCTGAAAAAGTTTCACTAGAATAAGCTAAATTTAGATTTTAATTTCCCCATAGAACCTTTGAAAAGGTTTCATTAGGAGATTGTTCTTCTTTTTCATGAATTTGGTCTTTATTCCCCTAAAATTCTTCAACTGATATGTCACCATGGATGCAATTCAACAAGGTATGATTTTGTCAAACCCAATCAACACTTGTGGGAGGAGGAATGTCAATATAATGGCTATATTGGGTGGTGTTAATGGAATGTGAAATGGTAATGGAATGGGAAGAGGTAGCACAATCCTCATTGAAGATATTAGGATAATTATGTCGATGTTGAAATAATCATCCTCACAAATTGTAGAAGGATCAAAAATATATTTAAATTAATTTTCAAAGCATGTATAACTTATATCCATCTAAATCTGCTCAATTTATTAATTGTCACTAATAATCTTATTAGTCAACACTAACTCCAATTATTTAATTTATCTCACTAATTTATACCATTCCTATTCATTTATCTAATGTCCCCCTCTTCATTATTCTTCATTTATCTAACCTTATATTATCCCACTTCATCATTAATTTATCCTAAATTCACATTATCTTAATCTAACCCCCACTTATCTATTATTGAAGAATTTTAAATTCTCATGACCCACCTACCCACTTGCTAGCCTATTCTTAGGCTCTCCTACACGCCTAGTCCCTAATCACCTATCTAAACCCTATCTAACCTTATTCTAATAAAAATTATTTATTAAGAAGGATTTTAGAACCCTCCAAATCAAGAACTATCTCTATTCTAACCCCTCCTCTTTAGAAGCCTATAAATCTAGAAGCTTCCAAGGAATTTTATGTTAGGGTGTGGAGCTAAAAGCTTCACCAATGAGCATACAAAACAGGTTCGGGTCTACACAGACGCCGGCGTCGGTCAGGAGCGACCGACGTCGATCAGTTGCAGTAGCAGAGGCACCGACGTCGGCAGTATGGTCGGCCGGCGACGGTCACAGGCGAACAGGCAGGAACCGACGTCGGTTACCTGTGCATCCAGAAAGCGATTTTCGAGGACAGAAGTGAGTGTTTGCATGATGAGTTTGAGTTGTAGACTCAAGCTCGCGTCTCTATTGTTAGAAATATTATTTTTAGAGCCCTTGTTGAAGAGGCTTAACTGTTTGTTGTAAGAGCATGCTCAAGTTTCTTATTTCTATATGTAGGAAAGATCTTCTAAGCTATTGTGTGTGTAAGAGTAGAACATTGTGAATGTTTGAAGGACAGTACTGAGTTGCATCAATCCAGATTGTTGGATTTGATTGTACTTGAGAGAGAGCTCTTGAGGAATAGAGATCTAGTGAGAGATCTTGTGTGCATCTGAGAGAGGTGTGAAAGAACAAAGTTCTTCATTTGTATTCCTATTGTAAAGAGTTTTTAATACAAGTTTTCAAGGTGTTTTCTTGTATATCTTGTTCTGTGCTATTTATCATTCCAGTTGCTTATCTATCTGATTTATTTCCGCATTTATTGCTTTCACAAGTGTAATCCATTGTTGGTTGATCCCCAACAAGTGGTATCAGAGCTCAGGTTTACTAACAGGTGGTTCAGATCTGTGTAGTGTGTTTGGATTACAGGTTGCTCACAGGGGTTTCTGCAGGGATTTCTGTTTGAGTGGGAGAAGCAATGGCAGAAGAAAGTAAGTTGAGAATGGAAAAGTTTAATGGCAAGAACTATCAACACTGGAGAATGCAGATAGAGGACTATCTGTATCAAAAGGATCTTTACTTACCGTTAGGTGGGATAGCAAAGAAGCCCAAGGACATGGAGGATGAAGAATGGGAAGTTCTTGACAGAAAGGCTCTTGGGTCTATAAGACTGAGTCTGGCCTCCACTGTGATATCTAATTTGTCACAGGAAAAAACTACGGTAGAGTTAATGACTACGTTAGCAAATTTGTATGAAAAACCCTCAGCTTCAAATAAGGTATATTTAATGAAGCAGTTATTTAATTTGCATATGCAAGAAGGTGGATCTGTTTCTAATCACCTGAATGATTTCCATGGTATTGTTAATCAGTTAAGTTCTGTCAATATTGTATTTGAAGATGAAATAAAGGCTCTTTTAATATTATGTTCTTTGCCTGAAAGCTGGCATGGCTTGGTAATGACAGTTTCTAATACTGCTTCTGCTTCGAATATTTTAAAAGTAGAGGATGTGGTTAGTGTTATCTTGAATGAGGAAAATCGCAGGAAAAGCACAGAAGAGACATCTGGGACATCCGGGAATGCTTTAAATCTCGAGAGTAGAGGAAGGCAAAAAGAAAAGAGCAAGAGGAGATCAAGATCTAAGTCTAAGGGAAGAGGCAGATCCAAATCCAGGAATGGCAGAAGGCCACAATGCTGGAACTGTGGAAAGTTGGGGCACATAAGTAGAGATTGTTGGTCAAAGCCTAAGGAGGACAATCAGCACGAACGAAAGGAAGAGACAAAGGTTGTAGGTATTGCACAGGATGCTCTTATTTTCTCTTTGCATAATAATATAGAATCTTGGGTATTAGATTCTGGTGCATCTTTCCATGCTACCCCTAATAGAGAATATTTCAGTGACTATGTCCATGGAGATTTTGGAATAGTGTACTTAGGGGATGATGAGCCTTGTAAGATTACTGTCAAAGGTAAAGTGCAGCTAAAGATGCAGAATGGCAACACATGGGTGTTGAGAGATGTGATGCATGTTCCTAGTTTGAAGAGAAATTTGATTTCTGCAGGTAAGCTAGGTGATAAGGGTTGTACAGTAACTCTCACAGTAGATTCTTGGAAAGTGACCAAGGGTGCACTTGTTATGGCTAGAGGTAAGAGAGAAGGTACTCTCTATTTGTGTAATTGTGTTACTAACAAATCTCCTTCAGTTTTATCTACTTCAGATGTGGACGCTAAATTGTGGCACTCAAGGCTTGGCCACATGAGTGAGAAGGGGATGTCAATCCTTAAGTCTAAAGGTATGCTTTCAGATTTGAAAAGTATGGATCTAGAATTTTGTGAGCATTGTGTATTTAGAAAACAGAAAAGGGTTAGTTTTCTAAAGACTGGGTCTACTAAGAAAAGGCAGAAGTTGTAGCTTGTTCACACAGACGTGTGGGGACCGGCTCAGGTAGCCTCTATTGGCGGATCACAGTACTATGTTACATTCATAGATGACGCCACAAGAAAGGTATGGATCTACTGTATTAAAAAGAAATCTAATGTTTTTGAGACTTTTAAGATTTGGAAAGCCATGGTTGAGAATGAAACAGGCAGAAGATTAAAGTGCTTGAGATCTGATAATGGCGGTGAGTTCTGCAGTCTTAAGTTTAACTGGTATTGTTACACTCGTGAAATTCAAAGACAAAAGACGGTTCCAAGGACACCTCAGTAGAATGGTATTGCTGAAAGGATGAACAGAACTATTATGGAGCGTGCAAAATGTATGAGATTGCATGCAAGGTTGCCCTTAGAATTTTGGGCAGAAGCAGTTGACACCGCAGTGTACCTGATCAACAGAGGACCCTCTACAGCTCTAGATGGTGGAATTCCAGAAGAGGCATGGACAGGTAAAAAGGTAGATCTCTCATATCTCAAAGTTTTTGGTTGTGAAGCCTTTGTGCACATAGATAAGGAAAATAGAAAGAAGCTTGATGCTAAGTCTATGAGGTGCACGTTTATAGGCTATGGCTCAGATGATTTTGGTTTCAGATTTTGGAATCTAGGAACTAACAAGGTAGTTAGGAGCCGTGATGTTGTTTTCAATGAAAGAGTGATGTACAGTGATCAGATAAGGAAGCTAGATCAATCTAGGCAGAGCAATAATGAATTGGATGAAGTTATGGTCCAAAATGAGCTCGCAGGAAAAAGAAATAATCACTTATAGGAAAACACAGAGACCGACGTCGGCAGGTTAGGAACCGGCGTCGGCAGTACAGAAACCGATGTCGGTCATACAGAGACAGACGTCGGCAGACCAGGCACTGACGTCGGCCAGGAAGAACCGGCGTCGGCCAGTAACAGGTCTACAGGTGGCCGAGGTCGGTCACTGTCAAAAAATTTGGGTGGACAGATTGTTGAGAACGAGTCCAAGACACCCATCAGGAGGTCCGAAAGGGTAAGTAAGCCTCCAATTAGATATTCTCCTTCTTTATATTATTTATTGCTAATCGATGGTGGAGAACCAGAAAGTTTTGAAGAAGCATTACAGGTGGAGTCCAGGAGTAAGTGGGAGCGTGGCATGGTTGAGGAGATGGAGTCCTTAAGGGAGAACCAAACATGGGATTTGGTTGAATTGCCAGCTGGTAAGAGAACACTGAAGAATAGGTGGACCTACAGGTTGAAGGAAGGTGATGATGGACAGATGAGATATAAGGCCAGATTGGTGGTAAAAGGATTTGCACAAAAGCCAGGTGTTGACTTTGGTGAGATTTTTTCTCCTGTTGTTAAGATGACTTCTATAAGGGTTGTATTGTCTTTGGTTGCTTTTGAGGATTTGCATCTTGAGCAGCTAGATGTTAAGATAGCGTTTCTTCATGGAGATTTAGATGAGGAAATATACATGGAACAGCCAGAAGGTTTTGAGGTCAAGGGTAAGGAGAAACTAGTGTGCAGGTTGAAGAAAAGCTTGTATGGCCTCAAGCAAGCTCCTAGGCAATGGTACTTGAAATTTGACAGGTTTATGACTGAGCATGGCTATAGTAGATGTCAATCCAACCATTGTGTATATTTTAAGAGATTTGATAATGGTAGATATATTATTCTATTGTTGTATGTAGATGATATGCTGGTTGCAGGATCTCACATGCAGGATATCTCTGAGCTTAAGGTGAAATTAGCTCAAACGTTTGCGATGAAGGATTTGGGAGCAGCAAAGAAAATCCTTGGCATGAGCATTAAGAGAGACAGGGAAAATCACAGGTTGATATTGTCTCAAGAAGATTATGTGGACAAGGTGTTGAAATGGTTCAATATGCAGGATGCTAAACCGGTAAGCACACCTTTGGCTGGACATTTTAAGTTAAGTAAAGAACAATGTCCTAATTCACATGATGAGGTAGAGTACATGAGTAAGGTTCCATATTCTTCCGCGATAGGAAGTTTGATGTATGCAATGGTGTGTACTAGACCGGATATTGCCCAAGCAGTGGGAGTAGTAAGCAGGTATATGGCCAATCCAGGAAAGGAACATTGGAAAGCAGTACAATGGATCCTTAGATATCTGAGAGGAACCAGCAGTAGACACTTGTGCTATGGAGGTTCAGATACTTCTCTACATGGCTATGTCGATTCAGATATGGCAAGAGACTTGGATGGTAGGAGGAGCACCACAAGTTATGTTTTTACTGTAGGTGGAACGGCAGTTAGTTGGATATCTAAGTTGCAGAAGGTTGTAGCCTTGTCAACTACAGAAGCAGAGTACATTGCAGCTACAGAAGCTAGCAAGGAGATGATATGGATGACACGGTTCATGGAAGAGCTTGGAAGGGAGCATGGGAGTTGCAGATTGCATAGTGACAGTCAGAGTGCAATCCATTTAGCTAAGAACTCAGCTTTTCATTCTAGAACCAAGCACATATAGCTAAGGTACCACTTCATATGGCAGGTGTTGGAAGATGGTGAGTTGAAGCTGGAGAAGATCCATACAGACAAGAATCCTACTGATATGCTAACAAAGCCAGTTACTAAGGAGAAGTTGAATTTTCATTCAACTTCTATTGGTCTTCATGATTGAGTTGAAGATGGAGGAGCTAGAAGATGTTGCTGTACAGGTACTGGTGCAGCTGGTTTATCTCCAAGTGGGAGATTGTTAGGGTGTGGAGCTAAAAGCTTCACCAATGAGCATACAAAATAGGTTCGGGTCTACACAGACGCCGGCGTCGGTCAGGAGCAACCGACGTCGGTCAGTTACAGTTGTAGAGGCGCCGACGTCGGCAGTATGGTCGGTCGGCGATGGTCACAGGCGAACAGGCAGGAATCGACGTCAGTTACCTGTGTGTCCAGAAAGCAATTTCTGAGGACAGAAGTGAGTGTTTGCATGATGAGTTTGAGTTGTAGACTCAAGCTCACGTCTCTATTGTTAGCAATATTATTTTTAGAGCCCTTGTTGAAGAGGCTTAACTGTTTGTTGTAAGAGCATGCTCAAGTTTTTTATTTCTATATGTAGGAAAGATCTTCTAAGCTATTGTGTGTGTAAGAGTAGAACATTGTGAATGTTTGAAGGACAGTACTGAGTTGCATCAATCTAGGTTGTTAGATTTGAGTGTACTTGAGAGAGAGCTCTTGAGGAATAGAGATCTAGTGAGAGATCTTGTGTGCATCTGAGAGAGGTGTGGAAGAACAAAGTTCTTCATTTGTATTCCTATTGTAAAGAGTTTTTAATACAAGTTTTCAGGGTGTTTTTTTGTATATCTTGTTCTGTGCTATTTATCATTCCAGTTGCTTATCTATCTGATTTATTTCTGCATTTATTGCTTTCACAAGTGTAATCCATTGTTGGTTGATCCCCAACATTTTAAATTCCTTAGATAATGCTCAACCCTTGATCTTCCCAAAACCAAGTTTGAATATCCACAATTGATCCTTCCCTCCAAAATATATTTAATAAAATCCTCTCATCCATGGAAGGCCATCTCCAAGATTCATAACAAATCCATGTCAAACTAATCAACAATCTTAGGAGTTCATAATCAAGCATCCATCATTCTTGATCAACCAAATCATAATGCTAAATTTTTGAGTCCAAAGTATATCAATCCAATCTCAATCTCTTTTTATATTCTTTTATCTATTTGATCATGGTGTAGAGCATTTAAAAATAAGATCATAATGCTATTTTTAATTGTTGCATTCATCCATTGTATTTGGTCTTAATGTCTCTATCACTTTAACTAGGTAGTTAGTTGTTTCAGTTGATTGAATTATGTGATTTAATCAATGGAGCTCAAAAATCATCTACATAGCCAATATTATAATAGCCACAAATATATTTTTATTATGAAGCTGAGTATAATTCAAGGGACTCTAAATCTGATGTTGAGACTAACATTGAGTCTGCTTTTGATGCTAAATTTGATGTTGATTCAAGAATAGAACCTAACTTTAATTATGATTCTTCTTCAATTATGGATGCTATGATAATGATTTCTTGTTGAATGTTTGGTATTGGAAAAGTAATGGCCTGTGATGGCACAATGGGCTCTTTGAAAATACGCTCAGCTAAGAAGGATTTCATAGAGACTGGCATATCAAAGTGAGACTTCTCAATGATGAGAAAAAAGTTAAGAGATAACTCCATAGAGATTGACTTTTCAAAGGGAGGATCTTTAAAATTAGGACATTGATTGAAATAATGATTTACCCAAAGGTAGTTCTAATAATTGAAAAGTGACTTAGCAAAGACCTTTTCAGATTCAGACTCCTTGACAATGGGTAAAATATCAAAAGGTGATTTATCATATGTTGACTTGTCAAAAATAGGTGTTTCAAATGAAACATCATGGATTGGTTTGTCCTTTTGGCCTTGGTTTACAAATAGTTATAAAATACCAATTTTGAACGCTTCCTGTTCTTAGAATTATTGGCTTTATTGGAGAGGTACCGATTGTCTCTATTATGGATTGAAGGTTGGTATCAGTTTTCAAAAGTGAGGGAATGTTGGCACTAAATGAAGAATGATTGACAGTTAGATAATGATCCCTTTGTAGATAGGTTCATCAAATATGGGCTTAACAAAGACTAGTCATCGGTCTAAGATGGTAGTTATGCTTTGTCTAGTCATAATTTTATAAGTTTGTTGGGATAATGAGCTACAAGATTTATAAGGGCCTAAAATAATGGTAATTGTAGGGCATTATAAAGCTTGGTTACTATCATGAGCCAAAATATGAGGTCTTAGTATATTAATGTTAGGGTGTTACGGAGTTTTGTTTCTATCATGAGCCAAAGCACGAGGTCTTATAATGGTAATGGAATGGTGTTGTAGAGCTTAGTTTCTAGCACAAGCCAAAAGATGAGGTCCTAGAATGGTAATGGTAGGGTACTGTGAAGCTTGGTTACCAATGCAAGCCAAAGGATGAGGGCCTAAAATAGTATTGGATGGGTATTGTGAAGCTTAGTTACTCATGCAAAGCAAAGGATGAGGACCTAGAATGGTAATGGTATGATGTTGTAGAGCTTGGTTGTTGTCATGATCCAAAGGATGAGATCTTGGTATCATAGTGTAGAGCATTTAGCTTTAGGATCATAATGTTATTTTGAATTATTACATTCATCCATTGTATTTGGTCTTAATAGTGTTATCACTTTAATTATGTAGTTGGTTGTTTGGGTTGATTTAATTATATGATTTAATCCATAGAGCTTATACATCATCTACATTTTGGTGACCACAATGGGAGCCTTACTCCCAATTTAATAATGTTGATTTTTAGTATTGTTTTGGCAATCCTATAGGTCTGAATGGATCAAGACAATCTTAGATTTTTGAAAATTTTGTTTGTATAGGTAGAAGTTATGATATTGCACTGGTAATCATGATTTTATAGTCATAGTTATGTCCCATGAGTTGCGGTTTTGTACTAACCACCTACTTAACCACTAACCATTTCCTCTAACCATGCATGTTTTCAACCTTTCAATAAAACCATGATTCATGGCTTGTGACTTTGTTAGGATAGTTTTGATTTTATTGATCAAGTAAAAAAATTTGTTGAAAACTACTAATGGTCTATTTTAGCAAGTTTTTACCTTTTGACAAAACTATGACTTTGTAAGTCTTGACTTTATCCTGTAAAAGGTGATTTTGACATCGATAGTTGTGATATTATAGATTTGGCTAAGTCATTAATAGTTGGTCATTATCCTATAACCTAAAGGCTTTTAGTTTGACATTTTTTTATCTTTCAAGGTGCCTAACCATCATACCATCTACCAATTAACATTATTTTTTTTAATCCAAGGGATTTTTGCTTTAAATGTATGCTTGTTGACTAACCCCCCCCCTCTCATTTTTTAATAAGGTCTTATCTCTGTAAGTTTTATTATTTGATCTATGTGATTTAAAAGGTCACTTGGAAAGGGAAAGGTAGAGAGGATCATCCACAGTCAAAACACTTAGCCTCTTAGTCATTTTGCTCACACCCACAAAGCCATAGATTTTGGCATTTTCAAAATTATGATCTTGATCTGTAAAATGGTGGTATTGTAGGCCTAGTGGTGACTTTGTAATTTTAGTTTAATTCAACCAATTTTTATCATTTTATTTGATAAGATTGTCCTCTCTAAATCTTATAGGTTAAAAGTTGGGATTAAATTTCCTTGGGAATACTATTTATTTTATTTGTTGTTTATCATTTTGATGAAAATCTAAATATCTTGATGCATCATAAAATCAGTTTTTATCAGTCATAATTATCTATAAAAAATCATTATGGACACCTAAAAAAATAGTCATAACCTGTATAGGTATATTTTTATGTTGAATACCTAAATATAGAGGTTCTATCATTTATAACAAAACTACAACTCTCAAATTATAGCTAATAGAAACTTTGTCTAGTCAAGTCGTGATTTTGTCTAATAGTTATAGTTTGATAGGTTAACTTCATGGTTAAGCTAACCATCAAAAAAATTTAACTCACAATCTATAATTTTGTATTAGAATAGCAAATTTTTAGTTTTTGGTTGTGGTTTTGCACTATGTAGTTGTGATTTTGCACTAATTTTTGCCTTCAATTTGGTCTTTTTAAGTACATTTTTTTGAGTCAGTTTTTGTTGAATTTTTAGTCATTTTCGGCTTCCTTCAAGGACCAAATTACCTTTAGCATCGAGGGCTCATCCCCTCAACCCTACCCTATTCCATGATATACAGTGCACTAAGGGCACTTCCCCAGACCCTGTAAGGGGCTCTATCACTTGACCCCATTGGGGGCTACCACTCTCAGACTCCTACATCATGGACCGCTCATTTGAAGGAGTTATAGAGCCAAATCATGAATTTTTTAGGGTGTTTTTATTAAGGCCTATTGGACTAACACTTTGCTTCTTGCAAAGTTAAATCTAGTGGAATTTTTTCTAACATCATCCTCTTGCAGGTCATATTTTGGTGCAACATTTTGGCGTGTAAGTTACCCCTCAAGATCATCAATCAAACTACTAATCATTTCATTTTATGTTATCTCTTTTGAGTAATAATAATACTACTAAGCATGTGATTGTATATTTCCAATCAAAGACTCTTTTTATCACTTTGAAAATCATTTTTGAATCATTTTAATCATCTTGTCTTATATATATCAAATTTTATCACTTTACCTTATATATATCATTTTCATCTTTCTCTTGTATATTCTTGTCTATATTTTTTATCTATTAAATATATCACACTTAATCATAATCAGTTAATTAATCTTTTGGGTCTACTTGTTTGTATCTTGAGGGTTACAGTCAGTGTATGGTCTCCCCATTGCATCCTTAAGGTAATTCTTAGGGGATCAAAAACTGCCTATAAACCCCATTTCCTTTTTTTTTATGAGGCTACTAACCATGGCTTTTACCACCATGTAATAGTATAAACTTTATGTTCTGGAAGAGTCTAAAAATTGAGAGATTTATTGTTCAGTGCCTAAGCAGAATTCTCCATAAAGGGTCTCATGGAGTGAGGGGAGGTTAAACTCCAATAGGTAGGGTGGTCAGATATCATCCTAAATAGACTTAGGCCCCACTTTACCTTTATGTATGTAAGGGATGCACCTACACAGTATATGCAAATCTAGCATAGGATAGTTTAGCTGTAATAAGTGTATCATTATAGGATTCAATATCAGCTTCAAAGTAGCCATTGAGTACAAGCAGGGTTGAGAGGGTTTGATTGATACAGTAATGGGTCACCATCATAAATCCTTACCCATGAATCCATTGGATGGTATGGGCATTGAGTTATACACCCATTAATTTACTAATCATAGATTTGTGGCTTGCTTGATTAGATTTGTGTTGCGCTGACCCGAGATGTTTATGAGTTGAGTCAGGCTTTCATCTCAAACCTATACAAACCTATCTAGGTATTACACAAACTCATCTTGTACATATCATCTTTGTCATCATCCCATTGTACATCATCTCATTGTACATACTATCCTTATATATCCTTATCATTTATCCTTTCATAGGATAGTCATACCCACTCATCATTATTCACATCTCCATCACTTATATCTTGTCTTGCACATCCTATATCTCATCACCCCTTTGTCTATAATTTATTCTCTTATAAATCCTTATCTTTTTCCCTACCTCATTTCATTTCATCCTAATATAGTTATCCCCATATTATTCTATCTCATCATTGATCATAACCCACTATCTCATATTTATCTCATCATTATCTTTGTATATCTTTATCCCATCTCTCACCTTGTCTTAATCCTATCCTAGTATAGTTATATCCCCTCATCATTAACTATATCCTAAACACATCTTGTGTATCCTTGCCATTATTCCCTTAAAATATCCTTATCTCATCACCTCATTTTATATATTGTTCTTTGTACATCCTATTCTAGTGTCACCAAACACTAGTCATACTCCATCACATACCCCAATCACACCTTGTATATCCTTGTTAACATCCCCTTGTACATATCATTCTTTGTTATTATCCTTTGTATATCCTTTACATCTTTTAATCTTATTCTAGTCTCAACATATCCTATGCATCTTGTCCTATCATCCACATCTTATCCTAAGTCCACAATCAAATCATTTATCTTGACCTTATCTCCATCATCTATCTAGTCTAACCTCATCTTATCTTATCTTAGTTATCTTTCTAGGTCACACCCATGTCCATACCATCTTCATCCCATTCATCTTACCCTTGATCATTTCATCACTACCTATTTATATTTGTCCTTACCCACTTAGCCTTACCATAATCCTATTCTATCCCATCTTGAGCAACCTAGTCCAAGGCTTGAACTAGTCCTTTTATCCTATCCACATCATGTTATCATCCTAGTCAAACTATCACTCATCACTCAGTCAGGTATCATAGCTAGTCAATATATTATTAGCATCTTATCACTTTTTTTATCTCAATCTGACAAACCCATCATCATTAATCTAGTCTCTATTATCCTTTCCTATTCATACCTATCACCCATTATGTTATCATCTTGATAGTTTGAATCTAGGTACCCATCAAATCCTCAATTTGTTTACTAGCTAGAAAACTAGGCATTATTGATAGGTCATTAGTACCTATTGTACTATTGGTATAAAATATTATTATAGTCTTTAATCCATTAGTCTATCCCATCCTCATCATCATCCATCTAACTATCTCAATCCTTTGGACTTACTTTGTTCAAATAATCATTATTCTACCTCCATATCATCATCCATATTTTCCCATAGATATAGACCCAATTCTTGTAGATCAATACATCCTAACCAACAAGGATGAGATCCTCCTATAGTTTCTTACAATGGGTGTCCTACTTCCTAAATGTGTTGATCCCCTTTAGATCATTGCGCCTCCCTCCCAAGTTCCTTCACATGATTCTCATACCAATCCTCCATCCCCTTGTCATAGCCCTTCATCTATCCCTTACTCTACTTGCAAAGGAAATCTTATCTTGGCCACCTCATCTACTACTAGTCCATACACCTAGTCACATCAAACATCATCTAATCTCAAGTCTAATACTTCCACATCCAAATCACAAAGTTAAATGGGTCCTTATACTCCCCTTCCCATGTCCTTGGAATCCTTTTTCAAATAATTTATCACTACTAACATGATGATCTACCCACCCATATGACATCTTAATCCCACCAAGCCTAAGCCTTCATGGTATAAATCAAATTGATACTATGAATATCATCAAACATGGGGGAATTCCAATAAATGATGTCAAATTTTCCAAGATTATGTATAATACCTCATCAACAGTGGTGACATAGTATTTGAGGAAGAACCAAATAAATATCTCTCCCTAGGTGACAAGAAGAGGAATGCCAAGATTCCATTCCCAATCACAATCAAGCCCTTCCCCTTCCATGCCAAGATCAAAACATCATATCCCTCTTCCATGATCCCCCCATCATTGACCAATCATCTATAAAACACAAGTCCTAGTCTCATAAGCCTAATCCTCCAACATCTCATAATCCCTTTGCTTATTCCATTATTCCTCCATCCCCTCCCTCTCACCCATCACATCAAATACCCCCTACTGAGAGGATACTTGTGGACAATCATTCTTATACTAGTAGCATAAATTCATGTACACCAAATTTAGCATTAGATCCATTTGCATTAAGATCATGTGTAGCACCAGTCTCTGAGTTAGATTCCTCATCAGAAACATCATCCTTAATCAATATTACAATAGATGATCACTATACCTACCCTTTTGAAGACACATCAAATTTTGATGACAATCAATCACCAAGCATATCTATTAATACTAATTAGGATGATGAATTCATAACTAAGTTTTTATAAGATCTATCTATTGAAGATTTTTGGAGTGGATCTGATCCCACCTCAGATGTGTGTCTTAATGATCCTTTAGATATTCTTGAGTACACCTCTTCTGACATAGAGGATAGGGCTCCTAGTAACCTTTATGATAACTATGCTACCCATTATCCCCTTAATCCATCACCCAACACCAATCATCCACCTCACCTCCATAATCCTCATATCCCACTCCTTGAAGGAAATAAATAGGAACATGCATTATTGGATTCCACTTTGCATTCAATATCATGTGCCCAAAATAAAAATATCCGAGACCCTATTCTAAAGGTCATAAAACATGATCAAACCATCTTTGATCCTATCCATAAAATTCAAGCAAATTCAAATCATCAGCCTAATCAAAAAATGTCTTCTACTGAAGCCCACTATTAGGCACTAGGGGACCATCAAAGTCAAAATAATCATTATATATCAAGTCCAAAATCAATTATCCTTGGTGAATCCCAACATCAAGCACCAAGGGGCAATCAAAGTCAAATCCAATACATAATTCAAAAGAAAGTCAAAACTAATAATCACAGGGCTGATCATCCTCTTAATGCTTGGGTCAAAGAATCATCAAATCAAAAGGTCTTAGATCCCTTTCTCACATGGAACTAATCTAAAGAATCCCCTACACCATATCCAATGGTGTATATAATTACTGAACCCCTTTTTTGCTCCCCATCACATCATATTGCCCATCCTAATCATATTCCTCATTCACATCCTATATCTCATCATCATAATCATGATATCCTATCATCCACATCATATCTCAACTCCCTAGGTAGCATTATTCCTCATAGGGGTTACAAAGACACCTAGTCAAAACATCCAAAGGAGGTTAAATCAAGAATCAATAAAGGCCACTAAGACATGATCCTAGCATTACATATCTCTAGAATAGGAGTCAGTTTAATAACACAATGATGCTAATATATTTCATCTCACCCTTCTCCAATAAATAGAGATGCCAAATAAAAGTCAAAAAAAATCATTCATCCAATGGTGAAAACCAGATTTTTGGCACCTTGAGCAAGTATCATGATAAAAACTAGTGTTTGGCGTCATGATAAAATAATTTATTATATGCATTATACCTCACCACTTGGGGGCACACTCCATCCATTTCATCCATCCTTCATCAATCGTGCCCATATCACTCATACGTCTTCTCCCTTGGTCCAATTTATTATCTTTCATCATGTCCTCCATCCTATCTACCATTCCTTCCCATCTTGACCTTTCATAAGGAAGTGGAAGATGTTTTGAGAAATTTTTTGGAATCATTTTAGCATATCCTCTAATGAACACTCAGGTTAATAGCTATCAATTTCCTTCAAGATGTGGTCATTGGTAATCCCTAGTCCATTATTCCTTCATCGTCATCCCCTTTTCAACATCACCCTCATCCATTTGTGATCTCATCCATCAATTCATCCATACGTATCCTAGTTGCTAGGCTTGGTATTATCTTTGCTAGTAACCCCATTTGTATAGTGTATATACATATTCCAAAAAACCCTAAAAAAATTGAAATATGTCCAAAACCCTAAAAATCATAAAAATTGAAAAATCCAACAATAGTCCATTGTGTGTTGTCTTATGTCACATCCATCTCCATTGCATCATCCTAAACCACATCTTATACTCATCCCATATATCTTGTTTTCCATATCCCCATCCCAAATAATGCCTAATGTCCCATCCATAATTTCATCTTGGAACCCACTCCTAGTGGTCACCAATCCATATCTTCATCCTCATCATTTTTGAAAAAGGTATTATCAGCATACACAATCTTGTCAAAGAATTTAGTCTAGCACCCATCACTTATTTATCATTGCCTCTTCATACCTAGCACCCATCCAATCCCTATTTACTAATATGAAAGGTATATGATCCCATCACCTCTCTATCAATGCCTCTCCATACGTAGCACCCATCCAATCATTATTTGATAGTATGGAAGGTATTTGATCCCATCATCTCCTAATATTTTTTTAGATTGGACTCTTGCAAGGTTTTCTCTTTTGGTCATCTTTGGTCATCTGTATATCCACGTCCTTATCCAGATCCTCAAATCTCTATCCTCATCTAAGTCATTAGCTTAATCCTAATCTATATCCATATCCTTACCTAATTCATAATATTAATCATGATCATCCTAGTCCAACCCATCTCCCAATCACTCATCCCATCCTTAGACAAGACATTATGGCATTGCATGTAGATATTTATGTGTGTTGTTTGTCTATTTTTTATCTTGTTTACATCATGTATTTATCTTTTTTATCTTATGTTTTGTGTGCATTTTGTCTTTTTTATCTATTGGTAAATGAATGGGGATGTTATGAGGTCACTAATACTACTTATAAGTGCCCTCAATGGTGTAGAGTTCACTATTTTCCCCTTTTTCACTTTGGCATAATGTCCCCTTGGTCATGCTTATATCACAGGGCATACTATCAAATACCATTTCTATTAGATTTATTATATTATGATGATATTCATGATAGTTATTATGTCTTGATCATCTAAACTTCCCTCCATCATCTAAACATCCCTATTTCCATCATTAATCTCATCCTATCAACTTCTCTGCATAACATCCAATCTTTCATCCTTATCTCATTATCTAAGCCATATCCTTAAATCACTAACAAGTCTAATCATCCACATCATCATCACTTTATAATCATTAATCTTCATTTTCATCATCATCTTCTAGTCAAAACTACATCGGCCTGAGGTCGTTTCAGTCTATGTAGGCAACACTTAGTCACTTTTCAATGCCCAAGGATATTTTGGCCATTATCCCCTCTATCACTCCCTTACATGTGTCCTTGCTAGGGACATCCTCACTAATAATCATATTATGTCTCATTAATTATATTCCATGTATTATAATTCTTATCCCTTATCTTTTGGTCACTCAACCATATTATTTCTTCTCTCTCATCACCTACATCATCTTAATTGATTTACCTTTGAGTTACACCCATCATTAATCTTATCAAATCATATTGGCCTATATCTCTCTATTACATGCATCCTTTCTTAGGATACATCTAAATATTTTGGCCTTATCATCCTATAATCATCATGTTATGGTTGATTCCCCTTGGGATGTGTCAACAACCATGACAAAGTTGTCTCTCCCTTATGCATGTGTCCTTGCTAGGAGCATCAAAATTAATTTGTAGCTCATTTCTCAAGTCCAATTCATCTTCTTCCACATCTATCACACCATCATATATCCCATCCCCTCATCTATCCATCACATCCCACCTCTTATTTCCTCTTTCGAATGGCCATCCATCTCATTCTTCCCTGCATGTCCCCTCAAGGGGGTATCATATCCCCTAAAATCATATCTATTAACATTCATTTATGACATGGTTTTTCTTTAAAATATAATTATTCTTTATGTCCCATCCACTCACAATGCCCTTTCAAAGAGGAGAAAAATTTATGCATTTAAGTTTTCTCACTTCATTAATTGTGACTAATAATCCTATTAGTCAACACTAATTTTTTTATCTAATTTATACCGTTCCTATTCTTTTATCTAATGTACCCCTCTTCATTATTCTTCATTCCTCTAACCTTATTTTATCCTACTTCACCATTAATTTATCTTAAATCCCCATTATCTTAATCTAACCCCAACTTATCTATTATTTGGGAAATTTAAATTCCCATGACCCACCTACCCACCTACTAACCTATTATTAGGCTCTCCTACACCCCCAGTCCCTAATCACCTATCTAATCCATATCTAACCTCATTATAATCACCATTAGTCCCTAATAATTATTTTAAAACCCTCCAAATATATAACCTTCCCTATTCTAACCCCTCCTCTTTAGAAGCCTCTAAATATAGAGGCTTCCAATGAATTTTAAATTCCTTGGATAATCGTAAACCCTTGATCTCCCCAAAACCAAGTTTGAATATCCACCATTGATCCCTCCCTCCAAAATCTATTTAAACAACTCCTCTCCTCCATGGAAGGCCATATCCAAGCTTCATAAAAAATCCATGTCAAACTAATCAATAATCATATGAGCTCATAATCAAGCATCCATCATTCTTGATCAACCAAATCATAATGCTAAATTTTTGAGTCCAAGGTATATCAATCCAATCTCAATCTCTTCTTGTATTTTTTAATCTATTTTATCATGATGTATATAATTTATCAATAGTATCATAATGATATTCTAAATAGTTTTAGTCATCCATTGCATTTGGTCTTCATGGCTCTATCACTTTAACTAGGTAGTTAGTTATTTCGGTTGATTGAATTATGTGATTTAATCAATAGAGCTCAAAAATCATCTACATAACCAATATTTTAATAGACACAAATATATTTTGATTATGAAGATGAGTCTAATTCAAGGGACTCTAAATTTGATGTTGATACTAACATTGAGTCCACTTCTGATACTAAATCTGATGTCAGTTCAAGAATAGAACCTAAATTTCATTATGATTATTCTTCAATTATAGATGCTAAAACAATGATACCTTGTTGAATGTTTAATATTGGAAAATTAATGACATATGATGTCATAATGGGCTTTTTGAAATTAAGCTCAACTAAGAAAGATTTCATAGAGACTAGCATGTCAAAGTGAGACTCCTCAATGATGAGAAAAAAGTTAAGAGACAACTCCATAGAGACTGGCTTGTCAAAGGGAGGCTCTTTAATCAAGACAATGAACAAAATAATGATTTACCCATACGTAGTTATAATAATTAAAAAGAGACTTAACATGGTCTTGCTTGTTAGAATTAGACTCCTCAACAATGGCTAAAATATCAAAGGGTGATTTATCATAGGTTGACTTGTCACAAATAGGTTTTTCAAATGAAACATCATTGATTGGTTGGTTCTCTTGGCCTTGGTTTACAATTAGTTGTAAAATACCATTTTTGAACACATCTTAGTCTTTGAATTATTGGCTTTGTTGGAGAGGTACTGATTATCTATGTTTTAGATTGAAGGCTAGCATTAATATTTGAAAGTGAGGGAATGTTGGCACTAGATGAAGAATGATCATAATTTGGATAATTATCCCTTTGTAAATAGGTTCATCAAATATGGGCTTCGCAAAAACTAGTCATTGGTCTGGGATTGTAGTTATGCTTTGTCTAGTCACAATTTTGCAACTTTATTGGGATAATGAGATACAAGATTTATAAGGGCTTATAATAATGGTAATGGTAGGTCATTTTAAATCTTGGTTACTATCAAGACCCAAAATATGAGGTCCTAATATAGTAATGCTAGGGTGTTATGGGGTTTGGTTTCTATCATGAGCCAAAGTATGAGGTCTTAGAATGCTTGTTTATGCATTGGTTTATGTATTCATTTGAAATAGATATTAAAATAATTCTTATAATCAATGAATAAATATTTAGTTAGGCACTAATCCCATAAGGAGAACCAACCCCTGACTAGTCAAGCACCAACACAACTAGGTCTTTAGCAAGAAATAACTTGAAAGGAGGCACCAACCCCCTAGATAACTCAAAACCAACTTAGCCACTAGAAACCTATGTTCACCTTCAGACACCTATTTCTCTCTCAATTTATTATGATCACCTTATTTTCCTCTTCACACTCTTTTATCTTTCTCAAACAGCCTATTAGATCTCTTCTCTCAATTAGCCCTCTTCTAGGCAGATTTAGATCATATAACCTTATTCATCATCTATAGAAATAATGTTAATAATTAATTTCATATTAAACACACTTATTTTATGGTATTCAATCCCTCTACATCATTTCCAAACTTCTATTCCATTCATTCATATATTCAATATTCAGACTAGTCATATTAGGTCTATTATACCTTCTTATACTTGACTCTTGCTTTCACCAACCTTGGTCAGTCAAAAAACTCTTCATGCTTAGATCAACCTATAAATAAATAAATAAACATATTTCATAAGTGAAACAATCACTACATAGGTTGGTCACCACTCATAAGGACCAAAACCATCATTAGGCCTAATAGAGACCTAATGCAATTAGGCCTTCTCAAATCACCCATTTCACCTTGACCACCTTGGAACACTTTGAGCCTCCATAAATGGATGAAAAATGCCACAAAAACTTAAATTATACCCCTTATAATATCACCTTATGTCTCCAACACCATTTATCTCATTTCACTCCATGAACCATACAATTAGGCCTACTCACAATTAGCCCTTCTCACTACCAGAAAGTTTGCTTTGAATATTTGAAGTATACACTCAACTTTGCCACATAAATACATCAATAAATCATATGAATATAACCTTAATTACCTTAGGTTAATCATTATATTCATTATAATTAACCATATAAGTCAAAAGACCTCAAACAGACCACTTTTATATGCTCACTCAGAACTACAAATAGGCTTCAAAACCTAGTCTAGAACCTTTGGATTTTCACACCTTCATAAGATTTTATCATGAATGAAAATGAATTAATGAACCTATTATACCTATATAATAAATTAATTTTTATTGGATTCTTAAACTCTATTCATAATGACTCGGGAGCATCATTCTCACTAACACATAAAAACTACGTGAATGCTTCAAAATATAGTCATGGAAACCAGACATAGAATACCTATGTGACCACTTTTATGAAATTTAAATGGGTTTATATGATCCTTAATCATCATTTAACATCTTTATTTATATATATATATATATATATATAATTTACAATATAAATATTAGTCTTATAGACCAATCTCTTTGCTTCACTCTACATAAACCTCACTATGTTAGACAAGTCACTTTTGAGAGCAAATTTATACTTATATATGAGCATCTATAAATATTCTATTAAAATTTGATATGTGTTACATGTATTTAAAAATAACCCTATGCATTTGGATCCACCCCTAATCCAATACAACTCATCCCTAATCTCATTCTCACTTATGCCTGGTTTTCTCACTGTCTTCCTCACTAGGCCTTTTTAGCGATAGGCCAACTTCCAAGACTGGTTTAACATTTTTTAAGTATATAACCTGATCATAAACTTAAATTATCATAAAATAAAATTCTCACACATCATCATCCAATTATTTTCATGCTTTACCTGGTCAACCTTGCCTACTACATGAAAAATTTGAGAAATAAGGGGTTTCTTGTACCTTCCACTCACTCTTCTGACAGATCAATGCCACCGGGAGGTGCCTAAGATAGTTTAATATAAAATAAAATCATAATAATAGGTCAAAAAAAACATTATGAGAATTTTTAAAACATATCTTCAATATAAGGTCACTATTAAGGTTTTAGAGAAGGTTTAGACTATCTTCCATTCTTAACAATTGTTCATAAAGATTAGGCCCTCAACCCAAAAACAAATGATAGAAAATTTAAGCTAAGACCCTTACCCAACTACCATGAACTAATTGGATCCTCATGAAAATTTTTAGTGTTCCAAAAAGAATTAAAAAATCCTTTTCAAGTCTGTAATACCTCTTTCTATACACACACAAAACTTCAAAACCATATTTCATGATTTTTATTTTAATATATGACCTCAAACTTGGTCAAAACACTTGAAAAAACATATAATACCTTTGAAAATTATCTCATGAGATCTGTCACCTTGGAAAATATAACTTGACCCCTCATTAGGCTACACTAGGTCTCTTTGTACATTAGGTCTTGAACTGCCAGACACACTTAGACCTTGAACACACCTTGAATCCTCTTGCACTACTCTCAAAAAATCATAATAATGTAATAAAAAATTATAACATGCTCACATACTACCAAACTTACTCTCACAAGCCTCAACCTACTTGCATCATCATGCAACCAATCATGTGCCTTCTCACTAGGTCTCTTCATGCAAAGACTAAGCCAAGAACTGACCTAGTAACCCCCTTTGAAAGCTTATATACCTTATACACATGTTAACAGTGTCAAACATATTCTTTAATGATATTCCACTAATTTTAATACTTTATAAATCTTTATAACACCTCAATACTCCTCATTAGCTTAGGTAGAGTCTACGACTAGTCTGGTTGCATGTTTAGGCTTAAGACCTTACCCCTAAAGGTTCACCTTGAAACTTTCATTAGTGTTTCAAAAATTCATATGAATGATTGAAAATCCTTAAACATATAGTCATATCTATGTATATTCATCTTACCATACCACCATCTTCATACACATGCTCATGATATGACAATTCTCTCGAAGACTAGTGCTCAAAAGTATGCTTACCTTGAATCTTAATTTTGACCTTGGCATGTCATCAACCTCATAAAAATTACCATGTTGCCTTAAAATTCTCTCTCAACAAAGAGAAAATAAGTTTCCTTTGAATTATCTATTGTCATAAGGCTTCCTTGTCACATACCACTTCACTATGTATGACATAAATTTTGACCTTGACATTAATGATATTTTGATGCAGAGCAAATTCCCTTCTTCATACAAACTCTACCTATATCCTTCCATTCAAGATTCTTCTTTGCTTCCTTCATTCATTCATCCCAATATTCCCTTTGTCAATCACGCAATAATGGTTGTAATGTACCTTCATAATTTTTTAGGATATCATGCTATATTAGTTTCATATTAACTTCCACCATCAACTAACCATTGCATAAGTTTCAATAAAATGAAACATTCCTCTGTATGTATTCACTTTCACCTGCATGACACTCACACAATATATTAATGTTAAAATATCCTTTACATGGGAAATTAAAACACAAAGATTATTTAAATCATAACTTTACCTCTTTCTATCCTTTAACTCTCCTTTCTACCATGTTTATGAGTTTTAATTCAATTCTTCTATTCACTTTATTTCACACAAGCTCCATCTTTATTCACTCACTCTTCCCTTTGTTCTTTACAATATGCAATAATGATCATATAATTTTTCCTCATAAAGTATTATCCTTATGGACACCTTAGAGGTGATTCTCACAACCCATTTTCACCATTCAACTCATTCCATACCTTACATAATGCATCAAATCAATTCCACACAACTTTGCCCTATCTTTGACCACTTCTTATAGCCCTATTATTAGGGTTTTCTCTGATGTACAGACATATACAATACACTAATGATAAACCAACCACCAATTTGAACACCCACTATCCTCCTTTAGTTTTATACAAAGTTTCAAGATAAACCTCCTTCTATTGATCACTAAACTAGACTTTCTTCATTCTATAATTAGGTTTATTAGGCTTTATAGCACCCTATTTAGTTACAGTCATCTATAAAAGTATGGACACATACCCTTAAGATATAAAACCAAATTAATCTATTTAATAACATTCTTTTATGTCCACCCAACAATTTTTAGAGTTTTTCATGGGTTACTTTTCTCAAAAATCAAATTTGAAGCCTATTGCCACCTTCTAGGGTTTCTAACTTCTTAACAGACCTGAGAGCAATCAATTTGTTTTAAAACATTCCCAAAAAAGTTTCAAAGAAAATTAATTCTTAGTTTAAGGTGTATAAATTCATACCAACCTTGATCAATTATGATTCCATCTCATTCAATCCTTTGTTCCTTTTTTAGCATGTTCTTAACCTCTCATTCATACATAGTCAAGGCCTATAACTAGTTGTAGACCAAGAACTTGGGGTTTTTAAACCTCCAATGCTTTTCAATACCTATAGTTGCTCATAAATTACTCACACACCTTCCTATACCTATCTTAGGAAATAAATTCATGCCATGTATCTATGTTCATGAACAAAACACCTGTTTAATATGCTTATTGTATTTGTACTCAGAGCAGAATCAGGGTTCTCATAATTATACTCCAAGAAGCATCTGACCTAATGGGTTAAAACATACAAAAATTTTCAAGAACCTTGTGACACAAACTCAAAATCATAAACAAAATTTTCTCATCATTTTTAGATAGTCTTTCTTATTGTAAGTGCACAGTCAACTTCATTCCACTCAGGAAATAGGGCATGCAAGTCTGTAAATAGTCTTACTTTGAGTTATGGATTAAATCAATAGAAATGTTCCAACCAAAGGCTTTAATAAATTTCCAAACATTTTTCATAGAATAAATAATTATCATATAGATTTTATCATTCTTATGCCTATACAAAACACAAACACATAGAATTTTGATCTTCAAAATAACACATAGAATTTGATTTGCCTACAACCTTTATTAAACCACATTAGATGCCATGGCTTAGATTAATATAATATAAATAAATTCATAAATATGAACAATCACAATATTCATAATAATTATTCTTCAAAAATGACTTTCTTCCTTGATGTCTTTTCATACATTCAATTGGGACTTACATACAGTCCTTCTTCCTTGCTATGGTAGACCTCTGTCTTATTTTCCTTGACCCTGTCTACCCTATCTTATTCATTATCTTCCATTCCTAAAAACTCTAACCACTCTATATAACCTTAATATTATGAAAATAGCTTCTAAAACTTATTCCATAACAATTTCTTCGATCAATAAACTCTAAACTAACACATGACCCATGTAGGGTGATCACTTTATGACTGCCATACTCT
Organism: Torreya grandis; assembly: GCA_037957365.1. Taxonomy (NCBI): domain Eukaryota; kingdom Viridiplantae; phylum Streptophyta; class Pinopsida; order Cupressales; family Taxaceae; genus Torreya; species Torreya grandis. The sequence continues at coordinate 1,973,785 of JARHVA010002611.1, forward strand.
TTCAATAAGACAGAATGACTCAACATAAACTTAGGATTCTTAAAATACCTTATAGGTTAATTTAAAACATTAGTTCACCATGACTTATCATTTCTACTTACCTAGACCAACTGAAACACTCTCAATTCTTGATTTCAAATTTAAAAAGGGTGAGAAAACTTCTAAAAGACTCTAATTCAAATTTGAATGATGGTTATGACTACTAAACCAATTCTTGGGCATCAAATTCATCTTGACTTTGAAATCAATTCCATAACACCAACAATATGAACATACCTCAACAATCTCCGCCTTTGTCATTGATGGCAAACACTCTAACAAAGTAGATCATTCTTATCTCTCCAAGCTAGATCTCCTCCCAAACTAGTCTTTCTCCTAAACTGGTCTTCCCACCCTTTGACATTAATGACAAAGGGTCATCTCTAATAATATTATCATCTAATCTTTGGACCTGAAACATGTTGTCTTCCCTTAACAAGATCAATTTTCTTCTGATCAACCAGACAAGAACTCAACTCATAGAAATACCCAACCATGTTCCCCTTATCTCAATAAGATATTTAGACACTATCATGAATGTGACATGGTTTGATCAAATCATCTTAAAAAATTATTTTTAACCCATCTCTTGCAATCACACCTCCAATAGACTATTGATATAACTTTGGATCTAAAATAAAGAATACAAATCTCCCCCTAAGACTAAGCATTCATCATGCTTTTGCTCACTATTTGAGAGCCTCCATGAAGCCTAATGGATTCACCTCTTCTCTCTTTGGCTACTAAAACAACATAAACTCAAGAAATTCCCAGATCTCCATGTCCTTACTAGCTTAAAGTTTCTTCATGATCCTCTTAGGTTTGAATTCTTCAATCACTATTTGAATAACATTCTAACTTGATCTATTTATCTTGACTTAATCATCTACAATTTGAGCTGATAGGGAGAATTCTTGGCACTCCTTTACATATGAACTATGCTCGACCATGTCAAGTAGTGCACTTGAACTTGCATACTGATCATTATTCACGTTAGCTACATTTAGTCTCCATTCATTGTTTTATCTTCTGTCTTTCACTTTAGGGGCCTCAATCTTCTTGTTTTGACTTGAGAATCCATGCTTATAAAATTTTGCAATATGACCAACCTTTTGACAATTGAAACACATTATTCTTCTTGATGGAAACACACCATTACCCATACCTCTTGAATGATGATTCTCCTCATGGTTCCATGCATATTCATTCTTGGATGGTTCTCTACAATGCCTTGTTCTATGACCAAATTGGTTGCATGAATAACAATAAACATTGAAAGGATTAGCATACCTTATATAATATTAAACTATCTGATAGGATTAGTTTTCATTATGCCATCACCATTATTCCTTGATTGATAATTAACCTTTAAGGTTTGATTCTCCTTGATTATATTAATGTTATTCTTTTGGTCTCCATTGAAACTAAGACCTATTTTATCATTAGCAGTCTTTTGACTACTTAGGATGTTGTATAGGTCATTGTTACTTTTTTTAAACTTCATAAAGTACTTTACCTTACTTGATGCCTAATACAACTCAGATCTCAAGGAATCCACTTCAGATACATACATTTCACATTCTTCTTTGTAGCCCTTAAACTTCTAGTCATAATCTCAATTTGAGTCTCCACTTGCTTGAGTATTTCCTCTTATTCCATGGAGTTGTTGCTCAGTTTAACTTCAAAAAAAATTATTTTATCCTCATAGTATTTAAAAAGATACCTCATAACCTTATTCTTATTCTTCACCATCTTCAATTATTATAGAGCATTCATCAACTCAACCTCAATGTCCACCTCATTTTCTTCTTCACCTGAATCACCTACAGTACCTCCAAACCATAGAGACTATTATTGATTTGAATAGATTGCCTCCTCAACTATGAAGACAAATTTATTAACATTAGGATCAAAACCTTCATGGTCACTCTTATAATCACTGGTCTCACTCTCATTAGATGAGATAAAGTCTTCCTTATTGTAAAAGCTTCTTTTGTTCTTGAAAAAAAAAATCTTGTCATCATACCTTCTAAAGTTTTTCTTGATTTTATCATACCTATAAGACTTCTTGTCATCATCATGACCTTCACCATGCTCTTCATCATCCTTTGTCTTATGCTTATGAAAACACTTGTTAGTAGAGTGTCTAGTTTCTCTGTAATTAAAGCACTTAAATGGTAGCTTACCCTTGTATTTACCTGAACCAATTTTCAACTTTCTTGCAAACATAGCTATCAACTCATCATCATCAATATCAAAATCATCATTATCTTTAGCTTTCTTACCATGTTTATTCTTCTCCTTTGACTTATTTTTTTCCTTGAATGCAGCTTACTTATTTTCATATCTTCCTTCACTTGTCCTAACCTTATAGGTTGTTAGGATGCCATGAAGTCCATCCAATTATAGCTTATCTAGATCTTGCATTTCTTCAATAGCAAAAACTTTAGAATAAAACTTAGGAGTTATATATATTAATACATTTTTAACAATAGTATATTATTTTAATTCTTCACCTATGCCTCTTATTATTTTGACCACTTCATCAACCCTTAACAGGTAGGCTACAATGGTCTCATTTGTATTCATCCTTAGGTTTTCAAACTATCTTTTATGAGTTTGAAATTTAGCTAACTTGACCTTGGAGTCTCCCTCATAGATATTCTTCAATTTTTCCCACATATCTTTAGAAAACATAAAATGCATCACCTTCACAATTTCTACCTCTAATAGGCCATAAAGAATACCATTCATTGCTTTTGAATTATTGTCATTAACCTTCTTACCTATTGCATATGTTGGAGGAATAGGGTGTGAGGTATATCTATCTAAAAATAATTTCAAAACATGATGACCTTGATACATCACATATGTTCTCATATTGACACTCTAAAAATCATAATTAGATCCATTGAACAACGAAGCCTTGCATGTAGAGAAACCATCTTGTGCTTGACTAGCCATCTTTACTTACTTAGGATCTCCTTTAGGCTATTAGGTATGCTTCAAAAGACCTAATATGATATTAAATGTTTTAATTATAAATGATAATATGGGGGTGAATTAGTTCCTTTAAAAAAATTAATCAATTTCACTTATCATTCATGAAACATTCATTCGAACACATAGATCAACCAATGCATAAATAATCATTCACATAATCATAAAACATATGAACACAAGAGATATGTGATAAACCCTCATGGGGGATAAAACCCACTAAAACATATCTTGGACTATATTATTATAATAAATGAATCAAGATTTAGTGAGGCACGAACCCCACAAGGAACACCAACCCCTCACTAGTCAAGCACCATCTCAACTAGGCCTTTAACAAGCACCAACTTACAAGGAGGTAAAAACCCCCTAGGTAACTCAAAACTAACTCAGACACCTAAAACCTTTGATCACCTTTAGACACATATTTATCTTTCAACTGATGATGATCAACTTCTTTTCCTCTTGACACTCTTCTATCTTTCTCAAATAGCCTATTAGACCTCTTCACTCAACTAGCCCTCTTATAAGCAGATTTAGATCATATAATGTTACTCATCATTTATAAAAACACTATTTGTAATTCATACCATATTAAACACACCTTTATTATGGTATTTTATCCCTCTACATTATTTCTAAACTCCTATTTCATTCATTCATATCATCAATATTTTAACTAGTCAAATTAGGTCTATCAGACCTTCTTGTACTTGACTCTTGATTTCACAAACCTTGGTCAACCATAAACCTATCCATGTTTGGATCACCCTTGGAATAGATCAAAAAACAATTTTCATAAGTTAAACAATCACTACATAGGTTAGTCACCACTCATAAGGACCAAAACCATCATTAGGCATAATAGAGACCTAATGCAATTAGGCCTTCTCAAAGCACATGTTTCACCATGACTACCTTAGAACATTTTGAGACTCCATAAATGAATTAAACACTTAAAACACACTTTAATTATACCCATTATAATCTATTCGTATGTCTTCAAAACTATATAGCTCATTTCACTCCTTGAACCATACCATTAGGCCTACTCACAATTAGCCCTTCTCACTGCTAGAAAGTCTGCTTTGAATATCTGAAGTATACACTCAATGTTTCCACATAATCACATAAATAAATAACATGGATATAACCTACATGACCTTAAATTAATCATTATTTTCATTAAAATTCATCATACAAAGAAAATACCTCAAATAGACCATTTTCATATGCTCACTCAGAACTTTAAATAGGCTTCAAAACCCAATCAAGAACCTTTGAATTTTCACACCTTTATAGGAGTTTCTCATAAATAAAAATGAATTCAAATAAATCTATGAGACCTATAGAAAAAATTCATATGTACTGGATTCTTCAACTCTATGTGTAATGACTCAGGAACATCATATTCACTAACTGTAGTCATTTAAAATGTGAAAATTGGTAACTTAAGTGTGGCTTATATCACCCAACCCATAGGTCCCTCTTGCATGCTCTCATGACCCTTCTAGACATCTTTTCACTTATTCCAAATCATCCATAAGATTCTAGGACCTAATTCTAATTTAGTCAAGCTAATTTTACCATGATAAATCCATCTCCCTAGATCCCACACCCTCAATAAAATAGCACCCAACTTGGACTATAGCACTAGACCCTAGGGTGTTAGAGTTTGGTGATCTTATTCGATCACATTTTGAGCCCAGGTGTAATTTTTATCTTGATTCTTCTTCCTCATTATGTTAGCCTAGCATGAATACATTTAACCCATGACCAATAGATCTCTATAAAATCCTATTCAAATTTTATTTAGAAGGGGTTGGTAAATATCACAAAGAAAGCAAGATTACTAAGGCATATTTCTCTATTCTCTAAATATAACCATATAATACAACCACAAGCTTATTCAAACCCTTACACTAGTCCCTAGCCACCTCAAGCACACCCATTTTTAGCATTTTACATTTTCATACACACTATTACATAAAGCACATCAAGAGGGAGAACTGCATATGGCTTGATCCCTCTTCAAAGTATTGGTATGTAGGAAGCATGCCCACGTAAGGGGTGTGGATACAAATTCAGTGCATATTACACACACTAACCCCTCCCCACTCTTCCTCAAATTTTGTTAAAGGATAATGGAGTCTAGGGTTTGAAAACTAAATTAGATATACAGGGAGTTTTGTAGACATCCACCATCCAAAATTTCACAGGCAGGCTCACACAAAGAGAGTAGATAAAACCCAAAAAGCTCAGGCCTCTAAGACAATAGAGGTAGAAGAGGAATATAGTGTCAGACCTTAGAGTGTCATATTTTGGTGCTCTTATCCATTTATGAAATGAAGGCTAGATCCTAATTTTTTACACTCTCCTAGTCTTATATAGCAAATTTTAGACCATGTCTCAGTCATCTCTATCTATTTCAAGCTAAGTCTTATATTCTCCACATTTATTACTATTTTTAGAAAGGTTCAAATTATAATTTAATTATACAAATTAATAACTTAATTATTGTTATATTATTTACTAATTTAATTAATTTAGACCCTTAACTAAATTAGGAATAGGACTCAAATATTCCCAAAAAAGTTAAATCATTTGGTGAACTTGACTAACTTTATTTGTGCTTAAAAACCCTAGGGAAAATTCCTTGCTAATTTTTCTAATAATTTATAATTTTTTTATCTGCATATTTAAATCAAAAATTCACTTTAAATTTTAAAATTCTATAGTAATTTTTAAAAAAATATTTTCTTTCAAACCCTAGTTGCATACACTAAGTCCTTTTAAATCAAAAAATTTCTAATAATTTTATTATATTTTACATAATTATTTAAATCATAAATTCACCTTAATTTTTAAAATTCTTTAGTAATTTTAAAATAAATCATTTTTCAAAACCCTAGTTGCATACATTAGGTATTTTCAAATCAAGAATTTTCCAATAATTTTCTAATTTTTTACCTGCATATTTAAATCTAAAATTCACCTTAATTTTTAAAATTCCTTAGTAATTTAAAAATAAATCAATTTTCAAAACCTTAGTTTCATATAATAGGTCTCAATTACTTTTGAGGTATCACCTTACATATTTATGAGCATTTGTATCTTTTTTATGTATATTTCATTACACTATTTAGATTACATTTGTTTAATCTTTTATTCCATTATTCAAGTTGTTTTCTTTATACCCCCTAAGCTCCTTGCATCTCTTATTTTGATATGAAATGCAATACTTAGTGGCAACCCTCTTGAACTCACCCAAATTCCTTCAACTCGACCATATACCATGGATAAACAACCAGCTAATGTTCTTATTATAGATCTTACACATCCAAATTACACTAATTTCTATGAGGATAATTTTGATAATGATCCATATGAGAATAACAATGATGATACAAACACTGATTTTCATGACCCACCACATCAGACTCTTGATCTAATTTCACCTATTATTGTAAATGAACTTGTATTAAACAAAGATTTTATCTTACAAAGTTTTTGAGAAAGACTCAGAGAACAGCCTCAAGATCGTACTCTTATCTTGTAATCTATCATGAAAATAAAAAAAGCTAAATAGGTTGAGTCTTCCATTTCTTTAGAGCATCTAGTTGTAAATGACACTACGAGGGAAACTATGTCTCAAAAACCCCATATAACAATCCAAACTACCTCTATGCCATCACCAGTTACCGCTAATACATCTTTGTCTCTTGATGTGGTTACCCTTATGCAAGAGATAAAATCTCTTCAATCTAATGTGCTACATCTTGAGTAAGGTGATTTTAGACCTACATAGGCCTTGGATTATTTTTCTCTATTACATACACTATTAGCATGTCATATTTCTTCTACACCCTTGCCACAAGGTTTTATTCAACCCAAGCTCACTTTATATGATGGTAAGGGTGATCTAGAGACACACTTAAGATATTTTCATGTAGCATGTTTGGACTGTGTGCCAAATGATTGGATACTAACCAAGTTATTTTCATAGAGTCTAAAGGATTATGCTTTACAATGGTTATATAGTCTATCAAATTAGTCAATCAATGCATTCAATCCTCTAACTGACATGTTCCTAGCTCATTTCAACATTAACATTGGTGATAAGATTTTCTATGCCCAAGTTGTACAACAAAAACAAAGATCAAATGAGAATCTCATATATTATATTCTTCGATATAATATTATCTTGGCTAAGATGACTAGCCCCATGACTAATCAAGAATTACAAGATCTCTTCAAATAGAGTCTTTAACTAACTTTGCATGAATCAATAATGTTTAAAAGAGTCTCTTCCTATACTGAGTTATGGCATACACTAAAGGAAAGGTAAGTCAAGTTAATTTCAATGGTAATTTCAAGTACATGAGCATATCAAAAACAACAAACAAGAGTAACAACAAAGTCTTATACAACATAAATGTTAATGATAACAAGAGTCATAATCAACCTACAGTCAATGTGGCTTCAAATCCCCCTTGGTGAGTGGTTTTATTTGTGCCTCCTCAACAAACTTTTTCCAATTTACTAGAGTCTTACAACAATTATTAGAATGTAATATCATATCTCTCCCTCTTATTCAGGAAGTTGATCTAACAAATCCTCTTCCACAGGGATATGATCAGAATGCATTTTGTGATTCTCATAGGGCACCATGCCACACAAAAAATAGATGCACTAGTTTGAAATGCAAGATATAGGACTTGATAGATGACAACATTATTGATATTGGAATTTTAGTTGAGCCTCCTTAGACAAAGAAAACACACGGTAAATCTTTGAAAATATTTTTAGATCCTTTCCCACAATATTCTAAATAAGAGATAGGGGATGCATCAAGTTTTCACCATATATATCATGCACATCCTCTACCAACTACATATCATGCACCTTAAGTTAAGTCACATCCTTTGAGTAACATGATTGATGTGTAAAATTCTAGAGTTCTAGTTAGACCTTTGATCTCTTTCTTAAAGTAAGATATAGTGGAAGATGATTCAGATTATCATGCAATCTTTATCAGAGATTACATTTATAATCATCTTATTCATATTATTCTCATAGACAATGGATCTAGTATAAACATGTGCATTATGACATTATTTTAGCATTTGGGATATTTAGAGTAGGATATTACATCAACAAACATAGTTATCAATGGATTTAGTGGGCACATACAGAGTTCATTAGGTGAGATTGTACTTCCTCTATAGGTTTGTCTAACATATATGGCCATACCATTTACTATTATTCTTAGTGCAAGAGTTTTCAATATGTTACTTGGTCAACTAGATTCAAAAACTTTGAGCAGTCCTTTTATAGTTCACAGATGCATGAAATTCATTTACGCTAATCAGGTTATTATAATTGGAGTTCCATATGAGTTACCACTCCTTACTTTAGAGCCATCTACTATTTTATAGTCACCATTTTCATTTTCTCTACTAGTTTCAATTCTCCCATCAATTCAAATTTAGACATAGTCGAGGCCTCCATTATCAGCATATAGAGTTCATACAATTTCATAGAGGTCTCTTTTAAAGAAACCAAAGTTTTAGGATTCTAGATAGCTTCCATATACATTGTTCACACCTAGGGTAGTATCATTAATATCTCATATCTCTACACATAGAGAACATGTTTAGAGAGCTTCTCCTACTACTAGATGGGTCTTTAAGAACCCTATAATTGCATCCACTTCTTAAAGTTACAAAGGGACCCACCAATCAGTTTCTATTTTAGATATTTCAAGGCATTTATAGCATACATAGCTTTTAGAGCCATAATCTCAGCGCTTCCATCGTGTTTCATGATCACGCACGATCCGTCTCCTTGATACATAACACCATGATAAGGAGTCTCACATGACTCATCAATTAGTATCATCTCTTCTCAGCCATTATTGATACATATTTTTTTTATGATTGATTGTACATAGCTTATATCAAAAATACAAAAACAATATAATATTATCAAAAATCCAAAAACATTCAAATATGTCAAAATACCAAAAATAATATAGCATTTCAAAATTCAAAACCATTCAAATAACTCAAAAAACATAAAAACATTTCAATTATATGCATTTTCCATGCTTTACATTTCTACTACCATGATGGACTTACATGTTTTTGTTCTATTCTTTTTTTTTTCCATTTATCTACATTATCTTACTTCACTTGATCTTCTTTGAGTGTGTGTAGTGACTTTCAGATCCTTGATTGCTTCACTCTTACCCATTTAGAGGGCATTCTACTTCATACATTCAAGACACATACTAATATATCTAACCCTTGGGGGAATCCTCTACATGACTACATCATCCAAGTTATGGCATTCCTACACCACACACTCTAGTTATCATGATGATGTACATTAGTTACTAGATTACATAAATCACTCTATCAACATTTAATAATATATAGAACTTACATACTTCTTAGCATATACCTAGTTTTGTACTACATATTTTTCATACTTTCACCTCTTGATTTGATTAGCTATATGTGATTTTACTCCTAGCATTTACATGCTTTCCTATCTTGCTTTACCTAGCTAGATATGATTGCATTTCTTAGTTCCTATTCTATGTCTTGCATGTGCCTTAGGAAATTTGCCAATATCCTTTACTTGTACACTTTTATGTGCCTATGGCCCTTATGCCAACCTTGCTTGTTGCAATTGTATGTGCATGTGGCATTTGAACATGCCTTGTTTGCTTTCTTCCCAGTTTGAGTGGCATGTGCCATGTTCCTTGTTTTCTTGGCCCCTTGGCCACTTTTGTATGCTTCTTGATTTTTGTCTTGCATGCTTATTTGCTTGTTTGATTTTCAATTTTTTATAACGACATGATCCATATCATGTATTATCTTGATTTTTTGGATGCCATGATAGACATCATGTTCCATCCCTCCTTGACAACTAACAACTAACTAGACTTCTTGTTTTAGTTAACTACATTGCACATGTTATTACATTGTTATATCTATCTAGACATACCCCTGTTGATCTAATAATTCTCATACAAACCATCATATATATTGAGATATCTTGTTAATTATCATTGCTATATCATGTATTTTTGCAACATAACACACTTTTAGGGCTCTTTATTTTGAGAATAGTTATTTTAAGGTCTTCATTCCTACCTTCAAAAGAGGGGAAAATATACAAGGATTTTAATCATAGAGATTAGAGCCTCTAACTAATCAAAAATCAATTTATAGAACACTCAGAATAGTATTCAGACATCAAACCAGGTAGAACAGACTAGATAGATAGTGATAATTATAGAAAAATCTTCAAAATTAGCACAAGACAAGAGCACCAAGTTTGGAATATAGCACTAGACAATAGAATGTCTTATTTTGGCACTCCTATATAAGTATCAAAAAACCCATAGTTTCCAAAAACAGACAGAAATATAAGACCAATTCTAGTTTTCTCAAGAATAGTTCAGCTCAGAATCAACAGTTTTAGTATAGTTTTTCTTAGAGAATCTAGATATAAGGGGAATCATATGTGGAATGATATCTGTCACTTCCAATTTTAGATTAGGTAGTTGATATAACTTCTATATCTAAATCCATGTTACAGACACCAGTGATTGGGGGCAAAGTACATGGCACATTTTCTTTCGCTTCTTTATAGTTTATGGAATTCTCAATAATTGTGTACCTTTTTCCATTTTTAGGTGGTTGGAATCATTCCCAAGTGGATTCCACATAAGCCTATTGTCTAATTTTGAAGTGATTTTCATACAAACCTAATATCCATCTTTTTTTAAGTGGCCAAGAGTGGCCTAGTTTCTAGCACACATTCGGCTATCCATGCCACATTGTCAAATTATAAAACATTCATGTGACACACATTCATACTAGTATCAATTCATAGCTTCACTTCTTATGGTAATTATGGAGCCAAATTACTATCTAGCCTTTGTATTATTGAGCCACCTACTTAGAGGGATTGGACACATAGTCCAAATATCAATTAACACATGCATGGTCACATAGCTTCATGTAGTAGGTGATGATGGAGCCAAAGGGCTAGCTTTTGTATTCTTGAGCCACTCTTGGGGAATTAAGCACTCAACTCCATTAATGATATTACTCTTGGTATATCATATACCCAATATAACTCAACATTACTTAGCATCATCTCTCAGCACTTAGCATCATAACAGATTTTGTATTGGTTCATGTACCTGATGAGGTATATTCATTTCTTTTTTTTCCTCTATCTCTAACCCAACTTTGTATGTTCTTAAATTATATATAGTGTATCTAGTATAAATTGATCTACTCTTTGTTTTCTCTTATATATTTACATATCACAACATGCTCTCTCTATGCACATCTAGCATTACACAGCTTCATGGGCTTCATCCTTACAGGTAAGTTTAAGTACACTTTCTACTTTTTCTTTATCTTAGTATTTCACTTTGCTAAATTACTATAATAAAGGTGGGGTAAATATAGTCATATAAAATGTGAAAATTGGTAACTTGAGTGTAGCTTGTGACACCCAACCCATAGGTCCCTCTTGCATGCTCTCATGACCCTTCTAGACATATTTTCACTTATTCTCAATCATTTGTAAGCTTTCAAGACCTGATTATAGCTTATTCAAGATAATTTTCCCATGAAAAATCCATACCCATAGGTTATGTACCCTCAAGACAATAGCACCCAACTTGGACTATAGCATCGGACCCTAGGGTGTCTAAGTTTGATGCTCTTGTCTAATCACATTTCAAGCCTAGGTGACCATTTTATCCTAATTCCTCGTCCTCATTATGTTGGCCTAGCACAAATACGTTCAACCCATGACCAATAGATATCTATAAAATCCCATTAAAATTTTATTTAGAAGGGGTTGACAAATATCATAAATCAAGCAAGAATACAAGAAAGAATACTCAAGCATATTTCTCTATTCTTTACATATAGTTATCCAATACATCCACAAACTTATTCAAACCCTTACACCAATCCCTAGCCACCTCAAGCACACCAATTTTAGTATTTTTAATCTCCATAAATATTATTTCACAAAGCACATCAAGTGGGAGAACTACATATGGCTTGATCCCTCTTCAAAGTATTGGTATGTAGGCAGTGTGCCCACACAAGGACTATGGATATACATTTAGTATATCTTACACACAATAACCCCCTCCCTCTTCCTAAAAGTTTGTCAAATAATAATGGATTATAGGGTTTTAATATTAAATAATCTCTATAAAGAGTTTTGTAGACATCTAGCATCCAAAATTTCACAGACAAGCTCACACAAAGATAGCAGATGAAACCCAAAAAGCTCAAACCTCCAAGATAATAAAGGCAAAAGAAGACTATAGCACTATACCTTAGGGTGTCTTATTTTTGTACTCATATAATTTTATAAAATAAAGGCTATATCTTAATTTTTGACACTTTTCCAATCTTACACAATAAATTTTAGACCCTATCTCAGTCGTCTCTATCTATTTTGAGCTAAATCTTTTTTTTTCCACATTTATTACTATTTTTAGAAAGATTAAAATTATAATTTAATTATAAAAATTAGTAGATTAATTATTTTAATATTATTTACTAATTTAATTAACTTAAACTTTTAACTAAATTAGGAATAAGACTCTAATATTCCCAAAAACTTTAAATCACTAACACACAAAAAACTGCCTAAATGCTCTAAAACATAGTCATGGAAACCAAGACTTAGAATACCTATCTAAACACTTTTATGAAATTTCAATGGGTTTATATTATCCTTCAACATCATTATAAAATCTTTAAATAGGTATATTATAAGTTCCAATAGCAATATTGGCTTACAAACCAATCTCATGGCTTCACTCTACACAAACCTCATTGTGTTACATAGATCACTTTTGAAAAGAAATTTCTTTCTTGTATATAAGCATCTCCAAATAATATGTTCAAATTTAATATATATTAAATGTATTTAATAATAACCCCATGCATTTGGATCCATCCTTAATCCACTTTAACCCATCCCTAATATCATTATCACTTCTACTTGGTTTTCTCAATGTCTTCCTCACTAGGCCATTTTAGCAATAGGCTAGCTTCCAAAGATTAGTTTAGCATATTTAAAGTATATAACTTGATAAAAAACATACATGATCATAAAATACAAGTATCACACATCATATTTTAAACATTTTCATGCTTTGACCTGGTCAACCCTACCTACTACATCAAAAATCCAAGAAATAATGGGTTTCTTGTAACTTCCACTCACTCTTTAGATAGACCAATACCACATATAGGTACCTATAAGAGCTTAATACAAACTCCAATCATCATAATAGGTCAACCAAACCATTTTTACCATGTTTGAATCATATCTTCCATATCAGGTCATTATTAGGGTTTTAGAAAGGGTTTAGATTGTCTTCCATTCTTAATAATCATTCATAAATCTTAGGCACTCAACCTAAAAAAAATGCCATAAAAATTAATCTATGAACCTTTCCCAACTACCATGAACTACTTGGATCCTCATGTAAATGTTTCACATGCCAAGGATCACAAGAAAATCCTTCTTAGGTCTGTAATATCTCATTATATGCATATAAAAAAATTCAAACCCACATTTCATGATTTCTCCTTTAGTCTATGACCTTATAATTGGTCAGAACGCTTGAAATAAGCTATCATAACTCTAAGAATTATCTTATGATATTTTGAACCTTGGAAAACTAAACTTGGTCCCTCATTAGGCCATAATAGCTCTTTTTTCACATTAGGCCTTAAACTGTCAAACACATTTAGACCTTGAACACACATTGAAACCCTTTACACTACTATCAAAACCTCATAATCATGTCATAAAACCTTATACCATGCTCACATACTACCAAAATTCTTATCAAAACCCTCAGACTACTTATCTCTTCATGCAACCAAGCTTGTGCCTTCTCACTAGGTCTCTTCATGAAAAGATTAAGCCAAGAAATGACCTAAAAACCCCCTATGAAAGTTTATATACCTTATACACATGTTAACATAGTTTCAAACATATTATCACATGCTATACCACTAATTTTTATCCTTCATCAATCTTGATAACACCTCAAAACTCTTCATCAGGTCAGGTAGAGTCTAGGACTAGTTTAGGTGCATGCTTAGGCTTAAGACCTTACCCTTTAAGGTTTACCTTGAAAATTTCTTGAGTGTTTTGACACTTCATATGCATTCTTGGTCATCCTTAAACATACACTCATACCTGTGTGTATCCATCTTACCAAACCACCATCTTCATACACATGCTCATGATATGACAATGCCCCTTAAGACCAGTGCTCAAAACTATGCTTACCTTAAATTTTGACCTTGACTTTGACATATCATCAAACTAAAAATAATTACTAGGTTATCTTCAAATTCTCTCTCAATAGTAATAAAATAGGTTGCCTTCAAAGTCTCTCTTGTCATAAGACTTCCTTTTTGTATACCATTTCACCATACATGACATCAATTTTGACCTTGACATTAATGACATTAATCTTGACCTTGACATCAATGCCACAACACCATCAGCATGAACATACCTCAACATGGTTTCTATCATGAACCAAAGTATGAGGTCCTAGTATGGTAATGGTAGGGCATTATTGAGCTTGGTTGTTATCATGAACCAAAGGATGAGGTCTTAGAATGTTAATGTAAGGGTGATGAGGAACTTGGTTGTTATCATAAGCTAAAGGATAAGGTTCTAGAATGGTAATGGTAGGTTATTATGAAGCTTGGTTTCTATCTTGATCCAAAGGATAAGGTCTTAGAATGGTAATGATAGGGCATTATGCAGCTGGATTATTATCATGAGCTAAAGGAAAAGGGCCAGGGATGGTAATGTTAGGGCATTGTGAAGCTTGGTTGATATTGCGAGCCAAAGGATGAGGTTTTGAAATAATAATGGTAGGGAATTATAAATCTTAGTTTTTATCATGAGCCAAAGGATGAGTTTTTGGAATGGTAATTGTAGGGCATTGTGAATCTTGGTTTCTTCCACAAGCCAAAGGATGAGGGCTTGGAATGGTAATTCTTGGATGTTGCAAATCTAGGTGGCTCATACAAATCAAAGGAGGGTTAATGGTATAGGTAGGGGATCAGGTACTATTATCATTAAAATGGAAAACTTGGTACATCAACTAACTCAAAGAAGGTATCAATGCATACTATGTTTGAGGATCTTGGATTTGTTCTCTAGATTGAGGATTATAAGGAATATAAGGATCCATCTCAAAAATAACATCATCACCATAGGGGTCTTGAACAAATTCATCATATGCAACCATGTTATCATAACCTCAATTTCACATGGATCCACCATGAGTGTAATGAGACATACCTAAGTCGATGATTGTTTCATAAAAAAACCTAGAGTTTTACAAACTCTGAAAAAATAAGATCCAAAGGATAAATGGTCCAAATATGGTCTAACTTAGTCTAAAAGTTGAGGTGTATCTCCAAAATGGTTTTTACTAAAACTTTGTATACATCAATCTAACGTCATAATGTCTAACATCAAATATTTTAGACAAAAGCGATAAAGGGATGAATATATATTAGAATGCCAAACTCTAAGTATAAAGTGTTTCAAATAAGTCTAAACTAGGTCTAAAAAAACAAAGGTTGTTAAGTCTTTCATAAAATGCACAAAAGTTACACTCAAAATACGCATGTGCTAGGGATTTTTAAAAAGGCACAAAAGCTATACTTTTAAATAAAACAAGGTGAGATATTTAATCTAACAAATTAAAAACACTTTCACATAAACTAGGCATTCAGATTTTAGACATAAACTTGATCATTTAAAGGCATAAAACTCTAGCCATATGGAAGATTGATTATTTTTCCCAAATCTAGGCACCAACAATATTTTTCAAATTAAATGAAGAATTAATCTAAATTATACGACCCAAAAGTGAAATATCGATGTCTACACCAAAATTATACAAGGCATAGATAGAAATTAATCAATGTTTGGATTTGAACTTGTCAAGGATAATTATGAACTCAACTTAAAAAACTACTTCTCAAAATAGACAACAAGCTAGACAAGAATGAATGGCATAACTGCATTAGGTATAGATCCAAAAGGCATACATGACTTTGGTTTCAAAATTAGAATTTTGGACATAAGGAAATAAGTCTTTGAAATGATTTAGTAGCATAATGACACTATCTTAATTTAAATGTATGTCAAATGGTTTGTTTCAAGAGTCTAAGGCACAAGACTTGGATTGAAATGGGTAGCGTAATGATGCTCTTTTCAAATAAGTGACAAACACACACACACACACATAAAATTTTGACAAAAGATTAAGTCAAATGTGTAATGTCAAAAGGGTAGCATAATTCCTATTCAAATAAAGGAGTGATGCACAAACAATATTCATTTTTGGGTGTGGTATGTTAAACAAATAGTTTTAACATAATACTATGTAAATAAAAAGGATAAAATGATAAAAACACCTAAGTGTAACATCCTAAATCCTAAAATTCATAAGCTTTCATCATACTATCGAATTCTATCTATATACTTACTCTTGAGAGGATTTTAAATTGTTAATTCAAAAAGTAAAAAGGAATGAAAATTAGGATTTTTATTACCCCTCTTCTCTCAAGAGTTTGTACGATGGCATAGAACCTCAAACTACTTACCCTACATCAATTGTATGTTTGAGGTAAGTGGGGTTGTCTAAACTATCGATTTTCATTCATTCTAAATGGTACCATATATGTGGCAAACACTAAGGTACATCACATTATTTTGATCCATATTAATTTATTTTTGTGAAAAAGTTTTATCATTTTCACAACCACTACATCCATCAATTACTCAGTGTAGTGTGATGTCTGAGTTACCCCTACAAACTGAGACTAAGTACTAGTGATGGAGCTTATTTAATTGCTCAAATAAACATCCTAGTAGTTCATCCTTAATTTATCTACCCCATCATGGAATGGAGTTGGTATGATTCTGGGAGATGAATTCCCAAGTCAATGAACCCTTAAAGAAATTGTGAGAGAGAAGCGAGCTCCCACCCATAAGCCAAAATACATGAAATAAAGACAAGTGGAAGGACTTTAGGTTCATGTTAGAGTTACCCAAATCATAGATATTTGAGGAAGGCCTTATAGAATTTATTTCCACACCTTTAGAAAAGGAAAAAAATGAAAATAATAAGTATTTTTTATCCCCTGAATTCCTTATATGGGCCAGGAGGAGAGCATACACACGTCACTCATTTTTTTTGAACAAACATTTCAATAAATAAGCATAAAAAAATAAATTTTTACGAGTATTTAACTAAGTGTGAGAGTTCATTTTATACCACTAAAATGAACTCTGTTGTGAAATTTTATCCCATTAGCATTTTTTGAAAACTTGGATCAAAAAATAAAAATTAACTTAAGTACAAATTTTTTAAAACGCCAATTTTAAATGCGAGCTTTGAAACTTAGTGTATTTAAAATCATTTTTTATTGACCTTTGGGTCATAAAAAAATGTTAATGGCTTTTATTGTTTCTTGTTAAAAGTTATATTCTTTTAATTTAGTTTAATAAGACACAATAATTAATCTTAAACTATCAAGACATCTAAGCATTAAGTTAGAAGGTCAATTGAACACACAAAAACATAAAAATAACAGTCAGTGTTTTGATCATAACTTCTAAACTATGCATCACTTTATTCATAAAAAAATTGAAGTTTTTTTATAGGTGTAAGGCTAACATCTATGCAAATATTCAGATCAAATCAGTGAATAAAAAAAGTTATTAGCTCTGTACCATCTATTTTTAGCAAAAAAATAAAAGTGATAGTTATTAAATCGATCATAAATGCTAAAATATAAAGAATTTTTTCTTAAAATTTTTGGAGAATATTAGTGAAACAATTACATATATTATTAAAAAAAATTATAAAAAAATATTGAACAGATAAAAAGTTATTAATATTGTATGGGTCACTTTTATTTTAGCAAAACAAAAATAAAAACTAAATTAAAAACTGATTTAACATTTTTAGGAATATTGGAGTCTTATTTCTAATTTAGTTAAGGGTTTGGGTTGACTAAAATAGTAAATAATATTACAATAATTTAACCACTAATTTGTATAATTTATTTTTATTTTTAACCTTTCTATAAATAGCAATAAATATGAAAAAAATAAGACTTAACTTAAAACGAATTAAAAGAGTTGTTGCAGGGCTTGATATTGGTTGTGTAGGACTAGGATAGTGTCACAAATCAAGATCTATATTTTATTTTGTGAAAGGATAGGAGTGTTGAAATAAGACATCATAGAGTCTGGTGTTATTTTACTCTTATATCACTATTGTCCAAACTACTTGTAAAGACCTAAGTTTTTTGAGTTTTGTTTGTTGTCCTTGTATGAGCCTACTTATGAAATCTTGATTGTTAAAGGTATACAAAATTCTTTGTAGAGATGATTTAGTATTAAAACCCTATACTACATTATGCTTTGATCAATCTTGAGAAAGAAGGGGGGGTTTGTGTGTGTAAGATGCACTAGACGTGTATCCACACCCCTTATGTGGGCATGTTACTTACATACCAATACTCTAAAGAGGGATCAAGTCATATGTAGTTCTCCCACTTGATGTGATTTATGTAATAGATTTATGCAGATACAAAAATGCTAAACTAGGTATGATTGAGGTGGCTAGGGATTAGTGTGAAGATTTGGATATGCTTGTAACTGTATTAGATGGTTGTATGCAATGAATAGAAAAATTTGCCTAAATGGTATTACTTTTATTCTTGCTTGTTTTTGTAATATTTACCAACCCCTTATAAATGCAATTTTAATGAGATTTTATATATATCTATTGGTCATGGGTCGAATGTATTCATGTTAGGCTGATAAGATGAAGGATAGGAATCAAAAGGAAATGATCATTAGAGCTAAAAATGTAATTCGATAGGAGCACCAAAATTGGACACCCTAGGTTATGGTGCTATAGTATAAGTTTGAAACTATTATCCTATAGGTATGGGACCTATGAGGATGGAATTAGCAAAATAAATGTAGCTTATCTAAGCTAGAATTAGGCTTTGAAAGTCTATGGATGACAGGGAATAAGCAAAAAGGTGTTTAGTGTTAAGCACAGGATATACTGAGAGGGGGGTGAATTAGTATATCATAAATCTTATAAACTTTCACTTAATAAAATTCCACTTAACCATACATTCAAGATATGCAATAAAACTAAAATAATATACACCACACAAGATAGAGAGAGACACCAGATTTAACATGGCAACCCAATGTGGGAAAAACCATGAAGAACAATCTCAAGTATATGAATGATCACCAACTTGCAAGAGAACCAACCCCTTTGCTAAGTACCAACACAACAACTATTCATGAGCACCAATCCATAAGAACACCAACCCCTTTATTGAGCTCCAACATAGCAACTATTCATGAGCACCAACCCACAAGATTAGCAACCCCTTTGTTGAGCACCAACACGTCAACTATTTATGAGCACCAACCCACAGGAGCACCAACCCCTTTTATGTATACCACAAAACTATATCTCAATGTTGATTTCTCAATAAATGATAGCACATTACAATATCTCTTTCCTTTCTCTCATTTGCTCTTCTAAGCTAGATATTACAATTACAAATCATACTCTCTCTTCCTTATTACAAATGGCTTCTCAAGCCTTTATTTATAGCTTTCCAAATGACCTTTGGCATTCACCCTTTGTGACCCTCAATCCTCATGGAAAATGGTGTCAAACTTGCATGACCCTTCATATCCTTGCATTTGAAAAGTCATATGGTGAACCTTCATAAGAAAAAGCATCATTTCCTCTTTTATCTTTATCTTGGTGACTTTTTGTATTCCTCAAAGTGTCCCTTCATGAGAAATTGTGTCCTTCCTATTTTGTCTTCACTTGGTGACTCTTGGAATTTTTCAAGATGACTCTTCATAGGAAAATGCATTCCATTCTTATTTTATCTTTACCCTGTGACTCTTTGACTTCTTCATGGGCCCTTCTTTTGACTTTATGTAACCAAAAATATATTTGTTAATATTAAATAAATATTAATACAAATTGGCTAATATATTACTATTAAAAACATCATTAAATGCAATGGGGCCTTTATCACCAATAATGCTAGACCTTTGACATCAATGACAATATTTCTAACATTTATAAGGGTCATGAGAGCATGCAAGAGGGACCTATGGGTTGGTTATCATAAGCCACACTCAAGCTACCAATTTTGATATTTTATATGACTACATTTTCTCCACCTTTATTATAATGATGTGGTAAAGTGAAATACTAGGATAAAGAAAAAATAGAAAGTGTACCTAAACTTACCTACAATGGTGAAGCTCATGAACTTTTGTGATGTTGGATGTGCATATAGAACATGTTATGAAGTGTAAATATGCAAGAGAAAATAAAGATTAGATCAGTTCTTACTAGACATGCTATGTCTAAAGTAAAAATGTACAAAACGTTAGGTAAAAGAGAGAGGAAGAGAAAGGAATGAATATATTTCATTAGGTACATGAACTAATACAAAACTTGTTATGTTGTTGAGTGATATTAAGTGATGGTGGATGATGTTGGGTATGTGTTAAATGGTGTTGTACCAAAATTAATATCACAAATGGAGTTGAGTGCTCAATTCCCCAAGAGTGGCTTAAGAATGTAAAGGTTGGCCTTTTAGATCTATCATCATGTACTAAGTGAATCAATATAATCATGTGTGTGTTAATCGATGTTTAGATTGTGTGTCCAATCCCTCTGAGTAGGTGGCTTAAGAATATATAGGCTAGTTAGTCATTTGGCTCCATCATTACCCCGTGAATTGAAGTTATGAATTGATACTGGTATGAAATGTGTGTCATATGAGATGGCTCTTGAAGCCCATGAATGTTTTATAATATAACAATGTGGTATGGATAGTTGAATGTGTGTTGGAACTAGGCCACTCTTGGCCACTTAAAAAAGGTAAAGATTAGGATTGTATGAAAGCCACTCTAAAACTAGATAATAAAATTATGTGGAAGCCACTCGAGAATGATGCCAACCACTTACAAATAGAATAAGGCATGTAACTATTGAAAATACTTGGGTAATGTACTGAACTTAAAAGGAAAATAATTCAAATGTATTGTACATATTTCCCTTGATCATTGATGTTTGAAACATAGATTCTGATCTAGAAGTTGTATCAACTGCCTATCTAAAATTGAAAGTGAGAGCCATCATGTCGTGAATGATTACCCCTCTATCTAGATTATTTGAGAAAAATTAAATTAAAACTATTGATTTTGAACTTAACTATTGTTGAGAAAACTATAATTATACTTACATTTCTATCTATTTCTAAAAAAATCTAGTTTTTTTGTTGTTTGTATAGGAGCATAGAAATAGGACACCCTGCTATCTGATGTTGTAGTCAAAACTTGGCACTCTTATCCTATGCTGATTCTAATGACTATTCTAGAATTATTACTATTTATTTGGTCTATTCTACCTAGTTTGAAGTTTGAATATTGTTTTGGGTGTTATGAAATTTAATTTTTTGATCGCTAAGAGATTTGATCTCTATCACGAAACCCATGTTTATTGCCACCTCTTATGAGGGTAGGAATGAAGATCATGTAATGCCTACCCTCAAAAGAAAGAGCCCTACAAGTGTGTTATGCTATGAAAATGCATGATATAGCAATGATAATCAACAAGATATCTCAAGATATAGCACAATTTGTAATGGAGATTATTAGATCAACAGGGGTATGCTTAGATAAATACAATAATGTAATAACATGTGAAATATAGTGAACTAAAACTAAAATTCTGGTTAGTTTTTAGTTGTTAGTTGTCAAGGAGGGATGGAGCATGATTTCCATCATGGCATCCAAAAAATCAATATAATGTATGATGTGGATCATGGTATTGCAAAAAATGAGAAGAAAACAAGCAACAAGCAACAAGCACACAAGGCAAGAAGCAAGAAGCATACAAGAGTGGTTAAGGGGCCAAACAAACAAGAGACATGGGCACATGTCACTCAAACTAGAAGGAAAGCATATAAGACATGTTCAAATGCCACATACACATATAATTAAAATAAGCAAGGTTGGCACAAGGGCCACAGGCACATATAAGAGTACAAACAAAGGACATTAGCAAATGTCTTAAGGTACATATAAGAGATAAAACAAAAAATGAGAAATGCAATCACATCTAACTATGCAAAGCCAAAAAATAAAAGCATGTAAATACTAGAAATACAATCATATCTAATTAATCAAAGTAAAAAGTGAAAGTATGCAAGCCATGTAATACAATATTAGGTATATGTTAATAAATACACAAGTGTTATATAGTAGTGAGTGTCAATATATTAATCTATGTAAACTAGTAAGTAATGTACATCAACATGATAACTAGAGTGTGTGGTGTAGGAATGACATAACCTAGATGGTGTATTCATGTAGAAGATGCTCCCAGAGGGTAGATATATCAATGAATATTTCAAATGTAGAATTATGATGCCCCCTCAATGGGTAGAGTGAATTAATCATAAATTTGTATGTTACTGCACACACTCAAAGAAGATCAAGTGAAGCATGGTAATTTAGATAAATCAACAAACAATAAGTATAGAAAAATAAATGTAAGTCTAGCATGGTATTATAAATGTAAAGCATGGCTAATGCATACAATTGAAATGTTTTAGTGGTTTTAAATTATTTGAATGTTTTTTGGATTTTAAAATATTTTAATGTTTTTGATATTTTTGATATATTTTAATGATTTTGGTTTCTTAATATATTTGAATGTTTTTTTATTTTTTGATATAAGCTATGAAAAATCAATCATAAAAAAGACTATGTACAAGTAATTTGAAAAGAATCTATGTACAAGAAAGATTAAGAAGAAACAATACTAACTGATAAGTTTTATCGAATACTCCCTATCATGGTTTCTTGTATTAAGGAGAGGGATTATGCATGATCATGAAGCTCTAAAAGTTGTGTATGTTGTAAATGATCTAAAATATCTAAATTAGAAACCAACTATTGGGTTCCCCTGTGACTCTAATAATTGGATGTAATTATAAGGTTCTTAGGGACCCATCTAGTGGTAGGAGAAGCTCTCTAATCATGTGCTCTATCTATAGAGGTATAAGACCTCAATGATACTGCCCTAGGTGTGAACAATATAGATAGAAGTCTAGAATTTTCAAACTATGGTTACTCTAAAAGAGGCTACTGTGGAAATGTATGAAATCTCTATGCTAGCAATGGAGGCATCAACTGTGTCTAAGTATAAACTAAAAAAAGAACTGTAACTGATGGAGAAGCTAAAACTAGTGATTGTAAAGTAGAAGATGTCTCTGAAGTCAGGAGTGGTAACTCATATGGAACTCTATCAACTGTAACAACCTAATTAGCATGAATGAATTTCATGCACTGTGAATTATATAAGGTACTACTCAAAAAAATTATATCCATGGTCAACTAAGTAACATATTAAAAACTATTGCATTGGGAACAATAGTAAATGATGTGGCCATATGTGTTAAAGACCAACATGTAGAGGAAGTACAATCTCACCCAATGAACTATATATGTGACCATTGCATTCACTGATAATATTGTCTATTAGAGTAATATCTTGCTCTAAATATCTCAAATGCTATAATAATGTCATAGTGCACATGTTCACACTAGATACATTGTCTATGAGAACACTATGAATAGGATGATTATGAATGTAAGATATGATAGACAGTGCATGATAATCTAAATCATCCTCAGCTATATCCTACTCTGAGAAGGAGATCGAAGGTCTAGCTAAAACTCTAGAATTATACACACTAGTCATATTGCTCAAAGGATGTGACTCAATTGAAGGTGCTCGATATGTGGATGGTGGAAGATGTGCATGATAAGCATGGAAAACACCTGATGTGTCCCTTGTCTTCTATTTATAATGTTGTGGAAAAAGATCTAAGAAAAATTTTAGAGCCTTATCTTATGTTTACTTAGCCTGAGGAGGCTCAACTAGAGTGCTAAGATCAATAAGACTACCATCTATCAAGTCCTGTAGGTTGTGTCTCAAAATGATGCATATGTTTGTTGTATGGCTTGATTCCCTATGAAAGTTGAAAAATGCATTATGATTATGTCCCCATGGAAGAGGCTTGTTGAATCAACTTATTGAATAGGAGGGAGAGATATGATATTACATTCTAAAAGCTATTGTAAAACTCTAGCTGGAGAAACTGGTAGATTGGTAAAAGTTCACCAAGGAGGTGTTGATAAAACCACTCATTGAGGGGGCTCTAAAGTCACATTGACTATGGTTGATTCTAATTTTTATTATCATTAACCTTGACTTTGTACAGGAATTCTTTGTTACTATTGTTTGTTGTTTCTGATATACTTGTGTACTTGAGTTTACCTATTGAAATTAGTTTTACTTCCCTTTACTTTAGTGTATGACATAACTCAGTGAAGTAAGAGAATCTTTTGAATATTATTGATTCATTTAAATTTGGTAGAAGACTCTATTTGAAAAGATCTTGTAACTCTTGATCTATCATGGGGCTAGTCATCTTAGCTAAGATAGTCTTATATTGAAGAACATAACCTATGAGATGCTCATTTGACCTTTATTTTTGTTGTACAACTTAGGCATAGAAAAACTTATCACTAATGTTAATACTGAAATGAGTTAAGAATATGTTGATTAAAGGATTGAATGCATTTATTGATTGATTTGATGGACTATAGAACCATTATAAAGTATAATGTTTTAGATTCTATGGAAATAGCTTGGTTAGTAGCCAATCATTTGGTACATAGTCCAAGTATAATGCATGAAAATCTCTCAAGTGTGTCTCTAGATCACCCTTGACATCATATAGAGTGAGCATGGGTTGAAAAAAACAAGGTCGCAAGGGTGTAGAAGCAATGTGAAGTGTCAATGGTGTATAAAGTATATCAAAAGAGTCTAAGGCCTGTGTTGGTCTAGAGGCACTTTACTCAATATGTAGCACCTTGGATTGAAGAGATTTTATCTCTTACATAAGAGTAGCCACATCGAGAGATAAATATGTACTAGCCATAATTGGTGGTACATCATAAGAAGGTTGGGCTGCTATAAGGAGCTCTTGAGATATAGTTTCCCTATAGTGTCATTTACAATTGGTTGTTTTGAAGGAATGGAACACTCAACTTGCTTATATTTTTTTAATTTCCATGATAGATTTTAAGATAAGGGAATGATCTCAGGGTTGTTCCCTAAGTCTCTCTCAAAAACTTTCTAGATTCAAATCTTTGTTGATCACATCATTATCAACAATAGGTGGAAGTGGATCAAGATCCCAATGCAGTGGCTCATGAACATTAGTGTGTGTATCATCATTTTTATTTTCATATTGCTCATTATCAAAATTATCCTCATGGAAATTAGTTATTGAAAATATTTTCATTGATGTCAAAGGTATATAATTATTGGTGATAAAGGCCCCATTACATTTAATTGTATTTTTAATATTTATATCTTGGCTAATGTGTGTTAATATTTATTTAATATTAATGAATATATTTTTTGTTGCATATAAATCAAAAGAGGGCCCATGGAGAAGTCAAAGAGTCACAAGGTAAAGACAAAAGAGGAATGGGTGCATTTTATCATGAAGAGCCATCTTGAGGAATTCTAAGAGTCACCATGTGAAGACAAAAGAGGGTGTGGCATATTTTTCAAGGAAGAGACACTTTGAAGAATATGACAAGTCATCAAAATAAATACAAAAGAGGAAAGGATGCATTTGCTTATGAAGGGTCACCATATGACTTTTCAAATATACGGATACAAAGGGTCATGCAAGTTTGGTGCCATTTTTCATGAGGATTGAAGGGTCACAAAGGGTGAATGCTAAAGGTCATTTGGAAAGCTATAAATAAAGACTTGAAAAGCCATTTATAATATGCAAGAGAGTGCATGGTTTGTATTTATTTTTGAAGAGATAAAAGCAAAAGATATTGTAGAGCTATATCATTTGTTGATTAAGCAACATTGAGAGATAGTTGCATTTTATACATGACAAGGGTTGGTGCTCTTGTGGGTTGGTGCTCACAAATCTTTGCAAGGGGTTCGTGCTCCTGTGAGTTGGTGCTCACAAATAGCTATTGTGTTAGTGCATAGAAAAGAAGTTGGTGCTTGTGAACTTTATAATTTCAATTAGTACTCGTTCATATATTTGAGATTGTTCTTTGTGT
The DNA here is from genome assembly GCA_037957365.1 of Torreya grandis. Taxonomy (NCBI): domain Eukaryota; kingdom Viridiplantae; phylum Streptophyta; class Pinopsida; order Cupressales; family Taxaceae; genus Torreya; species Torreya grandis. The sequence continues at coordinate 2,000,176 of JARHVA010002611.1, forward strand.
TTTTTTCTACTTTGGGTCTCTATGTAAAAATTTGGTGTCTCTCACTCTCTTGTGTGGTACATATTAATGTTTCAATTTTATTGTATATCTTGAATGTGTGATTAAGTGGTTAAAAAAAAATTATTCATTAAAATGATATATAATATACTAATTTACCCCCCCTCCTCTCAGTATATTTCATGCTTAATAATTGGTATTAGAGTAGGTTCCTTTGGAAAAAAATTTACAGCTTGAAGGTAGATCAAAAAAGCATGATGGCTAGATCACATGAAGGTTTTTTACAAATAAAGCACATTTGTTTGATATAACAAATTCTACTTTTTGGAGCATAAAGATGACTTATTTGATGGCCCTTGGATTCAACATTTGTCAAGTAATGGTGGAGGAATATGAAGGGCCACAGACACTTATAACTACTCCGATAGAAAAGAATGTAAGTGAAAATAATGATAAAGATTTAAATGCTGTTTTATGTGATTAATGTGAATCAAAAAAATTTAAAGTTATGGAATATAAATCTAATCATGAAACTTGGATAAAACTTGAGAATATTTACAAAGATGATGGAAAGATTCAGTAAGCTAAGCTTCAAACTTTCAAAAGATAGTTTGAGAGTTTGAAGATAGAAGAGGAAGAAAATATAGCAAGTTATCTTTTGTGAGTTGATCAAGTAGTTAATTGGATTCAAGGTCTTAAAGAAAAGATAAAGAATTAATTATGGTTTAAAAAGTTTTGAGATCTCTACTACTGAGATATGATGCAAAATTTTTGGTAATTGAAGAGATAAAAAATTTATCCAAGCTAAAGATGGATGAACTACATGGTATTCTTACAGCATATGAGATATGAACTGAATAAGAAAAACCTTCAAAGAGAGAAGTTGCTTTCAAGACATCAAAGAAAGAGAAGGCTAAGATTCAAAAATCAAGTGACAATTCTAGCGATGATGAAGATGAAAATGAATCTCTATTCATTCGTAAGCCAAAAAAGGGCCTAGATAAGGTTAATGGTAATAATGAAGGAAAGTCTACATACAAGAAGAATTTCAAAGTAAAATTTAAAAAAGAATTTGAGAAAAAGAGTTTATATTATAAAAATCATAGCTCAATCGAAGATAGTGGAGTTAGTGATTTAGAAGAAGAAAAGATTTTATTCATGGCCATACATGAAGATGCCTCTACAAGCAAAAATATAGATTATCAAAAAAAAAAAAGATGAATTCGAAGTAAATTTGGAAGGAGAACTCATTTGTGCCTTAAAATAGTTCAAATTTTTTGAGAAGAAGAATCAAAGATTAAAGCTCCAAATCATAAAAAATAAAAAAGAGTCAGGAAATAATTGAATATATACAAGCACTCTTTGAAGAAGCCAAGAAAAATGAAGAAGATTTAATGGCATAGTTGCAAAAAGTAAGTAAAGAATGTGAAAGGTATGTTATTGAAATTGCTTCTTTAAAAATAGATCTTGAAAAAAAATAAAGCAATCAATGATATAGCAACCAATAATTCAAAATTTGAGAATAACACTAATATGTTGAATAAGATATTAGAAATTCAAAGTTCAATATCAGATAAGATAGGTATCAGATTTAAAAAAGAGAAGGGGAGGCCACTACTTTCACAGACAAAGAAAAATGAAAGAGTTATGTTGAATCTCTTAAAAAAAAGAAATGAAAAAGGAAGAAGTTAATAATATAGAGGATATCTCAAATGAAAAAGGCTAGAAGGAACAGAGCTACAAAAAATAATTAGATCAAAGATACAATTTTAGAAATAAGAAAAAAAAAGTCATGCAGAGTCAAGCAGAAGCCACAACTCTTTTGCTCATTTATCAAGCTTTAATGAAGAGGCCATAATATGTTATAAGTGCAACAACTTTAAACTCATAGCCTGATACTATAGAAGTATGTTTGATTCAATCAAAAAAGACTAGAGTTTCAAGACTCCATTCATCAAGAAGAAAGTTTAGACAGGTTCATGGGAGAAGAAATAACCTAAAAAATCTATGTTGATACAGACAAATTTGCATGCAAAAAATAAAAAAAATTCATGGTTCATTGATAGTGTATGTTTGAGGCACATGATAGGAGACAAAATCAAGTTCATAACCTTGAAGAAGATCAATGGTGGCATAGTGAAATTTGGAGATAATACTACTGTTAAAATTGTTGAAAAATGTACACCAAGTTTGGATAATGGTAAAACTTAAACTAAAAATATTTTGAATGTAGAAGGTCTTAAGCATAATCTTTTGAATATAAGTCAAATGTGTGATCAAGGGCACACACTAAATTTTTATGCAGAAGGTTGTAAAATTAGAAAAAAATATTCATATGTGTTGGTTGTAGATACTTAGAGAATAGGCAATAATTTGTATATGTTATCAGACATCAAAGGTCAATGATGTTTGAGTCAAATTGAATAAAGTTGGCTATGACACAAGAGAATGGGACACATAAATTTTGACAATCTTGTCACAATCAATAAGAAGTAAGCAGTCAGAAATATTTCAAAGATTACAAAGCCATTTGACACATTTTGTGAACTTTGTCAGCATGAAAAATAGACCAAAAGGTGGTTCAAAATAAAAAAGTACTCAACCACTTAGATGTTAGAGGTTGTTCACACTGATCTATGTGGACCTATGACAACTCAAATTACTTAAGGTGAAAAATATTTTATGTTACTTATTGATGATTTTTTATGTATGACTTGGGTAATATTTTTAAAGAAAAAATCAAAAGCTTTCAGATATTTCAAAGCATTAGTTGAAAATGAAACCAGTTTAAAGATTAAATGTCTAAGATCAGATTAAGAAGTAGAATTCATGTTAGATCATCTTATTGAGTTTTATGAAGACTATGTAAAAAAGAGACATTATTTAGCAGTCAAAACTCTACATCAAAATGAAGTAGTTAAATAGAGAAATAGAACAGTTCAAGAGATGGTGAGAATAATACTAAATAAATCTAAGATATCAGATAAATATTAGAGAGAGGTAGCTGCTACAATAGTGCATATTTAGAATAGAGCATTATTGAGAGTCAATAGTGACAAGACTCCTTATGAGCTATAAAAAGACAAATCAGTAAAATTTGATTATTTTAGAGTTTTCAATAGTAGATGGTTCATAAAGAGAACTGATAAAAAACTTGGTAAGTTTAAATCTAAATCAAATAAAGGTATATTTATTAGTTATTCTTTTAAAATTAAATATTATAACAAAAAAACTAAGAAAATTTTTGAAAGTACAAATGTCAGGATAGAAAAAGATAGAACACAAAGAATCAGTGATCTAGTAGAAATTGCTAAAATTATTGAAGAGAAAGATTTTAAAGAATCAGATGAAGATGAGGAGAAAAAAGACACTAAAACTCTATTCAAATATGTTTAGAGAAATCATAATGAAAGTGACATCATTAAGGACATAAATAAATAAATTCACATTAAAAGAATGATTGTAATTGAATCTAAGCAAGTTATTTTTTTTTTACTATCCAAAATTTAGCCTAGAACTTTTTCAGAAGCTAGACATGATAAGCATTGAGTTAAAGCAATGGATGAAGAATCAAATCAAATAGAAAATAATGATACTTTGGAATTAGTGCCTAGACCAAAAAATCATAATGTGATAGGAACAAAATGAGTTTACAAAAATAAGTTGAATGAAAATGCAGAAGTGACTAGGAATAGAGCAAGATTAGTATGTAAAAGAAATGCTCAGATTGAAGGAATAAATTTTGAAAAAAAATTTACACCAGTGGAAAGGCTAGAGGCTATTAGAATGTTTCATGCATATGTAGTGTTTAAAAATTTCAAAGTATTTCAGATATATGTCAAATCTATCTTCTTAAATAAGAATCTAGAAGAAGAAGTCTACATTCAGAAGCTTAAGAGATTTATTCTCTCAAATATTAGTAGCCATATATGCATATTGAAGAAAGCACTGTATGGATTGAAACAAGCTCCTAGAGCTTGGTATGGAAGACTTGATAAGTACTTGTAGGATCAAGATTTTAAGAGAGGATTTGCTGACAGTAATCTCTACATAAAAATAGAAGGTGAGCATCAATTGATTGTTATGGTATATATTTATGACATTATTTTTAGAGGAAACATTGAAAAAATGACAAAATAATTTTTTGATAATATGTAAAAAGAATTTGAGATATCTATGCTTGGAGAATTGTCATTTTTCTTAAGGTTGTAATTATTTTAGTCAAATAAAGAAATTTTAATATCTCAAATAAATATGCCAAGAAAATGTTAAATAAATTTGGTTTTGAAGATTGTGCACTACTTGACACACTAATGAGTACAATAAATAAGGTGAACAAGGATGAAGATTCACCTATTACAGATCAATCTTTGTATAGATCTATGATTGGTAGTCTTTTATATTTGATAGCATCAAGGCCAGACATCATGCCTGCAGTAGGTATGGTTATAAGATATCAATCATATCCAAAAGATAATCATGTTTAGTTAGTGAAGAGTATATTTATATATATCAAGGGGACATTAAATTATGGATTGTGGCATTCCATAGACAGATATTTCATTTTGGTTACTTATACAGATTTAATTTGTGTAGGTTGTTTGGATGATAAAAAGAGTATAAGTGAAGGAGATTTCTTCTTTGGTGATACATTAGTATCATGGCTAAGAAAAAACTATAATTTAGTCACTTTCTATAGCTGAAGTAGAATATATTGCAGTGGTATTATGTTGTACTCAAGTGCTTTAGATGAAGCAAAATTTAGAAGATATCAAGGTAAAATATGATGAACCTATTTTTATTTTCTGTGACAACACAAGTGCTATTAATATTTTGAAGAATCTAATTATGTATTCAATAACAAAACATATTCCCATTAGATATCACTTTTTGAGAGAGTAGGTTGAAGATCAATAGGTTAAAATAGAATATATCAGTACTACAGAGCAGATTGTAGATATTTTCACAAAGGCACTACCAAAATACACATTTAAGTATCTATGAGAGAAGTTGGAAGTAACTTATTTTACTTCTTGCCATTGAGGATCAACATCAGTTGAGGGAGAGCTAAGTGTTAGCTTCAAGTTAGGCCCTTTGCCATTGATGCAAAGGGAGAGAAGAATAGAAATAGGTACAAGTATAGGTATAGGTGCAAAAATAGGTGTAGAACAAGTATAAGGAATAAATACAACATGTTATAGTAAAGGAGAGTTACTATATGTTTTTCAAATGGTAGTATGTGCAAGTTTTAGGATGTGGCAGTTTTAGTTTGAGGTTGCCATCAATGACAAAGAGGCATATTATTGGAAATATTGTCATTGATGTCAAAGGTCTAGTATTATTGGTGATAAAGGACCCATTACATTTAATAGTGTTTTTAATATTTATATCTTGGTTCATATGTGTTAATATTCATTTAATATTAATAAATATATTTTTGGTTGCATATAAGTCAAAAGAGGTCCCATGGAGAAGTCAAAGAGTCACGGGGTAAAGACAAAAGAGGAAGGGGAAACATTTTCTCATGAAGAGTCATCTTGAGAAATTTTAAGAGTCATCATGTGAAGATAAAAAAGGGTATAGTGCATTTTTATATGAAGGGACACTTTGAGGAATACGAAAAGTCACCAAAATAAAGACAAAAGAGGAAAAGATGCATTTGCTTATGAAGGGTCACTAATGACTTTTCAAATGCAAGGATACAAAGGGTCATGCAAGTTTGGCACCATTTTCTATGAATATTTAAGGGTCACAAAGGGTGAATTCCAAAGGTCATTTAAAAAGATATAAATAAAGGCTTGAGAAGCCATTTATAATATGCAAGAGAGTGAATGATTTGTATATGTTTTTGAAGAGAGAAAAAGAAGAGATATTGTAGAGTTCTATCATTTGTTAAGTAAAAAACATTGAGAGATAGTTGTATTTTATACACAAAAGGGGTTGGTGCTCCTATGGGTTGGTGCTCACAAATATTTGCAAGGGGTTGGTGTTCATAAATAGTTGTTGTGTTGATGCACAAAAAAGAGGTTGGTGCTCCTGCAAGTTGGTGCTTGTGAACTTTGTAATTAGAGTTAATGCTCATTCATATAATTGATATTATTCTTCATGGTTTTTCCCACTTTGATTTTCTATGCAAAAATTTGGTCTCTCTCTCTCTTGTGTGGTGCTTATTATTGTTTTAGTTTTATTGCATATCTTGAATTCACCCCCCCCCCTCTTAGTATATTTCATGTTTAATATTAGTGTAATCTGGATGTGTAGGATCTATAGTAAGAAATCAAGTTGGTTGATTATCCATGGTGTATGGATGGATTGAAGGATACTGGGTGAATTCAAGAGAGCTACTACTAAGTCTTACACTTCATCTCTATTAGAATCCTACTCCACCAATAAGAGTATATATGATTACCTTGTATTAGCAACTAAACACGAAATTATACCAAAATAAACAAGTAACTAGAATTCACAACTAGCACAGAATATGAGAGACAATACACAATCTTGTATTAATACTCATCCAGAAAAAAAATACAATAAAGAAGATGCCACTTCTTCTCCACACTTCAAGTGTACACAGTAATTTTCTTCAAGAGTTCACTCTCTTACCAAAAATGGTCCCAACACACAACTCACACATAGAATTGGTGTTCACCTCTTCAACTAGTCAGTAATAACCCTGTCAGTACTCAAAGTACTTCAAGTAGATCTCAAAGTGATCTTATTTACCATGTAGATCTTCTCCCATGAGCTTGCAACAACCTACAACTCAAATGATCTTACACTTGGAAGGATCTTCCTTGCCTTCCTCTATTTGCACTAATTACAATACATGCTAATGGATCTATAAATAGATCCCAAACTTAAACAATAACTTAGACTCTTAATTTATAATAATTAGACATGTATCTCGAGACTATAATTAGCCCTTAACATATAAACACTCAGTTCAATAAACTAACTGTCCATGCAATGAACAGTTTTGAAACTGCCACAAGCGATCGACGTCGGTCCCTATCTGCCTGGAGGTGACTGACATCGACCGACATTCTATCGATGTCGGTTTCCCTTCTGCACTATAGATGACTGACGTCGATCTCACTATCGATGCTGATATCCGTAGAATTCAGCAACTTCCTCCATGTCTGCAACATTTGAAGCTTTTAGCTCTATAACCTAATAATCTCCCACTTGGAGATAAATAGCTACAACTGTACATGTACCTGTACATCATCTAGTTTGTTCCCTTAGCCTTGTATACCTCTTCAAGATCACTCTTGAAGACTAACCACCACAAATCCTGTGGTGCACCTCCTGTCATCCAAATCACCTGTCACATCCGCATCTACAAACTATGTAGAAAAGAACTTGACCCTACATAGCATGTCGACTTGCTACTGGTCCCTCTCAAATACCTGAGACTCCACTGAATTGCCCTCCAGTGCTTCTTTTCTAGATTGGTTCCAAACTTTTTGATAGCTCCCACTGCTTGGAAAAACTCAAGTTTGGTACACATGTACTCAACTTCATTATGTGAATCAAGACACTGTTCATAGAACTGTCCAACCATCGGTGTGCTAACCGGTCTCATACAATCATCTTAAAACAAAGTCAAGCTGTGACCTTCCATGTCCCTAGAACACACTCATGCCCAAGAATCTTGCTGCTCCCAGATTTCTCATGGCATACTTCTGAACTAGTTTTATCTTTAGTTCAGTAACTCTCTGTAAGTGTAACCCTACAACAAGCACACAATACAGTAATAAGATAATGTAGCTAATATTATCCAACCTGATAAAGAGAAATACAATGGTCAAACCTCCATTGTCCTGCAGGTTATTCAAGACCATATACCCTGGCCTTTCGTCTCACATGTTCATTTTCGCTCTTCTTTATCCTAAACATCCATTCGTCTCTTAGTGCTTCCTTCCAGTTGGCAAATTCACCCAAAACTCTCATTTGATTCTTCTCCAAAGAATCACATTCCTCATCCATGCCAAGCTTCCACTGTTTCCTAGATCTACTTGCTTTGCTTCTTTAATAACTTTCTAGTTCTTGACTATCAGTGAGCAACAAGTAGTGTAAAGAAGGAAAATGATGAATTGAGGCTTACTTACCCTTTCAGTCCTTCATATGGGCACTTGAAACTCCTTGACAGCTTGTTGTCTGCCCAAAATCTATCTCAGTGACTGATGTCGATCACATCTCAGTCTGCACTTGACCGATGTCAGTTTCATGTGACTGCCTCATCACCGACGTCAGTTCCCTCTAACTGACGCCGATGTTTATGTCCTGAGTCACCGACGTCAGGCTACACATAGCCAATATCAGTCCCTGTTTGGATGCTGACGTTAATTTTTTAATCGACGTCAGTCTCTATGTTTTACTTGTGAGCGATGACTTCTACCTGCGAGCTCCTTTTGGATCAAACCCTTGTCCAAATCACCCTTGCTTTGCTTAGAATTCTTCAGCCCCTTTGACTGATCTCTGTCTATCATCTTCTCCTTAAAAACCAAAGCTTTCATGTTCTTATCATGAACATTAGATTTCTCAAGAAACGTTACCTTCTTCTTCTACATACAAAAATCTTGATTCATACTTTTCAAATCTGAAAGCATACCCTTTGACTCAAGAACATGCATCTCTTTTTTATTCATGTGACCAAGCCTATTAAGCCACATCTTCGAATCTACAACTGAAGTAGATAACTCAAAAAGATAATCAGTAATACAAGTAGATAGATAAAGCGTACCTACTTTCTTACCTCTTGCTACAATAAGTGCACCCTTGGAAACTTTCTAAGAGTCTGCTGTGAGAGTTATTGTGCAACCCTCATCACCCAACTTTCCAACAAAAATCAAACTCTACTTCAGAACTGGGATATGCATGACCTTCTTCAACACCCATGTGTTTTCCGTCTATAATTTCAGCTTCACTTTCCCTTTGCCAACCGTTTGACAAGGCTTACCATCCCCTAAATAAATTTCTCCAAAGTCTCCCTGGACATATTCATGAAAAAAATCCCTATTTGGAGATGCATGGAAAGAGGCACCAGAATCTAAAACCCAAGATTCTACTTTATCTAAGGAACATATCAGAGCATCTTGTGCAACATAATCTGCAACATCTATTTTTTCATGTCCTTCATGCTGATCTTCAACCGACCTACAATCTCTCTTTAAGTGCCCTTGCTTTTCACATTTTCAACAGGTTATTCTGCCATACCTGGACTTGGATCTCCTGTCTATCTTGGACCTTGATCTCCCATGCTCGATCTTCTCTCTTTGCCTTCCCCTGCTTTTCACACTCAAAGCATTTCCTGATGATTCACCTATGCTTTTCCTTCGAATTTCTTTATTCAAGATTACACTCACAACATTATCCATTTTTAATATTTTTGAAGTAGATGCAGTATTACTAACTGCGATTACCAAACTCTCTCAACTTTCAGGTAATGAGCATAAGATTAAGAGAGCCTTAATTTCATCATCAAAAACAATATTGACTGAACTTAACTGGTTTATCAAACCATGAAAATCACTAAGATGACTATGTACAGATCCACCTTCCAATATTTACAAATTAAATAATTGCTTCATAAGAAATACTTTATTCGAAGCTGAGGGTTTTTCATATAAATTTGTCAAAAATTCCATCAACTCTACCGTTGTCTTAGCTTGTGATAAGTTGAAAATTACAGACGATGCAAAGCTCAACCTTATAGATCTCAGAGCCTTCTGATCAAGAACCTCCCATTCTTCATCCTTCATATCCCGAGGCTTGCAATCAACTCCACCCAACGGTAAGTACAAATCTTTTTGATACAAATAATCTTCAATCTGCATCCTCCACAATTGATAGTTTTTGCCATTAAACTTCTCCATTTGTAGCTTACTTTTTTCTGCCATTGCTATACTCCCACTCAAATAGAAACCCCTATGAGTAACTTGTAATCAACACACACTAATCAGATCTGATACAACCTATTAGTAACCTAATAAAAAGCTCTGATACCAACTATTAGGATCCTACTCCACTAATAAGAGTATATATGATTACCTTGTATTAGCAACTAAACACAGAATTATACCAGAATGAACAAGTAACTAGAATTCACAAATAGCACAGAATATGAAAGACAATACACAATCTTGTATTAATACTCATCCAGAAAGAAAATACAATAAAGAAGATGCCACTTCTTCTCCACACCTCTCAGAAGCTTCCCACACTTCAAGTGTATACAGTAATTTTTTTCAAGAGTTCACTCTCTTACCAAAAATGATCCCAACAAATAACTCACACACAGAATTGGTGTTCACCTCTTCAACCAGTCAGTAATAACCCTGCCAGTACACAAGTATTCAAAGTACTTCAAGTAGATCTCAAAGTGATCTTACTTATCATGTAGATTTTCTCCCATGAGCTTGCAACAACCTGCAACTCAAATGATCTTACACTTGAAAGGATCTTCCTTGCCTTCCTCTATTTGCACTAATTACAATACATGCCAATGGGTCTATAAATAGATCCTAGACTTAAACAATAACTTAGACTATTAATTTACAATAATTAGACACACAACTCGAGACTATAATTAGCCCTTAACATGCAACCACTCAGTTCAATGAAATAACTGTCTGTGCAACGAACAGTTTTGAAACTGCCACAGGCGACTAACGTCAGTCCCTGTCTGCCTAGAGGTGACCGACGTCAGCTGACATTCTATCGATGTCGGTTGCCCTTCTGTACTGTAGATGACTGACGTCGGTTCCACTACCGACGCCGATATCCCTAAAATTCAGCAACCTCCTCCATGTCTGCAATAGTTAAAGCTTTTAGCTCCACAACCTAACAATCTCAAAGAAAGACATGCAAGGAGATTAGGTGGCATAAGGAATACAGCTTGAAAAATTTTAAAAAAAATATTAAATAAAATTAATCTAAGATTTAAAAACAATAAACTAAAATATGCATTAAAAGGATATAAAGCTCACAAATATGTAAGGTGATACTTCAAGAAGCAAAGGGACCTAGTAAATTTAACTAAGGTTTGAAAGAAATAATTTTTTAAAATTACTATAGTAAATTTTAAAATTTAAATGTGAAATTCCAATTTATATATGCACAAAAAATCAGAAAAATGTTTTTAAAATTAGCAAGGAATTTTCCCTAGGGTTTTTAGGGCTTTTGTATACAGATAAAGTAATTCAAGTTCACCAAATGATTTAACTTTTTAATGAATATTAGAGTCTTATTCTTAATTTAGTTAAGGGTCTAGGTTGACTAAATCAGTAAATAATATTGTAATAATTTAACCATGGATGTGTATAATTTATTTATATTTTTAACATTTTTATAAATAGCATTAAATATAGAGAAAATAAGACTTAATTTAAAATGAATTGAAATAGTTATTGTAGGGCCTGATATTGGTTGTGCAAGATAAGGACAGTGTCATAAATGAGGATCTAGAATTTATTTTTTGAAAGGACAAGAGCATCAAAATAAGACAACCTAGATTCTAGTGTTATTGCCCTCTTCTTTCACTATTGTTCAAACTAATCATAGAGACTTGAGTTTTTTAGGTTTTGTTCATTGTCCCTATGTGAGTTTGCCTGTGAAATATCAAATGTTGAAGGTCTACAGAACTCCTTGTAGAGATGATTTAGTCTTCAAACCCTAGGCTTTATTATGCTTTGATTAATCTTGAGAAAGAAGGGGGGTTAGTGTATGTAAGATTCATTGAACTTGTATCCATACCCCTTATGTGGGCACGCTGCCTACATACCAATACTCTTAAGAGAGATAAAACCATATGCATTTCTCCCATTTGATTTGCTTTGTGAAATAGTTTTGTGTGGATTTAAAAATGTTAAACTAGGTGTGTTTGAGGTGGCTAGGGACTAGTGTGAGGGTTTGGATATACTTGTAGCTATATTGGATGGATGTATATAGAGAATAAAGAAACTTGCCTCAATGGTATTGCTTGTATTCTTGCTTGCTTTTGTAATATTTTCTAACCCCTTCTAAATAAACTTTGAATGGGTTTTTATAGAGATCTATTGGTCATGGGTTGAATGCATTTGTGTTAGGCTAACAAGATGAAGGATAGGAACCAGAAAAAAATGATCATTGGAGCTAAAAAAACAATTGAATAGGAGCATTGAAATTAAACACCTTAAGGTCTGTTTCTATAATCCAAGTTAGGTGCTATTGTCTTACAGGTGTAGAATTTGGGGGGATAGAAATAGCATGGAAAATGCAGCCTAATTGAGCTAGAATTAAGTTTTGGAAGCCTATGGATGACTGAAAATAATAAAAAAGGTGTCTAAAAGGGTAATAAGATCATGTAAGAGGGACCTATGGGTTGGGTATCACAAGCCACATTCAAGCTACCAATTTTGACATTTTATATAACTACAAAAACTAAGAACAAAACAATTTTTTGGGGTGTGAACTCAATCAGAGACCCATCGGATATGCCACTATGTGAACCAAAAATATAAAAAAGAAGATTAGTATTGTATTAGTACAAAAAATAAAACTCAAAAAACACACTAAATCTTACACTCTTAGCCTAGACACTAAAGAGAGTATAGGTAACAAGACTATAATAAAAATACAACTAAACCACAAGGAAAATCATTCATTTACCTTCTTTCTAACTCCAAGATGGCTTGTTGAATTGGCTTGCTCGAATTGTGCTCAATAAATCTTTGTCAATGAAGTTTCATTACTCTACTTCTCATTGTCACCTTGGCTTGGCTTAATTTGACTTTGTATGTTGGCATGGTAACATTATAATGAAACTCTTTGGAGATATTTCGGCATTATAATATTACACTACTGAAACTTGGTTTGGAAGTGTTTTGGCACTCTTGTTTATAGGTCTCAAAACTAATTCTAATCTCAGGGAGGTTAGGTTTATAACTAGCCTTGGTTGAGTCAATCTAACTTTGAGTTAAGCTAACTCTAGATTGGGTTACAGATAATCATGAAGGCCATGTGAAAGATTTAGGTCAAAATGATTGTCTCCCAACCAATTCGTGATATTTTACAAGTGGATTGACAACTCAAGGAAGACATTTTTGGTTGAATTTATGAATTTATAAAAATATAAATTCATTAATTATCCATGATCCACTAGACCACTTATCATGAGAGTTGAAGAATAATTTTAATTACTAAATTTAGAAAATAGGAAATTCTGAAAACTATGGATTTTAGATATTTGCATGATGTCATGATGATGTCATTAAATCTTGATTTATGAATTTTTAAAAATATAAATTCTTTAATCATTTGGACTTTTCAACTATGCATTTAATTGGGTTTAATTAATTAAATAATTTTGATCAGGTTAATTGCATTTTCTAAATTTATGTAAGTTTATCCCTCAGCTTTAGTCAAAAACATTAATTTGTTAGGTCATAATTTGACTCGAGATGAATTGGAGAGAAGTTATTATTTTATATAATGCATTATCCCAAATAAGGATGCACTACAATGATTTAGATCACTTATTTCCAATGCATGGATGAAATTGGGAAGTTTAATAATTCCAAGACTTGATTTGCATTAGTTGGTAAAAGTTAGTCTAAAGTCCAGTTGGAAACTAGTTGTCATTAGAATGAGGTGTATACAAGAAATCAAACTCAAAATCTAGTCGTAATGATTTATTTTGTGTTCTAACTTTTTTTTTATATGCTTATTACATATGCTCCCCCTTGTGTCTAGACTAGAGGTGTTAGTTTCACTAGTGTATTTGGATTTAATTTCCTTGACTAACACAATATTAATCTCCCCTCTGGTATTCATTGGATACATAATCAAAATTAACTCCAAAATATATTTTCTCATCATGATTATTGTGAACAAAGAATCCAAGAGGGGACATTAGTATTGTGTTAGTCCAAGATATAAAACTCAAAATAACACACTAAATCAAAACACCTCTAGCCTAGACACTAGGGAGAGCTTAATAATAAGCAAACACATGAAAAACACCACAAAAACATAAAATAAACATTTTTTTACCTTATTTCGATCTTTCAAATGGCTTGTTGAATGGATTACTTGGTTTTTTATCAAAAAACCTTTGTCAATGAAGCTCCATTGCTAAACTTTTCCTTGTCACCTTGGCTTGTCTTGATTTTACTTAGCATGTTGGCATGGTTACACTACAATGAAGCTCTTTGGAGGTATTTTGGCATAATAATATTTCATTAATAAATATTTGTTTAGAGGTGTTTTGGCACTTATTTTTATATGTCTCAAAACTAACTCTAACCCTAGGGAGATTAGGTTTAAAACTAACATTAGTTGAGTCAGTCTAACCCAGAGTTGAGTTAGGCTAACTCTGTATGGGGTTAAAGATAATCATGAGAGCCATGTGAAAGAAATGGGTCAAGAATAATTATGTATCCAAACCAATTATTGATATTTTACAATTGGATTGACTACTCATGGAAGATATTTTTGGTTGAATTTATGAATTTCCAAAAATAGAAATTCATTAATTCTCCATGACCCACTTTGCCACTTATCATGAGAGTTGAAGAATAAATTTAATTAGTGAATTTATAAAATATAAAATTCTAAAAGCTATGGATTTTAAATATTTATGTGATGTCATGATGATGTCATTAAATCCAAATTTAAGGATTTTTAAAAATATAAATTCTATAATTAGCCATGAAATTTTCAACTATGTGTTTAATTTGTTTTAATCAATTAAGCAATTTTGATCATGTTAATTGCATTGTTTAAATTTATGTAAGGTTATCCCTCACTCTTGGTCAAAAATATCAATTTTCTAGGTCACAATTTTAATAGAGATGAATAATAGAGAGGTTATTATTGTGTACAATGCATTGCCCCAAATAGGGATGTATTGATGTGATTTAGGGCACTTACGTCTAATGGGCAGATGAATTTGTTATGAACAATGATTTTTAGGCTTAATTTACATTGTTTGGTAGAAATTGATTTGAATTCCATATAAATGGCTAAAAAGGATTGTTTATATTTTACCCATGTTTAATAAGGCATTACAAGTCACAAGAATAGTAACATATTTTCAAAGAATGAAAAAGCCATTAAAAAGAAAAAGAAGATGATTAAAGAATGATTCTCTAAATAAATTTTGAGAAGCCTATGATGATTCCCCCTTGAGGGAGTGGCTAACACATATGACTGATGGATGGTCCCTCAAAAATAAGTAAGAATAATGAAATTAACCCATGGATGGAATTAATCCAATGAGGATATGTTTGCACACATTGATTTGTAAGTAATAATTTTCTAAAAGGTAGTTATAATTAGTAATGAAGGTTGATACACTAATTTGCCTAAAGGAGTTTATAATCAGTGCCACATGCATGTGCCCCAACAGGGTGGGTAGGTCAAAATAATGATTTTTCAAAAAGTGATTATAATCATTTTGATGACAAGGATTGAGTAATAATTTTTTCTTATTAGGGTAAATTGGCAAGTATAACTCAAGGATATAAAATATTACATAGATTAAAGATGAATGAATGAAAACATAGATGCGATGGTCTAATGATTGAAGAATCCACAAACAACTAAGCACACAATAATGTGAAAACTGATGAAATAGATGATTGAAATAATAATGGTGTTTGAAATGACCTAAGATACATCATGTATATATGCATTGCCTACATAGTCTAAATAGACATCAAGCAAATGTAGTTCACCCAAAAGTGAGAGAAAAAGGAATGAGGAATAGAATATGAGAATAAGAATTGATAAATGTGAATAATGTGGTTGTAACTATTAATATAGAGATACTCATACTTATTAGCATTGTTACAACTAAAATGGTTAATGGGTTGGTTTGATCAAAGAGGGTGGGAGGATTTACCAAAGTGAACAAGAAGTTTTTGCAACATCATTGCTTGTAAGATCCCTTGACCTAATTTTTATTATAGCATGTGACGATATGCATCATGATATAAAACACCATGATAACATAGCGAAAATGTGTATAAGGACTAACTCCTGATTAAATAAACAATTGAAAATAATGCACTAATGATAAAAACCATGATGATAATGTTGATGTATGAATATGGATATACTCAATAATAATGTGCAATAAATCACCCAATGAACACATATAGACTGAGTCAAGGCACAAAAAATAAATCAAATAAATAGGTAAAAAAATAAAAAGTAAACCAGTAAGCAAACACACAAAAAGTTTGAAAGAAAAATCAACATAAAGCATCATGTCATCAAATAAGTTAATATCTACGTTTGAAGGCTTAAGGGAAGGATAGACAAGTGGTGCCCCCCAAATCAAGGATACATGCAAATGGAAGGTCACACCTTCAATGGTAGTGGAGTGGATTAGAATCAATAATGGATTTTCCCCAGTAGGGCAAAATGAGGATGATTAACTAGGTTTAAATAGGATAAATATCTTTTAGGTTTTGGGGCTTTATATCTCTCTAGGAGATTGTAAATTGATGTTCTAATTTATTTAATATTTCAAAATGTTTTGAATGTTTTTAAAATTTTCCAAGTATCTCAACCCAATAGAGAATTAAGAGACACAGAACGATTTAACTCATAAAATGGTGAGAGTGTGGCTTAAGTTACTCACAAAATGGTGAGAGCATATGGAAAAGAGGGACTGAACTAAATGATCTATAAACTACATTGATAAACTCAAAGTGAAGTTTAAACTATAGATACTGAATTTATCAAACTTATCAAATTCTTGAAATACTCAAAATAACTTGCAAATTGTTTGGCAATTAAGTGTTCTTGATTATCAAATTGGATTGAAACTATCGAAAGACTTTCACTTCCATTCACCAATTAAACTAGTTTGTTTGTTTTTTTTTAAATGTCATAAAATGTTGAATTTTAAACTTTGCATGAATTCACAATTAAAAAAATTAGAAACTAAAATACAAACATGCAATCAAATGACAAATTACCATTCGACATTGATAATGGAGTTTGGCATCTCTTGCCTACATCTCTGGGTCTGCCCAATAGTGAGGACCCTTTCCATTAAATTTGTGTAAAAAATGGCTCACAAATTCTTTGAAATGTTGCAAAACTTCCCTCAGGCCTGATCTCTATTCAGGAACTCCACCTTCATTGATACACTCAAACTCGGCAACACAGAATCCTTCCTCGGTCTTTAACCCCTTCTGAAGGTGCTTAAGTCCCTCTACTTAACTATTGGTGTATCCAATTTACAATAGAAATAACTTTAACTTCTCTTTTTAATTACAATACATAATTAAAAAGGCTTTCCCTTTGTGTATAAGGTTAGATAATGGATCAAATTCCATTTGCTAGCTTTCTCCAAGCTTCCATCTAGCTTTCAGCCTCTTAAAAAAATACACAGTCCAGCGAAGCTTACATTCAAATATAAGTTTGTTCCTTTTATATTATTTGTTATCCTGTAGCATAGTCGGTCAAGACTTATCCCTTTTTCATGATAGGTGCAAGGTTCAAGTCTTCGGCCTCCTTTTTTGGGCACTTGGGCTATCGCTTTAATTCCACATTAGTAACTATGAATGGCTTTCATGTCTTTTTAAAGATGAGCAGCCACCTTTTACATTACTGACGCCCCTTTTGGTGGGCTCGAGGTACTTAACTTAGCTTAATTTGTTAGTTTAGTGTACCAACTTAGCATTTGGTAATTGGCATGTCCTCTTCTCATGGCATAAGACATGCTAAGTATCACAGTCTCCAAACATGGCATATGACTTGCCATTTCTCATGGTCTCTAAATTGGCATATAATCTCGAGCTTGACTCGGCAAGGTGGTTGGATGTGGCATGGCAACTATTGATTCTCCTATGTGGCTTAATGGGGTAATTGTAATTATAAAATATTACCAAGCTATTTAAAACATATAATTGAATTATCCCACATACATCCAGTGGGCACAAAACATAGGATTAAAAGCAAAGTCAAATACATTGCAATATGAAATAGAGGCCAAGGCACCTCTCCTTAACCAAGTGTGTCGACGCTCGTTGAGGGTCCCCAATGAGCCAATAGCAGGGCCACAGTTCTCCACATGACCACTATCAAAGATAGGAAGCTAAAACCAAACCAAAACATCAAACTAATTTTTTGCATGAATGTACAAAAATATACTTCCATGTGTCAATGGGTGATTGGTCCACTCATTGCATTCAAATTATGACATCCATTGTGACACCTCCTTATTTTTTTTGTCACAAAATAACTTTAGTAGCCTATAACTTGGGCATCTAGACTCTGTTTTGTGATTAGAAAGAAGAACCAAAAAGCTCTCGATGAGATCTTCCATATGCAAGAGGTTTTATCATAATTTAGGACCTTTTTCTAAACTAAACTCTGGATCACACCTCCCTACAAAGTGGCTTTTAGTCTCCAAAAGTCTACTATCTCTTAAAAACTGATAACTGGTCTACTGTATCGCATCAAATAAAACCTAATCATAACAAGAGATAAACATTGGCAAAATAAATGATTCACAACTCAACTAAAAATGCCTAAACATGGCATGAGTAAAGAAATATACAACTGCTAATAAACTGATCACAACATACCAAAATTGTCTACCCATGTCACATCCTGTAAAGTGGTGAACTATCAATAAATTGAAACAATTCCCAATCTAACTACAAAACAATTTTGTTAATGCTAACAATATACAATAAATGTTGTAGACATGTTGCAATACAATGCCCTGGTATGGGACTTACAATGCTAAGCAAATTCAAACAACACAAAGTCTATATTGCCTAACATCTAAACATGCCCATAAGGTCTTGCAATGCATATATACATCCATGTGCCAAAATAGATACATTCTCAAAATAGCGGTCAAATATGAGACAAGTGTTGTAAGGGAATTAACTCAACCCACAACATGCATTCTACTATTATCTCCAACTGATCAAATGAGTTCAAGTCCTATAGACATCTCACTCAGCATAAACAAGAGATTCCAAAACATAGAGCTATTCAACATAAGGTGAGAATTGAAATACTTTGAATGATAAACCTATCGTGAAGTGTTCTCACAATCTCTACTAATTCATCATCAAAGCTTGTTCTTTCCCTTAACAAAATTCTTAATAATGCTTTGAAAACTAAATGCATTATAAATCCACTTAATCAAATTTTTTGCCTAGTTAACTTGATTTTCTTTTTGGATTTCTTAATAGTATTATGGATTGATTTAACTTCATTGACCTTATTAACAGGTTGATAAATCATCTTAGTTTTACCATGTCTAGAATGAGAAGATGATTGAAGTTTAAAACAATGATCAATTCGATGTCCACTCATATGGCAATGAGTGCATAAAACCTTCTTAGGTGAGGTCTCCCTTTTACCTCGTCTCACTTTGCCATGATGAGAATGGTCTTTAACACCTGTAATCTACTTAATCAAATAATGTCTCTTCCAATAAAATGCAACACTATGGTTATGCATCCCACAAAAAATGCAAGAAAATGATTACATCATCTTCTAAATGTTATATCCAAATTTTTTAAACATAAAAAGTGGATCAGAAGATTTAGTGCTAACTCTAGTGTACGAGCTAGGAGGTGAAATTTCAATACCTCATCTACGTGTTCTCTTATACTGCATATGCTCTATTAGTGGCCTCGGACCTTTGCTATCATAAGCTTGTCTTCCTTTAGCCATGGAGTAATTTTATCCAATATCCACCTACTCACTAGTGTAACCCAAACCTGCATGAAGAGATCTATGCTCTACCTGTATTGGGTTAGTAATTCCTTGGCCATTTCGACCAAGACCCCTTCCATTAAAGCCCATTTTCTTCATCAATTTGGATCCTATACCCTTAGTGTGTTGTTTAAAACTACCAAAAACATTATTACTTGAATCTGAATCTAAATGGAAAGAAGAAGATGAATTACTTGGTGAATAACCTATAGTGCACTCAGTCATTGTCTCTGCATCTGAAGTAGAAGGTATTGCCTTATTTGGTTCACCACACTGTAATTTGATCAAGATCTCATCCTTAGATTCAAGCTCTGATTGCAAACTTGCAACTTGCTCTTCAAGAGTTAAGAGTTTGCATCTCAGGAATGTATTCTCATCTTGAATCTAGGTATTGATGCTTTCAAGCTCTTCCATCTAAGATTTATGTGACAACTTGCCCATGGTTTTTTACAAACACATTGATTCCACAAATACACACTATAATCTAATCAAGTGATATTGATAACCAATAAATTGAAAGCAACTATCAAATCACACAATTAGAAGCTAACCCTACTTTCTAACTACTCTGATACCAATTTGATATGTAAACTACACTGATAAACTCAAAGTGAAGTTAAAACTATGGATACTAAATTTCTCAAACTTATCAAATTTTTGAATTACTCAAAAGAACTTGTAAATTGTTTGGCAATTGAGTGTTCTCAGTTATCAAATTAGATTGGAACTGTCTAAAGACTTTCACTTCCATTCACCAATTAAAACAATTTTTTTTAATGTCGTAAAATGTCAAATTTTAAACTTTGCATGAATTCACAATTTAAAAAATCAAAAATTGAAATAAAAATATGTAATCAAATGACAAATTACCATTTGACATTGATAACGAAGTTCAGCATCTCTTGCCTATGTCTCTGGGTCCACCCAATAGTGAGGATTATTTCCATTAAATTTTCAATACAAATAGCTTACAAATTCTTTGAAACACTGCACAACTTCCCTCAGGCCTGATCTCTATTTAAGAACTCCACCTTCGTTGATACACTCAAGCTTGGCAACATGAAATCCTTCCTCAGTCTTCAACCCCTTCTGAAGGTGCTTAAGTCCCTCTACTTAACTATTGGTGTATCCAATTTACAATAAAAATAACTTTAAATTCTCTTTTTAATTACAAAACATAATTAAAAAGTCTTGCCCTCTGTGTATAAGGTCAGATAATGGATCAAATTCTATTTGCTAGCTTTCTCCAAGCTTCCATCTAGCTCTCAGCCTCTTAAAAAAATACACAGTCCAACGAAGCTTACATTCAAATATAAGTTCGTTCCTTTTATATTATTTGTCAACCTGTAGCATAGTCGGTCAAGAGTTATCCCTTTTGCATGATAGGTGCAAGGTTTAAGTCTTTAGACTTCCTTTTTGGACACTTGGGCTATCGCTTTAGTCCCACATTGGCAAATCTGAACAGCTTTCATGTCTTTTTAAAGATGAGCGGCCACCTTTTACATTGTTGACACCCCTTTTAGTGGGCTCAAGGCACTTAGCTTAATTCATTGGTTTAGTGTACCAACTTAACATTTGGTAATCGACATGTCCTCTTCTCATGGCATAAGATGTGGTTAGTATCACGGTCTCCAAACATGGCATATGACTTGGCATTTCTCACAGTGTCCAAATTGGTATATAATCTTAAGCTTGACTTAGCAAGGTGGTTGGATATAACATGGTAACTATTGGTTCTCCCATGTGGCTTAATGGGGTAATGGTAATTACAAAATATTATCAAGCTATTTAAAACGTATAATTGATTTGTCTTGCATGCATTCGGTGGGCAAAAAACATAGGTTTAAAAGCAAAGTCAAATACATTACAATATGAAATAGAGGCCAAGGCACCCCTACTTAACCAAGTGTGTTGACCCTCGTTGAGGGCCCCTAGTGAGCCAATATCAAGGCCCATGGTTCTCCATATGACTATTGTCAAAGATCGGAGGCTGAAACCAAACCAATTTTTTACACAAATGTACAAAAATAGACTACCATGTGTCAACGGATAATTGGTCCACTTGTCACATTCAAATTGTGACATGCATTGCGACACCTCTTTATTTTTCCTATCATAAAATAACTTCAGCAGCCTATAACTTGGGTATCTAGACTCTGTTTTGTGTTCCAAAAGAAGTGTCAGAAAGCTCTCGATGAGCTCTTCCATGTGTAAGAGGTTTTATCATGAATTGGGACCCTTTTTTGAACTACACTCTAGATCACTAACCTCAACATGAATTGAGCATGGCCTACATAGTCCTATTAGGACCTCAATCATAGTAGTCTCACCCACATAGAAGGTGGTGAGATCCAACTAGGTAGAGCATCAAGTTAGTGATTTTATAAAAAATAAAAAGGCAAATGATAAAAAGAATGGTAAGGTGATGCAAAAATGCATGGTAAAGGTGTTGTTCATAATTTTCCCTTAGATGAGTATAATTAGGAAATAATGGCATATGTCAATGATACTAATTTATCCATAGGTAGTTATAATTAGTAACACCAAGTGAAATATTGATTTACCCATAGATGGTTATAATCAGCAACACCAATCAAGTGTAAATTAAATATGTATTTATCAGATCCACTATCATACTAATTTTATATATTGTCATTTAAAAACATAAATCTGAAATTATTGAAACTAGATTAGAATCCCCTTGCAGAAGGTGCTAGAAGAACCATTAGAACCAAGGTCAAAAGGGTTATGTAGGATAGGTAAAAACAAGTTTGGTCAATAATAGAGGTATGGTAGAATGGTATATGATATGGCATAAAGAAGATGATAGGAGGGAAATTAGATATAATGTTAATAGGGTTACCCCAAAGTCATCAAGGAAGGCAAATGATAAGGTATGAAACAATGGCAAGGTTAATGGAAAATGAAAATGACAAGGTAAATGGCAAGATAAATATTATGGCAAGGTAAATGTTTGTCTTGTTCCTGCTAATGTGGAGATGCACATCATGATCAACATATGATACAACTACAATAATCAATAATGGAAATTATTAGCCCACACCTCTTCTTAATAGATGCTCTATCAAGAACTTGTATGTTTGGACTCTAATAATGTTGTGATCTTCATTGGTCATTGATTATGTTTCCTTCAAATGTTGAGATAAGATATCTTTTTAGACTCTACAAATAAAAGTGTAGCTAGGTATGGTAAATATGGATAAATAGTGGATTATAGGTATGATATGGCAATGCGAAAGTGGATGATAATGAAATGTATAATGGTTGGGAAAAAAATAAATATCGATATTTTTAGGCACACAAAGTTGTTGATTCTAGATTTGACATAATTTTGGTTGTGGCAGGGTTGAAGAATTTTGAATATATTATTGATAGGACCACCAAATTTTTTTATTATTTGGGCCTAAGAGTAGATACCATCTGATTATATTGTAGAATGGAAGTTTTATTAATGTTATATTTGATAATGTCTTCACCAAGTAGTGAAGAATTATTGTACTTAGATATTGACACCTCTAGAAAGTGTTCACCAATAAATTTGCCTTGATTTTCCCATAGCACCTTCGAGAAAGTTTCACTAAAGAATGTTGATGTTTGAATTTAATTGTCTTCTAGCATCTAAAATAAGGTTTCACTAAAAGATGTTGAGTATAGACTTTTATTTCCCCATAGTGCCTCTAAAAAGGTTTCACCTGAGATTTTTCTTCTTATGCATGAATGTGATATTAGTCCCACTGAGATTCTTCAATTGATATATCACCATGGATGCAGTTCAACAAGGTATGATTCTTTCAGTCCCAATCGACACTTTTAGGAGGTGAAATGTCAATATAATGGCTATGTTGGGTGGTGTTAATGGTAGATGAAATGGTAATGGAATGAAAAGAGGTAGCATAATCCTTGTAGAATATACTACAACTTATATCGATTCTAAATTAATCATCCTCAAAAACCATGGAAGGATCAAAATATATTAAAATTGATCTAAAAGGCATGCATAACCAGTATTATAATATCTATGAATGTATTTTGATTTTAAAGTTGAGTCTAACTCAAGGGACTCTAAATTTGATGTTGAGACCAAAATTGATTTTGCTTCTGATGTCAAATCTGATGTCAATTCAAGAATAGGACCTAATTTTAATTATGATTCTTCTTTAATTATGGATGCTACTAAAATGATGTCTTGTTGAATATTTGGTATTGGACAAGTAATGACCTATGATGGCATAATGGGCTCTTTTAAAATAGGCTCAGCTAAAAAGGATTTCACAAAGACTGACTTGTCAAATTGAGACTCCTCGATGATGAGAAAAAGGTCAAGAGATAATTTTATAGAGACTAACTTGTCAAAGGAAGCTTTTTAAAAATAGGATAATGGTCAAGATAATGATTTACCTAAAGGTGGTTATAATCTTTAAGAAGTGACTCAGTAAAGTTTGGATTATTAGAGTGAGACTCCTTGACAATGAGTAAAGAATCAAAAGATGATTCATCACAGGTTGATTTGTCATAAATAGGTGTTTCAATAAAAACATCATGGATTGGTTGGTTCTCTTGGCCTTGTTTTACAAGTAGTTGTAAAATACTAGTTTTGAACACATCTTGATCTTTGAATGATTGGCTCTATTAGAGAAGTATTCATTGGTTCTATTGTGGACTAATAATCAGCATGGATTTTCTGAAGTGGAGGATGGTTGGCAATAGATTGACTAGTTGGTAGTCTAGGATAGTAATTATGATCTATCTAGTCGTAATTGTATAACCTTGTTGGGATAGTGAGCTACCATACTTGAAAGGGTCAAGAATGGTAATGGTATGATGTTATAAAGCTTTATTTCTTGAATAAACCAAAGGATGAGGGCTTATAATGGTAATGATAGGGCATTGTGAGGCTTGGCTATTATCATGAGTCAAAGGATGATGTCCTGAAATGGTAATGGAAGGGTGTTGTGGAGTTTGGTTACTAGTGTAGGGAAAAATAAGTCTTAAAATGGTAATGGTAGGGCATTGAAAAGCTTGGTTACCAACACAGGCCAAAGGATGAGATCTTAGAAAGGTAATGGTAAGGCATTGTGAAGCTTGGTTATTATTGTGAGCTAAAGGATTAGGTCCTCATATGGTAATGGTATGGATTTTCATAGATTGGTTGCTCACACAAGCCAAAGGATGAGGTCCTAAAATGGTAATACTTGGATGTTATGAAGTTGGGTGGCTTGCACAGACCAAAAGAGGGTTAATGGTATATAGGTAGGAGATCAAGTATCATTAGCATTGAAAGGGAGAACTTGTTACGTTAACCAACCTGAATAAGGTATCACCACATATTATGCTTGAGGATCTTGGATTTATTCCCTAAATTGAGCATTGTAAGAAGGATAAGGATCCATCTCAGAAACAACATTATCACCATAAGGGTATTGAACAAAGTCATCATATGTGACTACATTATCATAACCTGAATTATACATGGCTCCACCATGAGTGTAATGAGACATATCTATGTCAATGATGAATGTTTCATAAAAAGGCCTACATTTATACAAACTCTAAAAAATAAGGTCTAAAGGATAAATGGTCCAAACATGGTCTAACATGTTCTAAAAGTGGAGCAGTCTCTCCAATATGGTATGTGCTAAAATTTGGTGTAAAATAATATAACATCACAATGTCTAACATCAAATATTTTACACAAAAGGTTCAAGTGGATGAATAAAAATTAGAATGCTAAACTTAGGTAAAAGGTGTTTTAAACAAGTCTAAATTAGGTCTATAGAAGCAAAAGCTGTTAGGTCTTTTAGAAAAGGCACAAAAACTAGACTTTGAAATAAAACAAGGTCTAAAAGGCAAGAGATTTAATCTAACAAATTTGAAATACTTTGACACAAACTAAGCATTTATATTTAAACATAGACTTGATCACTTCACAAAAGACATGGAAATTTATACATATGGAAGATAGACCACCTCTTTGAATCTAGGCACAAAAATAGTCTTTAAATCGACAAAGGGATTAACCTAAGTTGCACATCCTAAAATTGAGAGGTAAATATCTAGGCCAAAATTACACAAGTCCTAGATATAAACCAATCAATGTTTGGATCTAAACTTTTCAAGGTTAATTGCAAATTCGAGTTATAAAAATAGACTTCTTAAATAGATAACAATTTAGATGAAAATGAATGACATGAGGGTACTAGACATGGATCCAAAAGGCACACATGACTTTGGTTTCAAAATTAAAATTTTATACACAAGGAAACAAGTCTCTAAAATGATTCAATACATGTAACAACACTATCTTGCTCTAAAGGTATGTCAAATAGCTTGTTTTAAGACTTTAAATCACAAGACTTGGAATGAAATGGCTAGTGTAATGATGCTCCTTTCAAACAAGTGACACACACACATAAAATATTAAGGAAAATGTGTGATGTCAAATGGATGGCATAACACCTCTTAAAATAAAATATTTATATAAAAATAAGACTCACCTTTGGATGTGGTATGACAAATGAATAATTTAGACACAAGACCAAGTAAGTAGAAAAGATAAAATGACATAAACACCTAAGTGTAACGTATTCAATCCTAAAACTGATAAGATTGCATAATACTGTCAAATTCCATCAATATAATTTCTCTTGATATGATTTTCAATTATTAATCCAAAAATTAAAAGTACATGAAAATAGGGTTTTTAGGCCCCCTCTTCTCTCAAGAGTTTGTACGATGGCATGGAACTTCGGGCTACTTGCCCTGCATCAATAGTATGTTTCTGATAAATGAAGTTGTCTAAACTATCAATTTTCACTCATTATAAATGGTCTCATATGTGTGGAAAACACTAACACACAATTACATCATTTAGATAACCAACTTGTTTGGAAAAGGTATAGTCATTTTCATAATCACTACATCCATCAACTGCTCAGTGTAGTGTGATATCTGAGTTGCCCCTATGTTTTGAGGTTGAGGACCACTAATAGAGCTTATTTAACTACTTAAACAAGCATCCCAGTGGGTCACTCTCAATTTTTATACTTTATCATGGAGTGGGGTTGCTACGATGTTGGGAGATGGATCCCCAAGTCAATGCACTCCTAAATAACTTATGAGGAAGAAGCAAGCTCTTGCCCACAATCCAAAATGCATGAAATAAAGACAAGTAAAAGGATTTTAAGGTCTTTTTTGGGTCACCCAAATCATACAGATTTTTTGAAGGTCCATAGTGAATTTACTTCCACACCTTTGTAACAAAGAAAAAAATTTAAAGATTAAGCTTTTTTTATCACCTAAGTTCCCTAAAGGGGACGAGGGGAGAACATACACATGACACTCATTTTGATAAATAAACACGTTCAACAAACAAGCATAAAAATGAAAATTTTATGAGTATTTAACTAAAGTGAAATTTCATTTTTATTTAACAAATGAAATATGTAATGAATTTTATCCCCTTGATGTTGTGTTGAAAACTTGGACCAAAAAAATGAAAAATAACTTAAGTACAAATATTTTAAAACACTAATTTTAAATGTGAGATTTGAAACTTAGTGTGTTTAAAATCATATTTTTTTGGCCTTTGGATCTTGTAAAATATGTTGGGGGTTTTTATTGTTTCTTTTTAAAAGTTATATTCTTGCAAGTTAACTCAATAAGACAAAAATTAATATTAAACTAAAAAACCTTCAACCAACAAGTTAGAAGGATAACCAAACACACAAAAACATAAAATGTAGCAGTCAGCATTTTGATTGTAATATTTAAATTATACATTAGTTATTCACAAAATATTTGGAAGTTGTTTATATGTCTAAGTCGCGTCTCTCTACAAAAATTTAGAATAAAATAGTGAATAACAAAAATGTTATTAGCTCTGTATCGGCCATTGTTTAGTATAAAAATAGAAAATAAAAATGATAGTTACTAAATTGATCATAAATGCTAAAATATAGAGTTTTTTATTAAAATTTTTAGAGATTAGTAATTAGACACTTACATATATTCTTATAAAAATTTAGAAAAAAATATTGAATACGTAAAAATTTATTAATATTTTATAGATCATTTTTATATTATCAAAGCAAAAACAAAAATAGAATTAAAAATTAAGAACAAAACAATTTTGAGGGGTTCGCACTCATGAAGAGTCCCATTGAGCATGTCATTATGTATCCAATGAATCCAAGAGGAAAGTTTAGTATTATGTTAGTCAAGGAAATCAATTTCAAACAAACACACCAATGAAACTAACACCTCTAGCCTAGGACCTATGAGGAGAAAATAAGGGAGATTAGTACTGTGATTCATCATCCCCTCTTCATGATAATGAGATACCATATTTGGAAGGGCCTAATGAAACTAAAATGACTAGATTAACTGTGACCTAATTCCAGGTGTACCATTATAACTATATTGGCATGTCATTATGACTAACTTGATGTATCTAAGATCAACTCAACCACCATTATTCTTCCAATCATCTCTTTCATCACTTTGTGCATCCTCATGTGCCTGGTCATTTGTGGCTTCTTCAGTCATTAGACCATTGTATATACATTTGCTCCCACCCATCAATGCCTAATGAAACTAAATAGCATGTAATTTATCTATATTACGTGAAAAAATAATCTAAGAGAAGAGATTAGTATTGTGTTAGTCAAAGAAATAAAATCCAAAAACACTAATGAAACTACCATTATTAAAAAACCTTACAAATGAAATTATTAAGAAATTCATTGTATTATGTTAGTTAGGAAAATTATGTATCCAAAGAATCCAAGAGGAGATATTAGTATTGTGTTAGTAAAGGAAATTAAATCCAAACACAATAATGAAACTAACATATATAGCCTAGACACTAGAGGGAGCATAGGTAACAAGCATACAAATGAAAAAAACAACTAGAACATTAAAAAAAAAATCATTCTTTTACCTTTCTTGGAATTCCACACACACTAATGAAAAACTTACATATATTACTACATAAATTTAGAAAAAAATATTGCATATATAAAAATTTATTAATACTTTATGGTTATTTTATTTTAGCAAAGCAAAAATAAAAATAGAATTGAAAACTAAGAACAAAACAATTTTATGGGGTGCACACTCATGAAGAGTCCTACTAGGCATGTCATTATGTGAACAAGGAATCCAAGAAGAGAGGTTAGTATTGTGTGAGTTAAGAAAATCAAATCTAAACACACAAATGAAACTAACACCTCTAGCCTAGACACTAGGGGGATCATAGGTAATAAGCATACAAAATCAAAACAATAACTAGAACACAAAATAAATCATTATTTTACATTCTTTGAAGCTCCAAATGGCTTGTTGAAGTAGATTTCTCAGCTCGTGCTTAAGAAAAATATTTCAATGAAGCTCCATTGTTCTACTTATCCTTATCACCTTGGCTTGACTTGATTTGGCTTGGCATGTTAGCATGGTAACATTACAATGAAGCTATTTGGAGTTATTTTGGCATAATAATATTGCACTACTCAAGCTTGGTTTAGAGGTGTGTTGGCACTTGTATTATTAAGTATAATAAATAACTCTAATCCCAGGGAGGTTAGGTTTAGAACTAACCTTGGTTGAGTCAGTCTAACCCTGAGTTGAGTTAGGTTAACACTAGATTGGGTTAAATATAATCATGAGGGCCATGTGAGAGACAGATCAAAATAACTATATCTCTCAATCAATTCTTGATATTTTACAAGTAGATTAACACCTCATGGAATATATTTTTATTTGAATTTATAAATTTTTGAAAATATAAATTCATTAATTCTCTATGATCTACTTGGCCACTTGTCATGAGAGTTGAGGAATAATTTTAATTAGTGAATTTAGAAACTAAAAAATTATAAAATTTATGGATTTTAGATATTTGTGTGATGTCATGATGATGTCATCAAACCTAGATTTATGAATTTCTAAAAATAAAAATGTACTAATTAGCCATGGACTTTTCAAATATGCATTTAATTAGGTTTGATCAATTAAAAAAAAATTGATCATGTTAATTGTATGTTTTAAATTTATATAAGGTTATCCCTCACAATTGGTTAAAAATGTTAATTTGTTAGGTTACAATTTGAATGGAGATGAATTGGAGAGAGGTTATTGTTGTGTGCAATGCATTACCCCAAATAGAGATGCATTGATGTGATTTAAGGCACTTAGGTCCAAGGGGCAGATGAATTTAGTATGAATAGTGATTTCTAGGCTTAATTTGCACTATTTGGCAGAAATCAATTGAAAAAGGAGTGGCTACATTTTGCCCCTATTTGAAAAGGCGTTGCAAGACATACACAAGGTAACATATTTTTAAACAATTAAAAATTTGATAAGAATAAAAAGAAAATCATGATTGAATAAATGATGTTCCAAACAAAGTTTTGGAATCCTAATATGAAGTGTTTGTTTTAGCAAAATGAGTGATACATGTATGCTCTCCCCTCGTCCCCTTTAGAGAACTAGTGTGATCAAAAATACTCACTTTTTACAATTGTCACTTTATCCAAAAGTGTGGAAGGAAAGTCGTTAAGTCCCTCCCCAAAATATAAGTGATTTAAATGACCCTAAAATGATCTTAAAGTCCTTTCGCTATCTTTTATTTATTACATATTTGGCTTGTGGGTGGGAGCTCACTTCTCCCTCACATGTTCTTAAGGGGTGCATTGACTTGGGGCTTCATCTTTCAGTATCATACCAACTCCACTCCATGGTGGGGTGTATAAATTGAGGGTGACTAATTGGGGTACTTGTTAAAGAAGTTAAACAACCTCTGTTAGTGGTACTCGGCCTCGAATCATGGGGGTAACTCAAATATTGCACTACACTAAAAAATTGATAGATTTAGTGATTATGAAAAGTATAAGACCTTATCATAATAATCTAGTTAACATAGATCCAATGATGTGATGAAACCTAATGTTTTCCACACATATGAAACCATTTACAATGAGTGAAAATTGATAGTTTAGACAACCCCACTTGTTGTGGATATACTGTGATGCAGGATGAGTAACTTGAAGTTCCATGTCACAGTACAAACTCTTGAGAGAAGAGGAAGCCTAAAAACCTTAATTTTAATGCACTTTTAATTTTTAAATTAAAAATTAAAATCATCTCAAGATCAAGTATATAGACATAATTTGACAGTATAATTCAACATTGTCAGTTTTACGATTAAGGACATTACACTTGGGTGTTTTTATCATTTTATCCTTTTCACTTTCATGGTCTTGAGTCACAACTCTTTATTTATCATACCATTTCAAAATGAGTCTTATTATATCACTTATTTATTTGTAGATGCATTATTCTATCTATTTAGCATCACATATTTGCCTTAATATTTTGTCAAACTTTTGTGTGTGTATGTCACTTGTTTAAAAGGAATGTCGTTACACTGCCCCTTTCATTCCAAATCTTGTGCCTTAGAATATTTGAAATGAACCATTTTTAATATATTTAGAGAATGGTAGCATCATTACATTGCTCAAATTGTTTAAAATAATTGTGACTTGTGTCCAAATTGCAATTTTGAAACTAAAGCCACATGTGCCTTTTAGATCTATACCTAGAGTCGTTATGATATTTATTCTTGTCTAGCTTGTTATCCATTTTGATAATCCTAGTTTTCTAAGTTGAGTTTGTAATTAGCCTTGAAATTTTCAAATCCAAACATTGATTTATTTATGCATGTCTTGTATAATTTTGGCCTAGACATCAATCTTTCACTTTTAGATTGTGTAAATTAGATTAAATCTTCATTCAATTTGAAAACTATTGTTGATGCCTAGATTTGGGAGAAATAGTCTATCTTCTATGTGCCTAGAAGTTTGTGTCTATAATTTGAATGCCTAATTTATGCCAAAGTGTTTCAATTTTTTTAGACTAAAACTCTTACCTTATTTTGTTTAAAGTTTAGCTTTTGTGCCTTTTTAAAAAGACCTAGCACATGACTGTTTTGAGCCTATATTTTGTGCCTTATTTGAAATATCTAGCAACTTTTGTTTTCTTATATTAGACTTATTTGAAACACTTTGAACCTAAAGTTTGGCATTCTAATTTTTATTCATCCACTTGACCATTTTTTTAAGTCATTTGATGTTAGACATATGAGGTTAGACAATTTTATACCAAGTTTTAGCACAGACCATTTTGGAGATACAATTCCACTTTCAGACCAAGTTAGTCCATGTTTGGACCATTTGTACTTTGGACCTTATTTTTTAGAGTTTGCATAACTCTAAGCCTTTTTGATAAATGTTCATCATTGACTTGGGTATTTCTTGTTACACTCATGGTGGAGCCATGTACAATTCAAGTTCTGATAACATCGTCGCATATGATGACTTTATTTAAGACCCCTATGGTAACAATGTTATTTGTGAGATGGATGTTTATCCTCTTTACAATACTTAATATGGAGAACAAATCCAAGATCTTCAAAAGTAGTATGCATTGATACCCTCTTTGGGCTAATTAATGTACCAAGTTTACTATTTCATGCCTAATAGCACCCATTCCCCCACTTATATGATTAACCCTTCTTTGGATTGTGTGATCAATTAGGCTCCACAACATCTAAGGATTGCCATACCAAGACCTCATCTTTTGGCTCATGATAGCAACTAAGCTTTACAATGCCCTACCATTACCATTCTACGACCTTATCCTTTGGCTCACGTTAGCAAGATATCTTTGTAACACCCTACCATTACCATTCTAGGATCTTATCCTTTGGCTCATGATAGCAACTAATATTTGCAATTCTATACCATTATTGTTCCAAAAACCTCATCATTTGGCTTGTGATAATAACCAAGCTTCATAATGCCCTATCATTACCATTCTAGGACCTCATCTTTTAGCTTGCGATAACAACCAAGTTTCACAATGTCATACCATTACCATTCTAAGACCTCATCCTTTAGCTCATGATAGAAACCAAGCTTAACAATACCCCACCATTACCATTCCAAGCCCTTCCAAGCATGGTAGCTAGTTCTCCCAAAAATGTTTTGTAATCATAACTCGACAGGTCACAGTTACCATCCTAGGCCAACAACCATCCTTTGTTAAACCCATCTTAGATAATCATATTCATAAAGAGATCATTATCCAACCTCTGATCATTCTTCATTCATTGCCGACTATACCCCACTTTAAAAATTTGATGCCAATCTTCGAGTCATGTAACAACCTCGTTGGATTAGACAAAGAAATATGTGAATTTTTTTAATTAAACATATATATCAAAAATAGATTATACAATGAGAATCTAAATAGAGATCATTTATATACTCAAGTGTGATAGTAGTAAACACATATTACATCATAAATCACATAGAAAGAAATTACAACTCTACATGACAATATTCAATGATAAGAATAATACAATACAATATACATATAAGATACATGGCTCCTTAGGATCATAGTTCTCGAACTCAAGTATCTGTGGCAATCTCAAGTGTCATCTTGATAAGTAGTAATACTATGGAGAGGGAGAGCATCATCTGAACACTTTTTGACACCAACCATGAACCAATGATACCCCACACTATTCCCATCAAGAAATGGTCCACTCTTTAGAGATGAGTAGATAGTGATGACATGGGAATCTAGAGAGACAAACAAGTACCCATGTGATGTATGATTCTAAACTAAACATGCAGTGTATCATAGAAATTTGTTATATTTCAAGATATTATATAAATATGTGAATCAATTATTATATGATAATGTCTCACTAAACATACTCTGGCCTAAATTTTTAAAAATAATAAATAATAATGATTTAGACCAATCAATTTAATATAGACCATTTGATTGGATTGCCTTCATCTGTCATTGTGATACTAGTAAGTCAGTAAAATCCATCTCACTCCTTACTCCATATCAACAATGTAGATTAGTCAAATGAATTTCAACCACAAAATTCATTTACATTATACTTAACAACACATCATTTAACATGTTAAACATAGGTGTAACCTAAGGATATATTTATTTTGTCAAACATATGAATGAGCCTTACATTATTTTTTTATTTTATACTAGAAATAATGACTATAGTTTATACCACCTAGATAATATTACCATAGTCTAGTATTCTAAGTCATAACTACTAATTTTTCACAATTAATTATAATAAAATAGTCATAATTGTATGGAAACACAACTTATATTCAAGTAAATAGATATAAAGAATCAAATCATGGTTTCACAGAACACAATAATATACCAACATAACATTCATTAAACTCTCAAGGCTATATGCACGCATACTTTTAAATATTAAAGTGAATGTGTGAGTCTAAACATGACAATTATAGCATGTATCATTTGGGTATAACATACAATTATACTATAATACTTTATAATATCTCATACTATCATAGTTTATAACTACATAAATACACATAACCAGCATATGCTTTCAATAATAAAATGACCCAATTACATAATAACGATCAAGTATCTACATGATTATACCACCCGAGTATATCCTAAATTAAATTGCATATTAACAATTTAAATCAACATAGCAAATGAACACTCATCATGATGCACCATTATATGTTAGATATAACCAAACATTTATACATTTTAACCCTCTCATAACATGTATTTCACACAAGTATTCAATATTGAATACGTAGAACTATCATCCAATAAATTATTTATAGAGAAATAAAGAACTCATAAACCTGTTATAACATTCATTTAACATCTTGTTTTATTTTATAAAAAGATTGTTTTAATATGGTTATAGATTCGGTCCCTTGAACACCTAATGACTGCATAAAATCATACTCACATCACAACTATTTCCATTATGTACTTATGTTGTATTCATAAACCCATGTGTAGATATAGTAATCGAAACTCTACACACATGAATCATATGATAACCCAATCCAACATTTGTCATTTATTTAGAGTTTGAATGCACACAATAGTTAGGCCTCATTTTTCATTTTTAATTTAGTCTAAAATCCATTCGTGGAGCTAAATCCATATAAGTACACCCCTTTATTCATATACATATCACTAGGTAGATTAATACCTATGTGTTCACATTTGAGTAAACCGTAACATTTTTTAAATTTACTTCCCCACATATGTTTTTAACTCATAATTTATATATATAATATTCAACTCAAACATAAATAATGATGATTTCATTTAATTCCTACCTTTCTCATGTCTCACTAGACTCTAGAAGGGTTTCCAATACATTGACCTTACACAACATCTATGATTATAAATACTCCTAGATAGGATTTAATGAGGTCATTTTTTTGTTTAAATAATGAAAAAGTTTGACTATATTTTAAAGTTAAAAATTGTCTTTAGTAATTTAGGATTCTATAAGAACTCCTATTTTCTTAAGTTAAATATTTTCAAAAAGAGAATAATTGTTACCTAGTTCTAGGTTAAATAACTATCTAAGACATGGGACGTTATTTATATCATAATATAATCGATAACTAAATATAAATATTTTTATACTTAACCCTCCCATCAAAAATTACATCATAAAATGTCATAAATAATTTAAGAAAGGTGTCATATATACTATACATGCCCATTACTACCAGAATAATTTTAAGTGAAAAACCACTATTTATATATACATATATAATCATATGTGCCTTCGTAAAGTTAATCATATTTTCTAAGATTATGGATTATTCATTATTTGTTTTATTATCCAACATATTACTCCCAAAATCAGTGATTAGTATTTCATTTTACATGTATTAATTGGTATTAATTAATATTTACCATTTGACTTATTCACATGATTTATTAATGAAACCTTCGAGAAAGACAACATATTCAATGTTGTACATGTGCATCCAGCTACAAGAAACAATCCCTTCCTTTTTCAAATAAGATGTATATCAGCTTCTTGTGCAGAGTAAATAGCACATGAAAATTGTAAAATGTCAAGTTGGACACTAAATTAAAAAAGCATACCATTTCAAGACATCATGCACACAAAGATAGTATTCTATGAGGTATTTTTGGCATGAATATGTACTTACAACAATCTTAACATAACTCAGTGTCAGCTCAGAGCCTTCTTTTATGGTTTCTATAACACAAACAAATGCATGCTTTCCTTTGAACAAAATACGACATTTACAAAATAGTTGTGGTTTACAATAGAGATAACAGGATAAAGACTCATCCCTATAGGCCTTAATTCATTGTCACAAATAGTATGAGCATTGCAAGCAAACCTACAAACATTTTTGGTTATTTCCTTTATTTATATCTCCTCAAATGTTTTAATCATGTTAACATGGTTTGTCATTTATGCATATAAAACCAATCACTATTGTTGTCCTCTCCCATTATTGTCTCTCAGATGTTTACTTCTTTTCTGACTAGTGGGAAAAGATGTTATTCCAAATGTATTTTAGAATGAATATAAATTTTATTTCATAAGAGAATTAATAAAATTCTAAAATTTTCTCAATATATATATATAAAGTAATAAAGTGTGATAGAACATTCCACTACTATAGCAATATAGTGACTCAATTGGCCTCCACGCTTACTTATCATTCACTTGTTGGAAATATTGTCATTGATGTCATAGGTCTAGCATTATTGGTGATATAGGCCCCATTGCATTTAATGTTATTTATCTTGGCTAATATGAGTTAATATTTATTTAATATTAACGAATATATTTTTGGTTACATATGAGACAAAATAAGGGCCCATAGAGAAGTCGAAGAGCCACGAGGTAAAGACAAAAGAAGGATGGGACGCATTTTCCCATGAAGAGTCATCTTGGGGAATACCAAGAGTCACCAAGTGAAGACAAAAGAGTAAGGGCACAATTTCTCATGAAGGGACACTTTAAGAAATATGAAAAGTCACCAAAGATAAGGACAAAAGTGGGAAGGATGTTTTTGGTCATGAAGGGTCACCACATGACTTTTCAAAGGCTTGAATATGAAGGGTCATCCAAGATTGGTGCCATTTTCCATGAGAATGTTGGGGATCAACCAACAATGATTACACTTGTGAAAGCAATAAACCGCGGAAATAAATCAGATAGATAAGTAACTAGAATGATAAATAACACAGAACAAGAGATACAAGAAACCACCCTGAAAACTTGTATTAAAACTCTTTACAAAAGGAATACAATGAAGAAACTTCTTTTTTCCACACCTCTCTCAGATGCACAAGATCTCACACTAGATCTCTATTCCTCAAGAGCTCTCTCTCTCAAGTACACTCAAATCCAACAACCTGGATTGATGCAACTCAGTACTGTCCTTCAAACATTCACAATGTTCTACTCATACAATTCAACTCACTAAGCTAAGAAGATCTTTCCTACATATAGAATTAGGAAACTTGAGCATGCACTTACAACAAACAGTTAAGCCTCTTGAACAAGGGCTCTAAAAACAATCTTGCTAATAATAGAAACGCGAACTTAAGACTAAGGCTTAAGCTCATCATGCAAACACTCGCTTCTATTCTCAGAAATCGCTTTCTGGACGCACAGGTAACTGAAGCCGGTTCCTGCCTGTTTGCATGTAACCGTCGTCGGCTGATCCTCTGCTGACACCGACATTCCTGTAACTGCTCTTGACCGACGTCGGTCGCTTCTGACCGACATCGGTGACTGTGTAAACCCAAAACTGTCAAAGTATGCTCGTTGGTGAAGCTTTTAGCTCCACACCCTAACAATCTCCCACTTGGAGATAAACAGCTACACCATTACCTGTACAGCAACATCTTCTAGCTCCTCCATCTTCAACTCAATCATGAAGACCAACAGAAGTTGAATGAAGATTCAACTTCTCCTTTGTAACCAGCTTTGTTAGCATATCAGTAGGATTCCTATCTGTATGGATCTTCTCCAGCTTCAACTCACCATCTTCCAATACCTGCCGTATGAAGGGGTACCTTAGCTGTATGTGCTTGGTTCTTGAGTGAAAAGCTGAATTCTTAGCCAAATGGATTGCACTCTGACTGTCACTATACAATCTGCAACTTCCATGCTCCCTTCCAAGCTCTTCCATGAACCGTGTCATCCATATCATCTCCTTGCTAGCTTCTGTGGCTGCAATATACTCTGCTTCTGTAGTTGACAAGGCAACAACCTTCTGCAACTTAGATATCCAGCTAACTGTCCTTCCACCTACAGTAAAAACATAACCTGTGGTGCTCTTCCTGCCATCCAAATCACCTGCCATATCTGAATCTACATAGCCATGTAGAGAAGTATCTGAACCTCCATAGCACAAGTGCCTACTGCTGGTTCCTCTCAGATATCTAAGGATCCACTGAACTGCTTTCTAATGTTCCTTACCTGGATTGGCCATATACTTACTTACAACTCCCACTACTTGGGCAATATCCGGTCTAGTACACACCATTGCATACATCAAACTTCCTACCGCGGAAGAATATGGAACCCTACTCATGTACTCTACCTCATCATGTGAATTAGGACATTGTTCTTTACTCAACTTAAAATGTCCAGCCAAAGGTGTGCTTACCGGTTTAGCATCCTACATATTGAACCGTTTCAACACCTTGTCCACATAATCCTCCTGAGACAATATCAACCTGTGATTTTTTCTGTCTCTCTTAATGCTCATGCCAAGGATTTTCTTTGCTGCTCCCAAATCCTTCATAGCAAACGTTTGAGCTAATTTCACTTTAAGCTCAGAGATATCCTGCATGTGAGATCCTGCAACCAACATATCATCTACATACAACAATAGAATAATATATCTACCATTATCAAATCTCTTAAAATATACACAATGGTCAGATTGACACCTACTATAGCCATGCTCAGTCATAAACTTGTCAAATTTCAAGTACCATTGTCTAGGAGCTTGCTTGAGGCCATACAAGCTTTTCTTCAACCTACACACTAACTTCTCCTTACCCTTGACCTCAAAACCTTCTGGTTGTTTCATGTATATTTCCTCATCCAAATTTCTATGAAAAAATGTTGTCTTAACATCTAGCTGCTCAAGATGCAAATCTTCAAAAGCAACCAAAGACAATACAACCCGTATAGAAGTCATCTTAACAACAAGAGAAAAAATCTCACCAAAGTCAATACCTAGCTTTTGTGCAAATCCTTTCACTACCAATCTGGCCTTATATCTCATCTGTCCATCCTCACCTTCCTTCAACCTGTAGGTCCATCTGTTCTTCAGTGTTCTCTTACCAGCTGGCAACTCAACCAAATCCCATGTTTGGTTCTCTCTTAAGGACTCCATCTCCTCAACCATGCCACGCTCCCACTCACTCTTGGACTCCACCTGTAATGCTTCTTCAAAACTCTCTGGTTCTCCACCATCAGTTAGCAATAAATAATATAAGGAAGGAGAATATCTAATTGGAGGCTTACTTACCCTTTCAGACCTCCTGATGGGTGTCTTAGACTCGTTCTCAACACGCTGTCCACCCAAATTCTCTGACAGTGATCGACCTCGGCCACCTGTAGACTTGTTACTGGCCGACACCGGTTCTTCTGGCCGACGCCGGTGCCTATTTTGTCGACGTCGGTCTCTGTATGACCAACATCAGTTTCTGTACTGCCGACGCCGATTCCTAACCTGTCGACGTCGGTCTCTGTGTTTTCCTATAAGTGATTATTTCTTTTTCCCGTGAGCTCATTTTGGACCATTACTTCGTCCAATTCTTCATTGCTCTGCCCAAATTGATCTGATCATTATACATCACTTTTTCATTGAAAACAACATCACGGCTCCTGATTACCTTGTTAGTTCCTAGATTCCAAAATCTGAAACCAAAATCATCTGAGCCATAGCCAATAAACGTGCACCTCATAGACTTAGCATCAAGCTTCTTTCTATTTTTCTTATCTATGTGCACAAAAGCTTCACAACCAAAAACTTTGAGATATGAGAGATCTACCTTTTTATCCGTCCATGCCTCTTCTGGAATTCCACCATCTAAAGCTGTAGAGGGTCCTCTGTTAATCAGGTACACTGCGGTGTCAACAGCTTCTGCCCAAAACTCTAAGGGCAACCCAGCATGCAATCTCATACATCTTGCACGCTTCATGATTGTTTGGTTCATCTTTTCAGCAATACCATTCTGCTGAGGTGTCCTTGGAACCGTCCTTTGCCTACGGATTCTATGTGTGTAAAAATACCAGTTAATCTTAAGACTGCAGAACTCACCGCCATTGTCAGATCTCAAGTACTTCAATCTTTTGCCTGTTTCATTCTCAACCATAGCTTTCCAAATCTTAAAAGTCTCAAAAAACATCAAATTTTTTTTTAATACAGTAGATCCATACCTTTCTTGTAGCATCATCTATGAACGTAACATAGTACCGTGATCCTCCAATAGAGGCTACCTGAGCCGATCCCCACACGTCTGTGTGAACAAGCTGCAACTTATGCCTTTTCTTAGTAGACCCAGTCTTGAAAAAACTAACCCTTTTCTATTTTCCAAATACACAATGCTCACAAAATTCTAGATCCATACTTTTCAAATCTAAAAGCATACCTTTAGACTTAAGAATTGACATCCCCTTCTCACTCATGTGGCCAAGCCTTGAGTGCCACAATTTAGCATCCACATCTGAAGTAGATAATACAGAAAGAGATTTGTTAGTAACACAATTACACAAATAGAGAGTACCTTCTCTCTTACCTCTGGCCATAACAAGTGCACCCTTGGTCACCTTCCAAGATTTTGCTGTGAGAGTTACTGTACAACCCTCATCACCTAACTTTCCTGCAGAAATCAAATTTCTCTTCAAGCTAGGAACATGCATCACATCTCTCAACACCCATGTGTTGCTATTCTGCATCTTTAGCTGCACTTTACCTTTGCCAATAATCTTACAAGGCTCATCATCCCCTAAGTACACTATTCCAAAATCTCCATGGATATAGTCACTGAAATATTTTCTGTTAGGGGTAGCATGGAAAGATGCACCAGAATCTAATACCCAAGATTCTATATTATTATGCAGAGAGAAAATTAGAGCATCTTGTGCAATACCTGCAACCTTTGCCTCTTCCTTTCCTTCGTGCTGATTGTCCTCCTTAGGCTTTGACCAGCAATCTCTGCTTATGTGCCCCAACTTTCCACAATTCCAGCATTGTGGCCTTCTGCCATTTTTGGATTTGGATCTGCCTCTTCCCTTAGACTTAGATCTTGATCTCCTCTTGCTCCTTTCTTTTTGCCTTCCCCTGCTCTCGAGATTTAAAGCGTTTCCAGATGTCTCCTCTGTGCTTTTCTTGAAAATTTTTTCATTCAAAATAACACTAACAACATCCTCTACTTTCAAAATATTCGAAGCAGATGCAGTATTAGAAACTGCCATTACCAAGCCATGCCAGCTTTCAGGCAAAAAACATAATATTAAAAGAGCTTTTATTTCATCATCAAATACAATACTGACTGAACTTAATTGGTTAACAATACCATGGAAATCATTCAAGTGATTTGATACAGATCCACCTTCTTGCATATGCAAATTAAATAACTGCTTCATAAGATATACCTTATTAGAAGCGGAGGGTTTTTCATACAAATTTGCTAACATAGTCATTAACTCTACCATTATTTTTGCATGTGACAAATTAGATATCACAGTGGATGCAAGACTCAGTCTTATAGACCCTAGAGCCTTTCTGTCAAGAACTTCCCATTCTTCATCCTCCATGTCCTTGGGCTTCTTTGCTATCCCACCTAACGGTAAGTAAAGATCTTTTCGATACAGATAGTCCTCTATCTGCATTCTCCAATGTTGATAGTTCTTGCCATTAAACTTTTTCATTCTCAATTTACTTTCTTCTGCCATTGCTTCTCCCACTCAAACAAAAATCCCTGCAGAAACCCCTGTGACCAACATGTAATCCAAACACACTACACAGATCTGAACCACCTGTTAGTGAATCTGAGCTCTGATACCACTTGTTGGGGATCAACCAACAATGATTACACTTGTGAAAGCAATAAACCGCAGAAATAAATCAGATAGATAAGTAACTAGAATGATAAATAACACAGAACAAGAGATACAAGAAACCACCCTGAAAACTTGTATTAAAACTCTTTACAAAATGAATACAATGAAGAAACTTCTTTCTTCCACACCTCTCTCAGATGCACAAGATCTCACACTAGATCTCTATTCCTCAAGAGCTCTCTCTCTCAAGTACACTCAAATCCAACAATCTGGATTGATGCAACTCAGTACTGTCCTTCAAACATTCACAATGTTCTACTCATACAATTCAACTCACTAAGCTAAGAAGATCTTTCCTACATATAGAATTAGGAAACTTGAGCATGCACTTACAACAAACAGTTAAGCCTCTTGAACAAGGGCTCTAAAAACAATCTTGCTAATAATAGAAACGCGAACTTAAGACTAAGGCTTAAGCTCATCATGCAAACACTCGCTTCTGTCCTCAAAAATCGCTTTCTGGACGCACAGGTAACTGACGCTGGTTCCTACCTGTTTGCCTGTAATCATCGTCGACCGATCCTCTGCCGACGCCGGCGTTCCTGTAACTGCTCCTGACCAACGTCGGTCGCTTCTGACCGACGCCGGTGATTTTGTAAACTCGAAACTGTCAAAGTATGCTCCTTGGTGAAGCTTTTAGCTCCACACCCTAATAGAGAATTGAAGGGTCACAAAGGGGGAAGGCCAAAGGTCATTTGGAAAGCTATAAATAAAGGCTTCAAAAGCCATTTGTAATATAGAAAATAGATGTTGATTTAATATTGTCATATCTAGCTTAGAAGAGCAATTGTGAGAGATGAATATGATTTGTATTTGTTATATCTAGCTTAGAAGAGCAAAGGTGAGAGAGAGGAAAGAGATGTTGTATTGATCTATCATTTGTTGAGATAGCAACATTGAGAAATAGGTGTGTGGTATACACAAAGGGGTTGGTGCTCATAAATTTTTACTGGATTGGTGCTCGACAAAGGGGTTGGTGCTCCTGTGGGTTGGTGCTCACGAATAGTTGTTGGGTTGGTGCTCAACAAAGGAGTTTGAGGCTCTTGTGGGTTGGTGCTCATGAATTGTAGCTAGATTGGTACTCGGCAAAGGTGTATGGTGCTCTTGTGGGTTATTTCTCAGGAATATACTTGAGATTATTCTCTGTGATTTTTTTCACATTGGGCTTCCACGGTATATCTGGTGTCTCTCTCTATCTTGTGTGATGTTTATTGTTTGATTTTTATTGCATATCTTGAATGTTTGATTAAGTGGAATTTGATAAAGGGAAAGTTTTATAAGATATATGATATACTGATTCACCCCTCCCCTCTTACTATATCTCGTGCTTAACATCACTTAGAATTAAACAAAATAGATATAGTATAAACCCTATTATCACAAATATCTATTTTCACTGTTCAGGCATATAGAATCTGGAAACATAAACAACAGTACTTAAGTTATAGTGATCCTACCCTAAATTAGGATTATAGCAATGATTTATATTGGTTGAGACTACTTTAGTGATTGTATAAGTCTAAAAAATTCATAAACTAGTTTACATATAGTTATAGTGACTCCCTATGATGTTGATCTAGTTACTAATAAATTTATGGTGCTATGTTATCCATTCTACTTCTTTTTTCAGTGATCCAATTAACTACCTGATCAATTGTTTAAAATATACACACAGAAAATAATTGACATAGGTTGGAAAAATATTGCATATATAGGGGAATATTCATCAACTTAATTTTTTATCAACATAGCAAAGGGTGGCATTCATTATCATTTCAAAATCTCCATGATCCTATATGAAAATAGAAGATATTGCCTACCTAGCAGTTAGAGCAGAGAATTCCCTTATGAGCTTCTCCTTTCTTTTTACCTGGCTATGCTACACCTTCTTACTCTCCAACCTCCTTTTTTTTTAAACACTTATGTTGTCCTTATATGAATAGGTGTAGTCTTTGATTTAAAGATTGTTTTATTTTTTTATATTCTTTTTTATTTTCTAATTTTAGTCTCTATATTTCTTTTTATTTTTTTATTGTCTTTTTCTTTTTTCCCCCTTTTAATGATAATTTTCAACTTTTTATTTTGTTTCCAACATAAATCAGAAAACAAATCTATAATTTAATAATTTAATTGATATCTCAAATTATCACAAATCCTAATGTCAATCTTGACAATTAATAATCCAGATTTTTGCTAATAATATTTCCACCAGCTTAAATGATAAAACATATGAATTAATTAAGCCATCCAACTATGCTATAAAACCATAGAAAATAACACTCCATAGAAATTAGAAATAAACACATCATGTGAAAAATATTTTTTAATGCATTCTACTATGTATTATTACTATGGTGTGTGTAGGGTATTGGTTAGCTTCTCTATCATCCTCT
Source organism: Torreya grandis (assembly GCA_037957365.1). Classification (NCBI taxonomy): domain Eukaryota; kingdom Viridiplantae; phylum Streptophyta; class Pinopsida; order Cupressales; family Taxaceae; genus Torreya; species Torreya grandis. The sequence goes on from JARHVA010002611.1 coordinate 2,044,363, forward strand.
GACATCTTGATCTATGTCACCCACTTTGATGATGTTCTCCCTCTGTTACACTCTGAGGGTTGAGTTCTCCTACATCAACCTCACAATAAAATAGATAGTTACACCATAACAGTCAGGATATAAATTCATCATAAAATATAGCTAAAATGATAAATCAACATGATCATAGAGTAAACATATACTTATAGCTAACTCATAGCAGCATGATCATGTAACCTAAGTAATATCATATTGCCCATAATAGTATATACTCAAGATTAATTAAAAATAACTAAATCTAAATTCATCAACTATAGATATCCATAGATAATATAGTAAGTTTGCCTAGTAAGGAATCAGGATGTAATATAATAGAGCCAATCAGTAACTCTCCAATAGAGCCAATCATTCAAAGACCAAGTTGTGTTCAAAACTAGTATTTTATAACTACTTGTAAACCAAAGCCAAGAGAACCAACCAATCCATGATATTTTTATTGAAACCCATATTTGTGATAAGTCAACATATGTTGAATCACTTTTTGATGCTTTATGTATTTTCAAGAAGTCTCACTCTGACAAGCCAATCTTTGTTGAGTCACTTATTAATGATTATAATTGTCTATGGGCAAATCATTATGTTGACTATTGTTTTGTTTATAAACAAACCTCCCTTTGACAAACCAGTCTCTGTGGAGTCATCTCTTCACCTTTTTACCCTCATTGAGGAGTCTCACTTTAAAAAACAAGTCATTGGGGAGCCCATTATGCCATCACAAGCCATTACTTGTCCAATACCAAACATTCAATAAGACATAATTGTAGCAACTTCCACACCAGATGAAGAATTAACATTAAAATTAGATTTTATTCTTGATTCAACATCATATTTAGCATTAAAAGTAGAATCAATGTCAATCTCAACATCAAATTCAAAGTTATTTGAGTTAGACTCAGCTTTAAATTTAGAATACGTTCATCGCTGTTACAATATTGGTTATGCATGCCTTATAGATCAATTTAAATACATTTGTGATCCTTCCATAGTTTTTTAGGATGATTACTTCAGTATCAACATAAATTCTCCTAGTATTTTTTATGAGGATTGTGTTATCTCTTCCCATTCCATTATCATTTCACATACCACTAACACCAGCCAACCTAGCCATTATATTATCATTCTACCTCCCATAAGTGTCTATTGGGACTAATAGAATCATACCTTGTTGAACTACATCCATGATGACATATTATTTAAACAATATCAGTAAGACCAAGATCACATTCATGTAAAAGAATAACAATCTCCTATTAAAACCTTTTTGGAGGCGCTAGGGGAAAATCAAAGTCTAAACTCAGTATATTCTAGTGAAACCTTTTCAAAGGTGTTAAAAGATAATCAAATTGAAACATCAACATTCCTTATTGAAACCTTTTCTAAGGCACTATAGAAGAATCAAGATAACTTCATTGGTGAAAACCTCTTTGAGGAACCAAAAGATGAGCACAATAGTTCTTCACTGCTTCATGAAGACATTATCAAAGATATCATCAATACAACTTCCAATCTATAGCATAATCAGATGTTCACTACTCTTAGTTCCAAAGAACAAAAAAATCTAGTAGTCCTATCGAGAGCATACTCAAAAAAAATTAGCCCTGCCATAACTAAAATTATGTCAAATTTAGAATTAGTAACATTGTGCGTTCCTAAAAATCCCAATCTTCATTTGTTGCCCAGCCATTACACACTTCATTATAATTCATTTATTCATTCCAAACCTATATTGCATTGTCAAATCAAACCTATCAGCTAATATTTATTCTTGTTTTACCATCCTTGGCCACACTTTCATTTATAGAGGGTATAAAGATATCTTGTGTTGAAGTTTGGAGGAAATAGATTTAGATACCAATGAAGATCACAACAACATTACTGGAGTCCAAATCTGCAGTAGGTTCTTGATAGAGCACCTATTAAAAAAAATTGTGGGCTAGCAATTTAAGCATGATTGACTATTATGGTTGTATCATATGTTGATCATGACATGCATCTCCACATCAACAAGAACAACATGAACATTTAACTTCAACATTGACATAAGTTCTCCTAATATCTTCTACGATGATTGTGTTACCTTTTTTCATTCCATTATCGTTCCATGTACCATTAACACTAGCCAACCTAGACATTATATTGCCATTCCACCTATCACAAGTGTTGATTTAGACCGATATAATCACACCTTGTTCAAATGCATCCATGGTGACATATAAGTTGTATAATATTAGTAGGATCAAGATCACATTCATGCCGAAGAAGAATAATCTCCTAGTGAAACCTTTTCAAAGGCATTAAGGGGTAATCAAAGTTCAAACTATTGTCCCCAAAAATGAGTGACATTTTTGGGACAACCTATGAACTATTTTGGTTTATTGGACCAAAATCATCTTTCCCTTTTCAAAATTTGTTCTGAGCATTCAATTTCCTCATTTTCCAAGATTTTTCAGTTAAGGGTTCAACAGGTTCAAAGGCTTCTACAGGCAAGATCAATCAAAAGAACAAGTTTCTAACACTTAGTCATTTCCAGGATTGGTTCAGCACCTTGGTTCAATCAAAAATGTCCATCGGCAAGCTTCAAAGAACAAAGGCTTGAACCGTTGAACCTTGAACCATTTTGGTTCAATGGTTCAACGGGTTCAACGTACTTGGTGCAAAAGATTAAAAAGACTTAGCTAAATAATGGAGAATGAACCGATGAACCAATTGAACCGTTGAACCAAAATTTAGTTCAATCGGTAGGTTCAAGGGGCTGCCCCAAAGCCAAAGGAACAAGTGCCCTTGCAGAGGGCAGTAAGCAAAAGTGGACAAAAGTTGGAAATCCCTCAGGAAAATGGCTAAGTAAAAGAGGCCGAAAGAATTCTTTCGGGAAGATTTTTCTCAAAAAAATGTTTAAGGAAAAATTCATTCAGACTTTTTGTCCGAAGGAATCCTTTCAGGCTTTTTGTCTGAAGAAAAATCCTGATGAAAAAAGTCTGAAAGCCAAAAGCCCACTGAAGAGGCAAGGACCCGCTAAGGAAGTTAAAACCTGAAGGCCACCTGAAAAATCTCGAAGGGTAGATACCCTTGCGGGTGACACTTGACGTCAAAAAAAGGACCTTTTCCAAGGACCCAAAGGGACACCTTCCCTTCAGGATGTTCCAAAGGCTAAACAAAGACACAGAAAGGAATCCTCAAAGACTTAGACATAGAGCTTCAAAGAATGAACCGATTGAACCATTGAACCAAATAGTTCAATGAGTTCACAGGTTCAAAGGTTCAACCAAGTGCGATAAAGATCAAAGACCTTAGGAAGAACAAGGAAGCGACGGGCAAAGGAAGAACCGATGAACCGATTGAACCTTGAACCAAAAGAGTTCAAAGTTCAATGGTTCATAGGTTCAAGCAGTTCAAAGGCAGCCTCAAGCAAAGAAAGAAGCAACATGGATGATTCTAAAGGCAAGTTGAATGAAAGTGATGGTTCAACCAGAGAGCAAAGAAGCGCTTAAACAGGGAAGCGATGGACCAAAAGAGACAGAGTGAACTGGCGAAGCGATGAACTAATGAATTTTCAAATGGTTCACGGGTTCAAAGTTCAACACAATTCAAGCAGCTAGTGACCATTGATGGTCCCTCGGACGTCAAATTTAATGTGAGGTGTTAGGTTGTGGAGCTAAAAGCTTCACTAATGCAGACATGGAGGAGGTTGCAAGAGAGTTGCAGAGTGTCACAGAGTTTGGCGTTGGTCTGGCCAACCGACGTCGGCAGGATAAGACAGGAAGGCAACCCACGTCGGTCAAAGATCAACCGACGTTGGCGACCCTCAGGCAGACAGGGACCGACGTCGGTCGCCTGTGTGGTTCGACTGTGAGCTTATTACGGGCAGTTAGCTAATGAACCAAGTGTTTGCATGATTAGATCTATTTTTAGACTGAGAGCTGCGGATCTAATTATTGTAATTAGATGTCTAATCATTGTTTGGATGAGATCTATATAATAGACTCATGGTTGTATTGGAAAGGTGTTCTAGTTTGAGTTGAGCAAAGTTAGCTCCTTTTGTGTGTGAGGTGAGCAAGGGTGTTCCTCCTAGTTCCACAGCATTACCAAGGTGGGTGTTGGTTTTAGAGAGTCAGCAAGATTCTTCAGGTGTGTAGGATCTTGGTCACAGGGGTATGGCCTTTATAGGAGATCTACATGGTAAGTAAGATCGTTGATCTGCAGGTGTATGTGTGTGCAAGGTCAAGGTTCACAGGTGTGCAGAACCAGGTTGATTTGCAGGTGTGCAAGATCAGATAGGATAGCAACACAATAGGGAGCAAAATTAGGCAGGATCTACTTGGAGTACAGGTGTGTACTCGGATAGAGCAAAGAGGAATGCAAGGGAGTTCCTTCCATAAGTATGGTCTGTTGAATTGCAGGTTGTTGCAAGTTCATGGGAGATCTACTTGAAGTACTTTGAGTACTTGTGGAGTGCGTGGAGCACTTGTGGTGTGCGTGGAGCACGGGAGGTGAACACCAACTCTGTATTTGAGTTGTGTGTTGGGACCTGAGAGAGAGAGAGCTTAGAGGAGAGAATTACTGTTCACTTGAGGTGTGGGAAGCCTCTGAAGAGGTGGTGGAGAAGAAGCGGCATCTTCTTTATTGTATTCTTTTCTGTATAAGTATTAATACAAGTTGTGTATTGTCTCTCATATCATGTGTTATTCTGAATTCTAGTTACTTGTGATTCTGGTTAATTTTTGCATATTAAGTTGCTTGGTTTGGTAATCAACTGTATGCTTCCGGTGTTTCGCATCCTGACATGAGGGAAAATCCATGGAATTTCAAATAGAGCATAGAATTTAAAGAAAGAACCAAGTGACTAGCTGAAAAGGGAGCTCAAAGATTCAAATTGCTATAGGGGAAAGAAGAGCGAGACCAAAGGACCAGAAATATTTTCAAAAGAGTTATTTCCAGTAGGTGAAATAGTGGATCAAGTAGACTTAGATTTCTGAGTGCACCAAATCAAGGACGTAGGCCTATTTTTCTTCCATAAAGTAATGACAAATTGGACAGATACACAGATATCAAGAAAAGGACTGGACAGTCCATACTAAGAAGAGACATATTAGAAGAATAGACACACCATAGTTATGGCAATAAACTGTTCCCAGCATGGTCCCTCTAGACAAAACTGAAGGTGCATTGAAGATGTTGACTGCAGCATGGGCCGTCCTATGGGAAGGAATGCCAAGCCTTGCATATTTTGTTATAAGATTGTAATTTTTCTCATTAGTAAGAGAGACTTTTCATTTTTACAAGAGAAAAACTCTGCTCAGTTGAAAGAAGATTACTGAGACTTTGAGCTCAGATTGTAATTTCATTTCATTTTATCTGAATGAGAAAGCAAGTTGTTTGCAGACTTTGTGCTATTTTGGCTTGTATCATTTTAGGAGATTATTCTTATGTCTATCTTCTGAATGTGTTTTCATCTATTTAATTTGGCAAGCAGAATTAGTGAAAGTAATAAGGAAGGTGTCCTGAAGCCAACTATGGGAAGACTTTGTGCTTTCACAATTATTTTCAGTGTGTGTTTTCGTTTCCTTCTATGTTAAGGATTCTGGGATGACTTTGTGCCCCCATTATCCTCTATGTTATACTCTTTGGGAAATTGAAGTGGAAACTTTGTGTTCTATTTCATCTTACTGGTTATTGCGCCTATGTTACTAGTTTTTGTCACTCCCTAAAAGAACTCCTATTGTTTCCTACAAGAACACTTCTAAAAGAAAAGAAGTGCCTTCAGTGTTTTCACAAGGATTTTCTCCTTTGTTGGTTAGCATCATCTTTGAAAGAAGATAGATGGATGATATATCCTACCCCTGAGTGTTATTTTCTGCTAATTTATATAGTCTATATCTCCTACATATTTATAGGGAACCTCCCCTTGATGAGAGGAGAGATTTGTCCACATCTGATGTAGTAAACCTACACACTGGGCCGACCAATCTCTTTTATTGTGGATGATAAGACCTATTTTGCTCAATCAAAATGTTGACTGATAAAATATTCACCCAACACAAACTCAACGTCTTCTAGTGAAACCTTTTCAGAGGTGTTAAAAGACAATCAAATTCAAACATCAACATTCCTTAATGAAACCTTTTAGAACATGTTATGGGATAATTAAGACAACTTTATTGGTGAAAACCTCCTCAAGGTGCCACAAGGTAAGCACAACAATTATTCACTTCTTGATGAAGATATTATCAAAGATAACATCAATATAGCTTCCAATCTATAACATAATCAAATGGTAGTTACTCTCAGGCCCAAACAACCAAAAAATTTAGTGGTCTTATCGATAGCATATTCAAAAGTCTTCAACCCCACCACAACCAAAATTATGTCAAATACGGAACCAACAATATCATGTGTGACTAAAACTCTTGATCTTCATTTATTTCCCAACCATTATACATTCCATCTCTCCATCACCAAATTAGATATATCATTCAATATTTATCCATGTTTACCATCCCTGGATGTACTTTCCTTTATAGAGGCTATGAAAATATCTTGTCTCAATGTTTGGAGGAAATAGATTCAAAGAATAACGAAGATCATAACAACATTATTGGAGTCCAAATCTACAATAGGTTCTTAACAAATAAATTATTCAAAAAAAGTGTGGGCTATAAATTTAAACATGATTAACTATTTTAGTTGTATCATATGTTGATCAAGATGTGCATCTCCACATAAGTAGGAATAATAGAAACATTTACCTTGACTTTTCATTTACCTTGCATTTTCCATTTATTATTCACCTTATCATTGTTCCATACCCTACCATTTACCTTATCTTATCACTTGGAGGCAACCCTATTACCATTATAGCCAATTGCCCTCTTGTCATCTTATTTATGTTGTACCTCATACCATCCTCCCATACCGTCACTATTGACCAAACTTGTTTTTAAATTCCCTACCTAACCCTTTTGACCTTAGTTCCATTGGTTTTTTTGGTACCTTCTACAAAGAGATTCTAATCTAGTTTTAGTAGTTTTAGAATTCTATGTTCAAATGGAAATATATGAAAGTAATATGATAGTGGATCTCGCAATTACATATTTCATTTACACTTGATTGGTGTCACTAATTATAATCATCTTATGGAAAATCAATGTTCCACCTTGTGTTACTAATTATAACCACCTATGGGCAAATTAGTATCACTGACCTATGCCATTATTTCCTAATTATAACCACTTATGGAAAAATTAGGTACAACGCCTTTGCCATGCATTGTCATATCACCTGGACATTATTATTATCATTTGCCTTATCATTTTCTTAAATTTGAAAAACTTTTTGTTACCTAGTCATAGGCAAAAATATAATAACTTGAGGTCCTAATAGGACTATGTAGGTGGCATTAGATTCATGTTGAGGTTAACGCAATCCCCCTTTTCCATGCTCTCACCATTTTGTGAGCAACCTAAGCCATGATCTCACCATTTTATGAGTTGGACCATTCTATATCTTGTCATTCTCCATTGATTTGAGATGCTTCAAAAATTCTAAAAACATTCAGAAACATTTCAAAATCTTAAAAATTATCAAATTGGCTTACAATCTCCTCGATCAATATAAAGCCTTAACATCCACAAAAATCTGTCATGTTTAAACCTAGTCAATCATCCTCAATCTGCCCTGTTAGGGCAAATCCATTGTTAGTTCCAATCTATTCCACTACCATTAGGGGTATGACCTTCCCTTTACATGTATCCTTAGTTGGTGGAACCACTTATTTATAATTCCATTGAGCCATCACGCATAGATATTGACTTAGTTGATGATAGTATGCTTTCTGTTGCTTTTTCTTTCAAGATTTTTGTGTGTTTGTTTGCTTAGTTATTTGTTGTTTCTTTGTTTACTTTCATTATTATGCCTTGACTTAGCTAATATGTGTTCCTTGGGTAATTCCTTGTGCATTATTCTTGAGTCTATCCATATTCATGCATCAACATTGTCATCATGATTTTTATCATTGATGCATTATTTTCAATTATTTATTGGATTGCACGTCAGTTCTTATGCACATTATGGCTCAGTCACCATGATGTTTGATATCATTAAGCATACCATCACATGCTAAAGCAAAAATCAACTCAAGAAATCTTACAAACTATGGTTTCATAGAAACTTCTCCTAATTTACTTTAGTAAATTCTCTCATCATATTTGATCAAATTAACCCATTAACCATTTTTTCATATTAATGCTAATAAAGATGAGCATCTTCACATTGAAAAGTACAATTGAACCATTCACATTGATCAATTCTTATTCTTCTATCCCTCATTCTATTTTTTCCTGCTTCTAGGTGAGCTACATTAGCTTAAGGTCTATTTAGACTATGTAGAAAGTGCTTGGATACATGTATCTCGGGTCAACTTGGCCACCATTATTCTTCCAATCATTTCTTTCATCACTTTTCTCATCCTCATGTGCTTAGTTGTTTGTGGCTTCTTCAATCATTAGACCATCACATTTATGTTTGCACCCGTTCATCTTTAATATGTGTAATAGATTATATCATTGTGTTATACTTGCCAATCTTCCTTAATAGGGAAAAATCATTATTCAATCTAGGTCATCTTAATGATTATAACCACCTATGGGTAAATCATTATTTTGACCCACCTACCTTGTTAGGGCACATGTTTGTGCCACTGATAATAATAGCCTTTGGGAATATCAGTTTCTCAACCTCCATTACTAATTATAACTATCTTTGGGCAAATCATTACTTTTTAAATCAATTCATGAAAGCATTGTCTCGATTGGATTTATCTCACCCATGGGTTAATGTATTGTTTCTTCTTGCTTCTTTTCAAGGGACCATCCATCAATCGTATTTGTCAGCCACTCCCTCAAAGGGCCATCATCGTATTCTTCCCAAACTTTGTTTAGATCATCATTCTTAAATCATCATCTTCCTTTTCTTCTTAATGGCTTTTTCATTCTTTGAAAAGATGTTACTATTCATGTGTCTTGCAATGCCTTCTCAAATAGGAGCAAAATGTAGACAGTCTTTTTTGGCCACTTTCATGTCTAAATGGACTTCAGATTGATTTCTATCAAATAACATAAATTAAGCCTAAAAAGCATTGTTCATACAAAATTCATCGGTCCATTAGATGTAAGTGCCCTGAATCATGTCAATGCATTTCTATATGGGGCAATGCATTATATACAATAATAACCTCTCTCTAATTCATCCCCGATCAAATTGCAACCTAATAAATTGACATTATTGACCAAGGGTGAGGGATAACCTTACATAAATTTAGAAAATGTAATTAACTTAATCAAAATTATTTAATTGATTAAACCTAATTAAATTCATAGTTAAAAATTTCATGGTTAATTAGTTAATTTCTATTTTTAGAAATTCATTAATCTAGATTTGATGACATCATCATGACATCACACAAATATCTAAAATCCATAGCTTTTAAAATTTTATATTTTTTAAATTCGATAATTAAAACTATTTCTTAACTCTCATAACAAATGGCCAAGTGGATCATGGAGAATTAATGAATTTCTATTTTTGAAAATTCATAAATACAACCAAAAATATCTTCTATGAGTTGTCAATCCACTTATAAAATATCGATAATTGGTTGGGAGACATAATCATTTTGAAATATGTTTCTCACATGGCCCTCATGATTATATTTAACCCAATCTAGAGTTAGCTTAACTCAACTCAGAGTTAGACTAACTCAACCAAGGTTAGTTCTAAACCTAACCTCCCTAGGGTTAGAGTTAGTTTTGAGACCTATAAATACAAGTGCCAAGACACCTCTAAACCAAGCTTTAGTAGTGCAATATTATTATGCTAAAATACCTCCAAAGAGCTTCATTTTAATGTTACCATGCCAACATGCTAAGCCAAATCAAGCCAAGCCAAGGTGTCAAGTAGAAGTGGAGCAATGGAGCTTCATTGACAAAGATTTCTTGAGCACAAGCTGAGCAAGCCACTTTAACAATGCATTTGAATCTCCAAAGAAGGTTAAAGAATGATATGTTTTGTGTTCTAGTTATTGTTTTCATTTGTATGCTTGTTACCTAAATTCCCCCTAGTGTCTAGGCTATAGGTGTTGGTTTCATTAGTGTGTTTGGATTTGATTTCCTTGACTAACACAATACTAACCTCCCTTCTTGGATTCTTTAGATACAAAGCTCTTATTTATAAGGTTTTAGTAAAATGACAGAAACCAACTCATCTACTTTAGAGATTTAAAATTATATATGTACAAATATATATTTAAACCTTATTTTATATATATATATAGACACGTGTATGTGAATTTTAAAAAAGTGAAAAATAATAAAAAGATTAAAATTTTGAATTAAAAACTAAATTAGAAGGTGGGTCCCCTCTTAAGTTGTATGTTAATTAAAAAATTAAAAATAAAATATTTTTTAAATAATTCTTCAAACTAGATCACAGAGCTTCATACATGTAGCATGCTCCAGGAAAAGGATGGTGTTAGGAAGCAGTAGAAGAGATGAGATTTGTTAATTTAAGCCATGAGAGGCCTTAAAATTTTTCAATCCTTCTTGTTTTTGCATGCTAAAGCCATCTAAACCCCCAAAATCTCTTTTTTGGCTTAGAATTTACCAAGTCATATAGTTGTGCTATGGAGAAGAAAGAAAAATTCACAGTGACTTTACCAGTCCTTATTAGACTTTGCAATTAATCTATAATGCTTTAAACCACTATTTTAACCCCTCAGACTAAATAAAGATCAACCAAAATAACAAACAAGAATTTCTTTAGAATTATAGGTCATGTTTGGCCATATAACAACAATAATGACATCCCAAGTTAGATTTGAGCACACAGTGATCTTTGTTTGATATCTAGTTTCACAATAGAGATTCTGAATGCTAGAAAGGAATTTTGAAAAATCAAGATAGTATCTAAATCAATGTTCTAAAATTTTCAATCTTTAATGAGCCACAAAGGTTATACCATAGGCCAAGCTACACCTCTACAAGGTTGAAAATTTTGAATTGGTTTGAAATTGTAATGTCCCCTTTTTCCCAAATGTGACATTTGAAGAATACCAGTGGTTTATTTTATTCTCATAGGCTATTTTGAGTGTTGTGAGGGATTATTTGTATTACAGTCACTATTCACGTATCATTATTTATAGTGACATGGCATAATATTGAGGTGGCTAAATGATGAGATGTCTAAGGTGATGTGGCTTGGCCCTTATAGGATTTTTTAATTGTTAAATATGGAGGAAAGAAAAGTGGGGTGAAATTCTCCACTTGGCCACATGTAAGGAATAATGAAATAATGTGAGAGACAAATTGATTGAAAATTACATAAGGGAACAAATCATGAAGATGCATTGCACATGTCAGAGACAAATTGATTGAGAGTCACGTAAAGTCACATGGAGATGGTCAAAGATAAATCATGAAGATCCTTTGGCACATGTGGAAGACCAAGGCACATGTGGGAGACCTTTCACATGGGTGAGACAAATTGCACTATTGATGAATAGTACCCCTACTTCAAGGATGGTGCATTAAGTAAAGTTATTTTTTAATAAATATCCCCTAAAAGGGATATTTTAGTGGTATCAGAGCTTGAGTTATTTTAAGATTTATCTAATTTATCCAAGTTGGATTTTATAGTTTTGAGTGGATTTAGTAAATATCCCATTTGGAAATATTTCAATGGTATCAAAACTTTGGAGGAGTCTAAGTATTGTATTAGGATTCTATAGTTTTATGTGTTTATAGAAAATATCTCATTCAATGATATTTCAATGGTATCATAGCTTAAGTGTTGAGTCTAGATTTCTATATTTTTATGTGTTTGTAACAAATATCTTGAAAATGGATATTTTAGTGGTATCAGAGCTATGTATGATGTTAGTCTATGCAATCTTTTTGTGTTGTAGATTTGTTTTTTGATACAGGGATCATGGAGTGGATTCAGATTCCAAAATTCCTACCAAAGGAGGAAGAAATAGATCCTATATAAGAAGTGATAATGAGAATACAAAACTATGAACAAGATGTTGCCAAAGTTCTAAATCAATATCATAAATCACCAAATGACTTCAAAAATGCATTTTACTTTGATAAGTTCTTGGAATTAAGAGCAATAGTGGATCCTACCTCAAAGGGTCTTATAAACTACATAAGAAGGTCAAGGAAAAAAGAGGTGTTGGAAGCTTCCAAGCAGCTGGAATTGAAAAACAAATGGCAAAATCAAGAGAAGCATTTGTAAGAGAAAAAGAGAGTCTTGCAGTGGTGAAAGAGAAATCTAGCATAAAAAATGAGCTTAGAAGAAAAAATGTTTTCTTTTCATGCAAAGAATATTGGGAGCCTAATCACACATGTGAGAATAACAAAAGAGATGAATTAGTGACTTCTAGATCACGTTTACTCCAACAAAAAATTGATGAGTCCAAGGAAGAGCTTGCTAATTTTGAAGGTAATATTGAAGAACAAAAAGAAGTATTGGAAGCAGAAGAATCTTTAAAGAAAGAGGAAGAATTCATGGGGCTACCAAATGGGAAAAAAAATTGAAGAAAAATGAGATTTTATTTCCCATAATGTGTTTATTCAATGTGCAGGTTCAATGTGAAGGTGGGAGATAAATACAAATCAGAAGATTTATTGTGTGAAGAGAAAGAGACCTTGGATGCTCATAAAGAAAAGGTCTTAGATAATAATGAAGATGAAATTTCATGTGCATCCACCAGTGAAAAGGATTACATGATTTTTTTTTAAAGTGTTGAGCCTGAAAGTACTGAGTATGTTGATTTGGAATATTTTAAATTGGTAATTATTAAAGAGGCACATTAATACATTGATCTACAAGGCAACTGCATGATTGTGGAAGATGGCTTTGCTATGACAAATGATGCACCCAAGATCATAATAACTAAGTGGATAAAAGAGAAGTTGTCAGAAAGGCTAGAATTAACTAGTGTAAAGATAAGCTTGGTTGTTCAATAGGCAAGACCTTTTTTGAGATTCACACTTGGATGGGTATCATGTCAGTTGGTTTGGGATCTTAGTATTTAAAACTAGGAAGTTGACTAGAATTGCTTGAGGATAAGCAATATTTGGGAAGGGATGATTTGTAATGTCCCCTTTTTTCATAAATATGGCATTTGAAGAATACCAGTAGCCTCTTTTATTTCCATAGGCTATTTTGGGTGTTGTAAGGAATTGTTTGTATGACAGTCACTATTCAAAAAAGTAGTATTCATAAGTATTATTCATTGATCACTATTGATGTGTCACTATGCATAGTGATGTGGCATAGTATGGAGGTGGCATAGTGATGAGGTGTTTAGGGTAATGTGGCTTGGCCCACATAGGAATTTTTAATTATTGAAAATGGACAAAAGAGAAGTGGGGTGCAATTCTTCACTTGGCCACATGGAAATAATAATGAAAGTGTTGGTTGAATATTTTGTCTATCAGCATACTGGTAAACAAAATAGGTCTTATCAACCAAAGAAAGAAAATTAGTCATCCTAATGTGTAAGTTTATCACAACAGAAGGAGACTGTTCTCTCCTCTCATCAAGGGGAGGTTCCCTGTGAATATGCTATGTATACGTATAAACAAAAAATAATACTCAAGGGTAGGACCAGACATCCATCTCTCTTTCTTCAGAGATGATGTATACAAAACAAAGGAAAAACTCAAGAGAATGACAGACAACACTCCTCTTCTTTTAGAAGAACTATTCAACCAACCACAAGAATACTCCTAAAAATAAAAGCAAAATATGACTGAAAGTATGGTAACCAGCAAATCAAGACACAGCACAAAGTCTGCACTTGAAATACTCAAGAGTGATATACGAAGGGCAATGAAAGCTCAAAGTCTTCTCAAAGTCCTTTACACAGCAATATAATGAAAACACACTGAAGGTAGCTTATGGAAGCACAAAGTCTCTCCACAGTTGATTCTTCAGGACACCTTCCTGACTAATTTACTAATCCTACTTATAAAATTAATGAAACAGAAAAGATATCATAGCACAAAGTCTGAAAAAGTCCCTTGTTTTCATTAATAGAATATGATTAACAGACTGAGCACAAAGTCTCAATAATGCTTCTCAATTTCGACAGAGTTTCGTTTAGATTGTCAAAAAGAAGATCATTTTACAATGAAAGAAAGTCCCTTATATAGCCATTTTAAAAAGGACTTGAGAATAGTAATACATCATGATGCATTGGGAAATGTTAGGAAGATTAGCTAGAACTTTGGGGCCTTTTACTCATTTGATCTTTTCAATGTAGATGAACAGGCTACGCAATTGAAAGATTACAACTTTTAATGTCCAGCTGTCGGTCTGATCTTGTCTTCATCATTCCTCCTTTCCAGATTAATTGAATCGAGCCCTGTATCCATCCATTGTTCTACCTTTCCTCACTTTCAGCTGATTTTTGTCTTGAATTTTGGAAATGCATTCAAGTCTGTAAATCTAAGGTTATTTTACTGTCTTTAAAATTGACATTTACATGCCTGTCAATATGCTTCCAACGGCTAGTCAGCTATGCTGAATTTGACGTCTTTGTGGGCGTCACCTCTTGGTCTTCTTTCGGCTTTTGGCTTTATGCTTAGTACTTTTCTGAATTGGACATACCCATTTGGGCCTTGAACAATGATCCTTGTCGAGCCCTTTATTTTGGCCGCAGAGAGTCCCCCGCAAGGGCACTTGCCCTTCGGGGTCCTTCGGCAGCCCTTTTAGCTTTAGTAATCTCTGCAAACAAATATTTCTCCGGGCTTTTGTTTTAGCAGTCCCCGCATAAAATTCTCGTAGACAAAATATCTAGGTAATATTCTAGTGGACAAAATGTCCAGGTAAAATTCTCGCGGACAAAATGTCTGTAGAAATTTGTTCCGCCGAACAAGTCTTTGAAAATTTCTTCGGGGTCTTTGGCCTTTTGGAATTTTTGTCCGAAGGAATTCCTTCAGACAAAAATCCGAAAGAATTAAGTCTTTAATCAAAAAATTTAAAATGCCTTAGACAAATTCGAAAGAATTACCTTTCGGCTTCTTAGAAAAATGATCCTCCAGAAAGGTGCTTTTCTTGATTAAGTGCCCTCCGCAAGGGCACTTGTCCTTTAGAAAAGTCTCCTTTTGCATTGAACCACCCCTTTGAACTTGGCCGATGAACCATTAGTTGAACCGGTTCAATGGTTCAATGAAGCGCGCCAAGTCCCTTTTGAACCAAAAAGCCGATGAACCATTGGATGAACTTTGGCGTTGAACCAATCGGTTGAACCAAGGCTTTGAACCAAAATGGTTCAAGCCAATGGTTTAACCTGATGTTTCAATGAATAAAACAAGCTGATAAACTAAGCATTGAACCAAAAATAATGTACTTGTCTTTGAACCAATAGGAATTTTGACGTTGAACCAAAAGATTGAACTAATCTGTTGAACTAGTTCAATGGTTCAATGAAGCGCGTTGACCCCCTGTTGTTGAACCTTTAGACGTTAAACCAAAAGATGAAATGAAAGAATGAACCAACTGAATGAAATAAAGTGTTGAACTAAACTATTGAACTATTCTTTTGGTTGAACCTGTCATTGAACCTTGAACCCGTTGAACCTTTTGAACCAAAATGGTTCAACGGTTCAGTTCAATGGTTCAAGTTAATTTTTGCACTCAGATGTTTGCCGATGAAGATTTTCATATGAACCAAAACTTTGAACCAATCCCGAAAAATGAAAAAATGTTGAAAATCAATTCTTTTGACTGAAAACCGCTTGCAAAAGTCTTTGAAACTATATAAAAATGAACCTGCCTACAGAGTTCATAGATTTTCCTTTTCCTACACAGTCCGTAGATTTTTCTTCCTACTGAGTCCGTAGATTCAAGCCTGCAGAGTCCGTAGATTCAAGCCTACAGAGTCCATAGATTTTTCTTCCTGCTGAGTCCATAGATTCAAGCCTATAGAGTCCGTAGATTCAAGCCTATAGAGTCCATAGATTTTCTGAGAAGCTCTGAAAATGAGAAATCTGAATATCTAAGACAAATTTTGAAAATAGAAGATATTATTTTGGTTTGTAGAACCAAAATAATTCAAATGTTGTTCCAAATATGACTGTTATTTTTGGGAGACAACAGATGGCTCCAGTTGGGGAACTTCTGTCAATTGCAAAATGAATTGGAAGGAGTAGAATTCAGAAACTCCAGTGTCTTCAAATATACCATTGGGCTTCAGAGTCATGCTTTTCAGAAATGAAAGACATCAAAAATGAAAACAAACAAAACAAAACAGAATTTAAAATTGTACAAATATACATATATACAGAGGCAATGATCTGATACTTCAAGAATTGAAGTGTTTCAGATGCTACCCATTATGGGGCAGAGAAAAGAGCGTGCTATCTTGGTATTTTAATAAAAAACTATTTTCACCCATGCGCTGATGAATTATGAACGGGCCTCTCCAAAGGGAGTCAAACTTTCCTCGGATTTCTTTTGGCTCTCTTCTTTTGTCCCACAGCAGAAATTTATCTCCAATCTGGAAATCATGATTTCTAGCCTTCTGATCAAAAAGTTTCTTTATTAGATTTTGATGAACAGCAATTCTGTCCACCACCATAGTTCTTTATTCCTCCAGCTGAGTCAGGCACATGATTCTTTTGTCAAGAGAACTCTCATATGTCTGATCTTCAATGGCTTTCACCAATTTCAAGGCTGGTAACTCTAAAGTGATTGGTATCTCAGCATTAATCCCGTAGAGAAGTTGAAAAGGAGACATACCAATTGCCCTTTTTGGCATGATCCTGTCAGCCCACAAAGCATCAACTAATGCTTATGCCACGTCCTTTGATTATCATCTGCAAGTTTCTTGATAATAGTTACCAAATTTTTATTGTTGGACTCAGCTTGTCCATTCCCTTGCGGAAAATAATCAGAAGAATGAGAAAGCGTAATTCCATAATAAAAATAGAATTGCGTGATTTCTTGAGAGGTGAAACAAGCTGCATTATCAGTAACAATTTTGAGTGGGACTCCAAATCTGGAAATGATATTCTCTTTCAGGAAGTTGCATACAACTTCTAAAGTAGTGCTTTGTCATGATTGCTTCTACCCACTTGGTGAAATAATCAGTCGATGTAATGACATAATCATGTCCAGCACTTGAAGATGAATTTATTGTCCCAATAAAATTGAGTCCCCACTGTTGGAAAGGTTCCTATATGATTACTGGCTTGAGAGGTAAGGTAGTCAACTTGGGTTTTCCAACAAATTGCTGGCAAAGTTCACATTCCCTTACCCATTTATGTGCATCTTAGAAAAGATTCGGCCAATAATACCTAGCTCATAGAATTTTGTGAGCAGTCACAGGGGCAGAAAAATGTCCTCCACATGCTAGATTGTGGAAAGATTTCAAGAGTTGGGTCTGTTGTTCTTTATCTACATAGTGAAGGAAAACTCCATCTATGTTTATTTTATACAAGCCGTTGTCCCAAAGAACAAAATTGGTAGCTTTCAATCTGATAGTTCTCATCTCTTTGTAAGACAAATGAGCAAGACATTCTTCATAAGTCAGAAAATAGGCAATATCTAAATACCATTCATTGGTAGTAGAAACAAAAGGACTGTTGGCATATTGTCAACCTCAGCATCTTCACGTTGTATATCTTCTGGCTTATTGTCAGCCATTAATTGACAAAAGCCTTTACCTCTGCCCAGCTTTATTAGCTTGATATCCAGATCAAATTCTTGGATCTTTGCAATCTAATTACCTCTCTTTATGCCAAACTCCTGCTGAGTTAATATAGCCTTGATTGTGCTGTCAAGAACTAAGGCAGTAATATGTGAATTCAGAATATAGAAGCGAAAGTGTTTGACTGCTTTTACCAAGGCATAGCCATGCTTCTCTATATTCGAATACTTCATTTCATGAGTTTTCAAATGGCAGCTCATGAAAGAGATAGGGGATTCCATACCTTCTTTGTCTTGTTGGACAAGAATCGCTGAAAGAGTATGCTAAGACGCATAGCTGTATATAATGAAATCTCTGTGGTAATCTGGGCAGACCAAGGTGGGGGCGTGAGCAATAGCGACTTTGATATCTTGAAATGTTGTTTTACCTTCTTTGGTCCAGCTGAAGGTAGTCTTTCATTTCATCATGTTTACAATGTGTCTTGTCTTCTCAGCAAATTCGAGGATGAATCTTCGTAAGAAATTCACTTTTCTGAAGAAAGAGTGAACAGCATTCTTACTTGTAGGCAAATTCAACTCTTGGATAGACTTGACTCTGTCTAAGTCAATCTTTATGCCTTCTTTGGACACAATGTGTCCAAGGAGTTTTCCTTCTGTCACTCCAAAAACAGACTTTTTAAAATTCAAAGAAATACCATTCTGTCGGCAGCGCTCTAGCACTTGTTGTAAGTGGCGCACATGATCAGATTGACGCTTTGAAAAGACAATTAAATCATTAATAGATACAACTATGAATTTGCCAATTTCATCTTTGAAAGCCATGTCCATAGCTCTCTGGAAGGTAAGGCCAGCATTTATTAATCCAAAAGGCATTCTTTTGTATGCAAATGTACCCCAAGACATGGTGAATGCAGTCTTGTGTTAGTCAGCTTCAACAACTTTAACTTGGTTATAGCCTGAAAAACCATCCAGCATTGATAACATTTTTGATCATGTTATTGTTTGAAGCACTTGATCCATGATTGGTAAAAGGTAATTGTCTTTCAGAGATGACTGGTTCAAATTCCAGAAATCTACACAAATATGAATTTTGCCATTTTTCTTCCTTACCGGAACTATGTTTGTAATTCATGTAGAATGATGGATTAGAAAAATAGTCCTAGCATTTAACATTTTCTAAATCTCAGACATAATTGTACCTAAAATTTTAAGATTATATTGTCTGGATTTCTGCTTATAAGGTGTTGAATCAGCCTTGAGAGGAATATGATGGCAGATTTCATCAGGTCTGGAAAATTTTAGATCTTCATATGAATACGCCAAGACATCAATGTATTGATGGAGCAAAAAAATAAATTTGAATTTTTCTTCAGGTGTACAGCACTTACCAATGTTGATCATTTTTGGATTTTCTTTGTTGGTCAGATTCACTTGGTCAAATCCCTGAGAGAAATTTGGATCTATCTGTTGTTGCTTGATGAACCTATCATGCTTGTCAAACAGCTTCTAAAGAGAAACTAGGCCTTTAGGAATTTTTTTTCCTTTCAGCTACAAGAACTATTCATTGACATCTGAACTGGATTTAGAAATTAATTCAGACTTCTGAGATTTGCAGCCTTCAAAATACAGCTATTCAAAATTGTCTTTTCTTTCCAAGAAGGCAATGATCTGCTGATCATCATTGAAAATTTGCCAATGATCAGCATTGTCAAGAACACTCGGCCTATAGACCAGCTCAATGGTATATTTATCTTCTTTAAAATCAGAATGAGGAACTAAAAGAGTTCCTGAAACAGTGAGTGCATCAGCTCTATCATTGGATTTTTTTGGAATGGAAGAAATGTTGAAAGCTTCAAAGCTTCCAATTTGGTCCCAAACAAGATTACGATAATGGCGCAGCCTCTTATTCTTGGTCTGATATGAATTTCTCACTTGATAGACCACTAATTCAGTGTCCCCTTTATCATGAAAAGATTTGACACCTCTTTCTTGAGCAGCCTTCATACCTAGCAACAGCGATTCATATTCAGCTATATTATTTGTGTTGCTGATTTGTAACTTATAGAATGAAGGGAACATATCTCTTTGAGGAGATATTAAGAAAATACCAGCTCCTGAACCAGTAGAGGAACAACTACCGTCAAATTCTAGAATCCAAATCTCATTAGATACTGGCTTTTCTTCAGACTTCCCCTTATTAAAGATGGAGGATCTTCCTTCATGATCTGTATATAAAAATTAATTACCCGTACCTGTAGATTCAAAGAGGATTTGAGCTTCAAGAGCTGACGTCTTAGTAACTACATACTTTGCTTCCTTTTCAGCAAGTATCTTTTCATCATGCCTTGGACAAGGATCCTTGCCTCAGATAGATCCATGTTCAGTTCTCCTCCCACGTCTTTATAGAAATTTCATCCAAGTAAAATGCCATAAGATGCTGGGACGTCAGCTACTAATATAGTCATTTTAATCCTCTTGTTTGGAAAGACTGTGAATGCAAATTGAGCATCTTTGATTTGCCCCAGCAATGGCACTTGTCTGTTCTCCATGGAGAAATATTTCTCAAACGTCTTGGTCAATGTGAGACCAAGGGACTCAGTGACTTTGGTAGGCATGACATTGTCAGATGCGCCTGAATCTATTATATAGTTACTCAGCTTGTGGTCATTGATTAATAGAAAAACATAGAAGGGTTCTCTTTTTTTAAAAACAGCTGGAGGAGTGATAATCAAATTATTTGGAATAGGCGTATTCATTAAAGAATCAAAAGTTACTTTTTTGGCATTTTGTCCTGCAAGGACGATCTGATTTTTAACATATTATACCAGCTTGTTCAGTTGATCTGCATTGGACTGTAAGTACTCAAATTCAAACATCTATATTTTTGTCTTTTTGACATGATCAATTATGTCAAATGACTGAATCAAGCTAGGTACAGAAAAAGGCACTTCAGCTTTCTGAGTTTTCAAAGGGATGGGAGGTGGGTTGGTTTGCAAATTAGAAGTAGAAGGGGAAGGCGCAACAAATGTATTTATCTTTTGAGTAATGACCAGATCTTTTGGTTGAAAGGGCAGAGCTGTTCCACGCTTGACAATTGTGACTGTTGGTTGTGGTTGTTCTTCTATCTTTTCTTTATCAACCTGCTGGGTTGAATGATTCTTAGACCTAATAAACACTGCATATGATCCATCTGAAGCTTCTCCTTTGCTTTCGAGTTCATCTTGATAATTCAAAAAACTAATGTGCGAGTCGCCAGCTGATTCTTCTTGACTGTCTTCAATGATATCAGCGTTATTTTTTTGATTTAATTCAAGCTGATAATAAAATTTTGATTCTGTTTCAATATATCCCATTGTTGAATTAGTTGGAGGAGCTTCCAGAGCAACTTTCCCTTGTGGGGGAGGAATGTGATTTTGTTGTCCTTAGTTTCTAGCAACATTGCCCTGATATGACTGATTTGGAAATATTCTTTTGTATGTAGGAGTAGAAGACATTCCTTGAGCCATTTGCTTTTTGAGGGCAAGGAACTCATTTGCTAATTTTTCCACCATTAGATCTGTAGTGCTTGTAGATGCAAATTCAAAAG
Source organism: Torreya grandis (assembly GCA_037957365.1). Classification (NCBI taxonomy): domain Eukaryota; kingdom Viridiplantae; phylum Streptophyta; class Pinopsida; order Cupressales; family Taxaceae; genus Torreya; species Torreya grandis. The sequence goes on from JARHVA010002611.1 coordinate 2,065,697, forward strand.
ATGATGAAGCTCTGTTTCTATTGGGATCTCTTCTTATTTTTCCTACTAAGATGAGATCATCTTCTACTTCAGTGGCCAAAAGTTGAGCTGCAGCGAGATCTATTTTGCCAGCACGTCTCAAGAGGAAACTGACTTTAAATAGCTTAGAATTAATGAAAAAGCATTTGAGATTCTCAGTTGTAGGTCTGGCAATCACAGGAATTTTATTTTTCAACTTGTCAAATTTAGCTATGAAGTCTCTCATAGGCTCATGTGGCTCTTTTTTCATTTGTGTAAGTTGAGTCAGAAGTGTATGTGCATCTTTTGCAGGTTTGAATTTGGCTTCAAACTTAGCTTTCAAAGTATTTCAATCAGTCACAGATCGAGCCTGTAGATGGTAAAACCAATCTGCAGCAAGACCTTGTAGTGTTTCAACAAAAAGTCTGACAGCTACATCTTCAAACTCTACTCCGATTACTCCATAAGCTATACTGAATGCTGCAATGTGTTCATTAGGATGAACTCTCCCATCTTCATATAATTTAGAAAAATTCTTTCTAGAACTACGTGGAAGCTCATGTAGAGGAGGAGTAAGATTGAGAGGACCAAAAGCGTTACCCCAGAGGCCTTGAATTGCCATTATAGGATATTTAAAAGGAGGGATAACAAATCTCAAAGGGGTAATTATATGCACAGCTTTATCAACAACAGAAGTGGATACTTCGTCTGGTAATGGAGATCTGGCTTTAGTAGGAGGGAAGCTCTTGGTCGTTGGAGACGAGATGGTGAAAGAAACAAATCAAAATCACTTTGTTGTACCAGCTTGAACACAGGATCAACGACACCTTTAGCCCTTTGGCTTCGTGTATACCTTGAATCTGCCAGATTGTAAAACAAAAATGGAAAAGATTTAACTTTGCTTCAGTTAAAGCTTGAGGCTTTAAACTGTGCATTCTTTCCCGATTGGTGTGGAGGTGAATGGAATGGATAGACTATAAATAGATAATGGGTATTCCCCAGCGGAGTCACCAAAAAATATTGGTTGAACATTTTGTCTATCAACGTACTGGTAAACAAAATAGGTCTTATCAGCCACAGCAAGAAGATTAGTCATCCTAATGTGTAAGTTTATCACATCAGAAGGAGACTGCTCTCTCCTCTCATCAAGGGGAGGTTCCCTGTGAATATGCTATGTATATGTATAAATGGAAAATAATACTCAAGGGTAGGACCAGACATCCATCTCTCTTTCTTCAGAGATGATGTATACAAAACAAAAGAAAAACTCAAGAGAATGATAGATAGCACTCCTCTTCTTTTAGAAGAACTGTTCAACCAGCCATAAGAATACTCCTGGAAATAAAAGTAGAATATGACTGAAAGTATGGTAACCAGCAAATCAAGACACAGCACAAAGTCCACACCTGAAATACTCAAGAATGATATACGAAGGGCAATGAAAGCTCAAAGTCCTTTACACAGCAATATAATGAAAACACACTGAAGGCAGCTTATGGAAGCACAAAGTCTCTCCACAATTGATTCTTCAGGGCACCTTCCTGACTAATTTACTAATCTTGCTTATAAAATTAATGAAACATAAAAGATATCATAGCACAAAGTCTAAAAAAGTCTCTTGTTTTCATTAATAGATTATGATCAACAGATTGAGCACAAAGTCTCAATGATGCTTCTCAATTTCGACAGAGTTTCATTTAGATTGTCAAAAAGATCATTTTACAATGAAAGAAAGTCCCTTATATAGCCATTTTAGAAAGGACTCGAGAACAGTAATACATCATGATGCATTGGGAAATGTTAGGAAGATTAGCTGGAACTTTGGGGCCTTTTACTCATTTGATCTTTTCAATGTAGATGAATAGGCTACGCAATTGAAAGATTACAACTTTCAATGTCCAGCTGTCAGTCTGATCTTGTCTTCATCGTTCCTCCCTTCCAGATTAATTGAATCAAGCCCTGTATCCATCCATTGTTATGCCTTTCCTCACTTTCAGCTAGTTTTTGTCTTGAATTTTGGAAATGCATTCGGGTCTATAAATCAAAGGCTATTTTACTATTTTTAAAATTGACGTTTACATGCCTGTCAATATGCTTCCAACGGCTAGTCGGCTATGCTGAATTTGACGTCTTTGTGGGCGTCTCCTCTTGGTCTTCTTTTGACTTTTGGTTTTTTGCTTAGTACTTTTCTGAATTGGACATACCCATTTGGGCCTTGAACAATGATCCTTGTCGAGCCCTTTATTTTGGCCGCCGAGAGTCCCCCGCAAGGGCACTTGCCCTTTGGGCTCCTTCGGCAGCCCTTTTAGCTTTAGTAATCCTCACGAACAAATATTTCTCTGGGATTTTGTTTTAGCAGTCCCCGCAGAAAATTCTTGCGGACAAAATGTCCAAGTAAAATTCCCGTGGACAAAATGTCCGCGGAAATTTGTTCCGCCGAATAAGTCTTTGAAAATTTCTTCAGGGTCTTTGGCCATTTGGAATTATTTCAGACTTTTTGTCCGAAGGAATTCCTTCAGACAAAAATCTAAAAGAATTAAGTCTTTAATCAAAAAGATTTAAAATGCCTTAGACAAATTTGAAAGAATTACCTTTTGGCTTCTTAGAAAAATGATCCTCCAGAAAGGTGCTTTTCTTGATTAAGTACCCTCTGCAAGGGCACTTGTCCTTTAGAAAAGTCTCCTTTTGCATTGAACCGCCCCTTTGAACTTGGCCGATGAACCATTAGTTGAACCGGTTCAATGGTTCAATGAAGCGCGCCAAGTCCCTTTTGAACCAAAAAGCCGATGAACCATTGGATGAACTTTGACGTTGAACCAAGGCTTTGAACCAAAATGGTTCAAGCCAATGGTTCAACCCGATTGTTCAATGAATAAAATAAGCCGATAAACTAAGCATTGAACCAAAAATAATGTACTTTCCTTTGAACCAATAGAAATTTTGACATTGAACCAAAAGATTGAACTAATCTGTTGAACTGGTTCAATGAAGCGTGCTGAGCCCCTGTTGTTGAACCTATAGATGTCGAACAAAAAGATGAAATGAAAGAATGAACCAACTGAATGAAATAAAGCGTTGAACTACTTGGTTGAATTGAACTATTGAACTGTTCTTTTGGTTGAACCTATCATTGAACCTTGAACCCGTTGAACCTTTTGAACCAAAATGGTTCAATGGTTCAAGTTAATTTTTACACTCAGATGTTTGCCGATGAAGATTTTCATATGAACCAAAACTTTGAACCGATCCCAGAAAATGAACAAATGTTGAAAATCAATTCTTTTGACTGAAAACCGCCTGTAGAAGTCTTTGAAACTATATGAAAATGAACCTGCCTGTAGAGTCCGTAGATTTTCCTTTTCCTGCACGGTCCGTAGATTTTTCTTCCTGCTGAGTCCATAGATTCAAGCCTATAGAGTTCGTAGATTCAAGCCTACAGAGTCTGTATATTTTTTTTCCTGCTGAGTCCATAGATTCAAGCCTGCAGAGTCCGTAGATTCAAGCCTGCAGAGTCTGTAGATTTTCTGAGAAGCTCTGAAAATGAGAAATCTGAATATCTAAGACAAATTTTGAAAATGGAAGATATTATTTTGGTTTGTAGAACCAAAATAATTCAAATGTTGTTCCAAAAATGACTGTTATTTTTGGGAGACAACAGAAAGCATGTGAGAGAAAAATTGATTGAGAATCACATGAGGGTACATGGAAAAGGTCAAAAGCAAATCATGAAGATGCCTTGTATATGTGAGAGATAAATTAATTGAGAGTCACATGAGGGCACATGGAGATGGTTGAAGATAAATCATGAAGATTGTTTGGCACATATGGGAGACCAAGCCACATGTGGGAGACCTTGCACATGGGTGAGACATATGGCATTATTGATGAATAGTACCCCAACATTAGGGATGGTGCATTTCTTCCTTATTCTTGAAGTTTCCTCTCTTTCTCTCTCTCTCCTTATTTCTATATATAGAGATATTCTAAATTATAATTAATATCCTTGAATATATTTTTTAAACATCCTTTTGTAAGATTTGAGTTGTTGCTCATTCTTTTAGCCTATCCTAAGAACTAAAATTCTTGAAGTATGGATAATCTTAGAGGACAGAAATCCTCTCAAGATAATTGGTTTTGGTGGTGAAAGATTTTTGCCTAACTGGTCATGGTGGTTGCACTCAAGAACCACAATTAGAGCTTCATTGGAGACTTTTATATGATATTGTTGTAACAATGTATTGTATTTAAATTATATGCATTCTTCAATATATTATGGCTCTTGTTTAGTATTTGTCATTTTTATTATAGTTTCATCGTAAGTTTGTAAAAGCAACTATATGGTGTGAAGTTGCATTGTGTAATGTTTAAATGATAACAAGTGTATGTGTTTATCAATGTAAGTGTGGGATTTGGGAAAAGAATTTAGGAGTGGTTTATTAAGTAAAGTCAGATTTTAGTAAATATTTCATAAAAAGTGATATTTCAATGGTATCAGAGCTTGAGTCTATTTTAATATTTCTCTAATTTGTTCAAGTTGGATTTTATAGTTTCCAATGGATTTTTTAAATATCCTATTTACAGATATTTTAGTGTTAGCAGAGCTTTGTATGAGTCTAACTATTGTATTATTATTTTATAGTTTTATGTTTTTATAGAAAATATCTCATTTGGAGATATTTCAATGGTATTAGAGCTTAAGTGTTGAGTCTAGATTTCTATAGTTTTATGTGTTTGTAACAAATATCCTAAAAATAGATATTTCAATGGTATCATAGCTATGTATACTACCAAATAGTGCAGTCTCTTTGTGTTGTATATTTATTTTTTGATACAGGGATCATGGAGTGGATTTAGATTCCAAAATTCTTAACCAAGGTAGAAGAAATAAATCCTATACAAGAGGTGATGATGAGGATATAAAACTATGAACGAGATGTTGCCAAAGTTCTAAATCAATATCATAAATCACCAAATGATTTCAAAAATCCATTTTTCTTTGATAAGTTCTTGAAATTAAGAGAAATAGTTGATCCTAACTCAAAGGGTCTTCTAAACTACATAAGAATGTCAAGGAAAAAAAGGAGTTAGAAGCTTCCAAGAAGCTGGAATTGAAGAAAAAAATGGCAAAATCAAGAGAAGCATTTTTAAGAGAAGAGAGTCTTGCAGTGGTGAAAGAGAAATCTAGCAACAAAAAGGAGCTTAAAAGAAATAAGGTTTGCTCCTCATGCAAGGAATCTTGGGAGCCTAGTCACACATGTGGTAATAACAAAAGAGATGAATTACTAACTTCTAGTTCATGTTTATTCCAATAGAATGTTGATGAGAAAAAGGAAGATCTTGCTAATTTTTAATCTCATATTGGTGAAAAACAAAAAGAAGTGTTGGATACAACAGAATCTCTAAAGAAAGAGGAAGAGTTCACAAGGCTACAAAATGGTAATCAATTTGAAGAAAAATCAGATTTTATTTTCCATGATGTGTTTGTTTAATGTGCAGGTTCAATGTGAAGGTGGGAGATAAAGACAAATTAGAAGATTTATTGTATGAAGAGGAAGAGACCTTGGATTCTCATAAAGAAAAGATCCTAGATAATAATGAAGCTAAATTTTCATGTGCATCCACAAGTCAAAATGAGTACATGATTTTCACTAAAATTTTTGAGCCTAAAAGTACTGAGTACATTGATTTTGAGTTTGTTAAATTGATAATTGTTGAAGAGCCACATGAAGACATTGATCTATAAGGCAACTGGGTGATTATGGAAGATGGCTTTACTATGACAAATAGTGCACCAAGATCGTGATAGCTAAGTGGGTTGAAGATAAGTTGTTAGATAGGTCAACATTGGCTAGTGCAAACATAAGCTTGGTTGTTCAAAAGTACAATGTTTTCTAAGACTCACACTTGGATGGGTATCATGCCCGTTGGTTTGGGATCCTAGTATTTGGAATCAGATAGTTAACTAGAATTGCTTGAGGATAACCAATCTTTGGGAAGGGATGATTTATAATGTCCCTTTTTTTCCCAAATGTGACATTTAAGAATACTAGTAGCCTATTTTATAGCCATGAGCTATTTTGGGTGTTGTAAATAATTGTTTATATGATAGTCACTATTCATAAAAATACTATTCATAGATCACTATTCATGTGGCACTATTCATGGTGACATGGTGTAGTATTGAGGTGACATAGTGATGAGATGTTTGGGGTGATGTGGCTTGGTCCACATAGGAGTTTTTAATTTTTGAAAATGGGGGAAAGAGAAGTGAGATGAAATTCTCCACTTGGCCACATGGAAGAAATAATAAAAGCATGTGAGAGATAAATTGATTGAGAATCATATGAGGTCACTTGGGAAAGGTCAAAATCAAATCATGAACATGCCTTGCTGATGTGAGAGATAAATTGATTGAGATTCACATGAGGGCACATGGAGATGGTCGAAGATAAATCATGAAGATCATTTAACACATGTGAGAGACCTTGCACATGGGTGAGACAAATTGCACTATTGATGAATATTACCCCCACTTCAAGGATGGCACATTTCTTCCTTGTTTTTGAAGTTTCCTCACCTTCTCTCTCTCTCTCTCTCTTTTATTTCTATATATAGATAGCTTCTCCATTGTAATTAATATGCTTGAATATATTTTATAAACCCCTATTTATAAGATTTGAACTGTTATTCATTTTTTTCAGCCACTCCTAAGCATGAAAATCCTTGAAGTATGGATAATATTAGAGGATGAAAACCCTCTAAAGATAACTAGTTTTGGTAATGAAATATTCCTTCCTAACTGGTCATGGTGGTTGTACTCAAGAATCATAATTTGAGCTTCATTGGAGACTTTGTATCAGATTATTGTAAGAATGTATTGTATTCAAATTATATGTATTCTTCAATATATTATGTCTTGTTTAGTAGTGTCATGTTTATTATGATTTCATCATAAGTTTATAAATGCATTTGCATGGTGTGATGTTGCATTATGTAATGTTTTAAATGATAATAATTGTTTGTGTTTATCAATGTAAGTGTGGGATTTGGGAAAAGAATTTAGAAAGTGTTTTGTTAAGTAAAGTCATTTTTTAGTAAATATACCCTAAAAAGGATATTTCAATGGTGTCAAAGCTTGAGTCTATTTTAAAATTTCTATAATTTGTCCAAGTTGGATTTTATAGTTTTGAGTGGATTTAGTAAATATCCCATTTGGGGATATTTCAGTGGTATCAAAGCTTTGTATGAGTCTAAGTATTGTATTGGGATTTTATAGTTCTATGTATTTATAGCAAATATCTCATTCAGGTATATTTCAAAGGTATCAGAGCTTAAGTGTTGAGTCTAGAGTTCTATAGTTTTATATGTTTGTAACAAATATCATGAAAATACATATTTTAGTGGTATCAAAGCTATGTATCTTGTCAGCCTGTGTAGTCTATTTGTGTTTTAGATACAAGGATCATGAAATGGATTTAGATTTCAAAAATATTATCGAAGATAGAAGAAATAGATCCTATTCAAGAGGTGATGATGTGAATGATATACTCCCAAAGTTCTCAATCGGTATCATAAATCACTAGATGAGTTGAAAAATGCATTTTCCTTTGATAAATTCTTGGAATTAAGAGCAAAAGTGGATCCTAACTCAAAGGGTCTTATAAACTACATAAGAAGGTCAAGGAAAAAAGAAGAGTTAGAAGCTTCCAAGATGCTGAAATTGAAGAAAATTTTGGTAAAATCAAGAGAAGAATTTGCAACGGAAGAAGAGAGTCCTGCAGTGGTGAAAGAGAAATCTAGCAGCAAAAATGAGCTTAGAAGAAATAATGTTTGCTTCTCATGAAAGTAATTTTGGGAGCCTCATCACACATATGGGAATAACAAAATATATGAATTGGTGACTTCTACTTCATGTTTATTCCAATAGAATGTTGATGAGCCCAAGGAAGAGCTTGCTAATTTTGAAGCTCATATTGATGAAAAACAAAAAGAAAGTGTTGGATGTAGCATAATCTCCAAGGAAAGAGGAAGAATTCATGGGGCTACTAGACATGAATCAATTTAAAGAAAAATCGGATTTTATTTCCCATAATGTGTTTGATCAATGTGCAGATTCAATGTGAAGGTGGGACATGAAGAAAAATCAAAAGATTTATTGTGTGAAGAGGAAGAGACCTTGGATGCTAATAAAGAAAATGTCTTAGATAATATCGAAGCTGAATTTTCATGTGCATCTGCAAGTGAAAAGGAGTACATGATTTTTCCTAAATGTTTTGATCTTGAAAGTACTGAGTATGATAATTTAGAGTTTGTTAAATCAATAATTGTTAAAGAGTCACATAAATACATTGATCTACAAGGCAATTGGGTGATTGTGGAAGATGGATTTACTATGTCAAATGGTACACCCACGATCGTGACAACTATGTGGATTGAAAAGAAGTTACCAGAAAAGCCAGTATTGGCTAGTGTAGACATAAGCTTGGTTGTTCCACAAGCACAACATTTTTTGAGATTCACACTTAGATGGGTATCATGTCAATTGGTTTGGGATCCTGGTATTTGAAACTAGGAAGTTAGCTAAAATTGCTTGAGGATAAGCAAACTTTGCGAATGGAGGATTTGTAATATCTTTTTTTTCCCAAATTTGACGTTTGAAGAATACCATTAGCTTATTTTATTCCCATAAGATATTTTGGGTGTTGTAAGGAATTATTTGTATGACAGTCACTATTCACAAAAGTGCTATTCATAATTATTATTCACATGTCAATATTCATGATGATGTGGCATAGTATTGAGGTGGCATAGTGATTAGGTGTTTGGGGTGATGTGGCTTGGCCCACATAGGAATTTTTAATTATTGAAAATGGAGGAAAGAGAAGTGGGGTGCAATTCTCCACTTGGCCACATGGAAGGAATAATGAAAGCATGTGAGAGACAAATTGATTGATAATCACATGAGCGCACATGGAAAAGGTCAAAAACAAATCATGAAGATGTCTTGCACATGTCAGAGACAAATTTATTGAGAGTCACATCAGGGCACATGGAGATGGTTGAAGATAAATCATGAAGATCCTTTGGTACATGTGAGAGACCAAGTCACATGTGAGAGACCTTGTACATGGATGAGACAAATGACACTATTGATGAATATTACCCCCACTTCAAGGATGGTGCATTTCTTCCTTTTTCTTGAAGTTTCCTCTCCTTCTCTCCTTCTCTCCCTCTCCTTATTTTTATATTAGAGAGCTTCTTCATTGTAATTAAGATGATTGAATATATATTGTAAACCCCCTTTTGTAATATTTGAACTGTTGTTCATTCTTTTGCATCTCCTAAACATGAAAATCCTTGGAGTATGGATAATCTTAGAGGATAGAAACCCTCTCATGATAACTAGTTTCGATGGTTAAATATTCCTCCCTAGCTAGTCATGGTGGTTGCACTCAAGAACCATAATTGGAGCTTCATTGGAGACTTTGTATCTAATTTTTGTAAGCACGTATTGTATTCAAATTATATGTATTATTCAATATATTATGTGTCTTGTTTAGTAGTTGTCATGTTTATTGTGATTTCATAATAAGTGTGTAAATGCAACTATATGGTGTGAAGTTATATTATGTAGTGTTTTAAATGATAATAAGTGTATATGCTTATCAATTTAAGTGTGGGATTTGGGAAAAAAACTTAAGAAGTGGTTTGTTAAGTAAAGATGGTTTTTAGTAAATAGCCCCTAAAAGGGATATTTCAATGGTATCAAATCTTGAGTGTATTTTAGTATTTCTCTAATTTGTCCAAATTATATTTTATAGTTTTGAGTGGATTTAGTAAATATTCTAGTTGGAGATATTTCAGTGGTATAAGAGCTTTGTATGAGTCTAACTATTGTATTAGTATTGTATAGTATTATGTGTTTATATAAAATATCTCATTTGGAGATATTTCAATGGTATCAAAGCTTTAGTGTTGAGTCTAGATTTCTATAGTTTTATGTGTTTGTAACAAATATCTTGAAAATGGATATTTCAATGGTATCAGAGCTATGTATCCTACCAGATGGTACAATCTATTTGTGTTGTAGATTTGTTTGTTAATACAAGGATCATGGAGTGGATTTAGATTCCAAAATTATTAAACAAGTAGAAGAAATAGATCATATACAAGAGTTGATGATGAGGATATAGAACTATGAATGAGACATTGCCAAAGTTCTAAATCAATATCATAAATCACCAGATGAATTCAAAAATGCATTTTCCTTTGATAAGTTCTTGAAATTAATAGCAATAGTTTATCCTCACTCAAAGGGTCTTTTAATCTACATAAAATAAGGTCAAGGAAAAAAGAGCAGGAGTTGGAAGCTTCTAAGCAGTAAAAATTGAAGAAAAATTTGGCAAAATCAAGAGAAGCATTTGCAAGAGAAGAGAGTCCTACAGTGGTGAAAGAGAAATATAGTATCAAAAATAAGTTTAGAATAAATAATGTTTACTTCTCATGTAAGGAATCTTGGGAGCCTAGTCACACATGTGGGAATAACAAAAGAGATGAATTAATGACTTCTAGTTCATGTTTATTCGAATAGAATGTTGATGAGCCGAAGGAAGAGCTTGCCATTTTTTAAGCTCATATTTATCAATAACAAAAGTTGCGACACAATAGAATCTCCAAGGAAAGAGGAAGAATTCATAGGGCTGGAAGATGGGAATCTATTTAAATAAAAATCAGATTTTATTTCCCATAATGTGTTTGTTCAATGTGCAAGTTTAATGTGAAGGCGGGAGATAAAGATAAATTAAAAGATTTATTGTGTGAAGAGGAAGAGACCTTAGATGATCATAAATAAAAGGTCTTAGATAATAATGAAGCTAAATTTTCATGTGCATCTGCAAGTGAAAAGTGAAAGTGTTGAGCATGAAAGTACTGAATATATTGATTTGGAGTTTGTTAAATCGGCGATTGTTGAAGAGACACATGAAGACATTGATATATGTTGGGTGAATATTTTGTCGACCAGCTAACTAGTGAGAAAAATAGGTCTCTTCAACCACAGCATAGGGAGATTGGTTGGCCAGATGTTCAGGTTTACTACATCAAAAGGGGACAAATCTCTCCTCTCATCAAGGGGAGGTTCCCTATGAATACATAGGAGCTATATACTATATATATAAGCATAAAATAGCACTTAGGGGTAGAATAAACCATCCATCTCTCTTTTTTCAGAGATGATGCTCATAGATCAAAGGAGAAATTGTCGGTGATTAGTGAAGGAACTTCTCTTCTTTCAGAAGTAACGTTTAACCAAGAGCCAAATCCCTTCCTAGATAGTAGAAATCTTGGTGAAATGATAGAAGGCGCTTCTCTTCTTTTAGAAGTGTTTGTTCTTGCAAACAACAGGAATCTTTCTGGTAACAAGTGACTGGTAACAGAGTACAGAGTAACCAGCAATCTAAGATGTAGCACAAAGTCTCCACCTTGACTGCCCAAGAGTGAGGTACGAAGAAAAATGGAGGCACAAAGTCGTCCTAAGGTCCTTTACATAGAAACAGAAAATAAACACACACTAAAGACAACTATGACAACACAAAGTCTGAAAGTAGTTAGCTTCAGGACATCTTCCTTATCACTTCCACTAGCTCTGCTTGTTAAATTGCATAAACAAGAATACATTCAAGAAATAGACATAAGAACAATCTCCTAGAATGATACAAGCTATAACAGCATAAAGTCTGAAAGTAACTTGCTTTCTGATTCAAACAAAGAAGTATGATAAACAATTTGAGTTCAAAGTCTCAGTGATGCCTTTCAATTTGGGCAGAGTTATGCTTTTGGTAAAGGAAAGATCTCCTTTGAATGATACAATAGATTACATTATATAGAGGCCTAAGGGAAGCTTGGCACTTTGTCCCATGGTGCGACCCATGCTGAACAATTAATGCCTTGGCTGGAGCAAGGCGGCTGCCTTAACTATAGCATGTTGATTCATCTCTAGTGTCTTCTCCTGAGCCTGAATCACTCATTCCATCATATACTACCCGCGCAACTCTCCATGTTGCCTTTACGTAAAAGGGGACAAATAGGCTGTGCTTTCAATGCCTGCAAGCCCCAAATACCTACTTGGTGGACTGTTCCACCTACTAGAAATAACTTCTGCTGAGTTTCCCTCTTTGTCTCTTCTTTCTTTTGGCCCTGGCCGTAGGGTTTTTGAATGCATCAAGTCCATGTTTTAAGCTTGAAAAGATCAATAGACACTTCATTGCAGCAAATTTGACGTCCAAAGGTTTTTCATCTTTTGAAGGTTAATGGCTAGTCCATAGTCCTAAATTTGACGTTCGTGGGCGTGTCATTCTTCTTAGCAACTCTTTTGTGTCTTTCTCTCTTGCTATGGCCACTTTTCACTGTGACACAGGTGAGGACACCTGGTGGTGTCCACAACTTTGAAATAAGCTTATTGGAATAAGGTTTGAAACTTGTTAGAGACTGGAAGCCCGAATGCAGACACTTGTCACGTTCCACTGAGTTGGGATGGGACACGTGGTGAGTTTCGCTGTTTTGAAACTAGTTAGAGACTAGAAGCACAAATGCAAACACTTGGCAGCTTCTGCTGCACTTTGAGGCTTGACCCTTCCCGAAGGGAACCTACCCTGGAGGGTCTTGAAAAGGTCTATTTCTGAGTGTCGAGTGTCCCCCTGCAAGGGTACCTACCTTTTGGGATCATCTGAGTGGCCTTTGGGATTTAATTCTTTTAGAGGACTACTGTCTCTTTATTTCCTTCAGACAAAATGTTTGAAGAAATTCCTTCAAACAATTTGTCTAAAGGAAACCTTTCCTTGGCTCTATGTTTCTACATTTGAGAGTGCTCCGTCTTTGACACATGGCGTCTTCCACTACTTTTAACAAGTGACACGTAGCATCTTCTATTGAAACTGTAGAAACAATTATAAAAATATTTAGGACTCATTTTTGATACACACAGATGATGACACTTGTCAGCTTTTATCGATTCTTACCAGGGACACGTGGCATCTTCTGCTGCATCATATAGAAACCTTCCACCGTTGACACTTGGTGCTTTCCACTCTCGAACTTTTGTAACACCATAAAAATGTTTGGGGCTCTTTTGGGTTTTCACAGATGATGACACTTGTTGCATTCCATTTGTTTTAGTCATTCGCCTGGGAGCCACCACGGTCCTTGCTCAATACAGTGAAATGAAAGGAAGGGATTATAGATATTGACACTTGGAGGCTTCTAACAAGCTTTAAAAGGTAGATGACACTTGGCAGCTTCCACTCATCCTTTTCTTTTGCGTGCACTTTGGTTCAACCATCCATTGAACCATCTATTTGTTGCTTCTTTCCTTGATTGAGGCCACCTTTGAACCTTTGAACCCAAGCGCGTTGAACCGTTTAGACATTGAACCCATTGAACCGATGAACCAAAATAGTTCAAGGTTCAATGATTCAATAGTTCAAGCCTTTGAAACTCATTAAGTGTTCAGAGCCGTGGAACCTTGAAATGGTTGAACTTTGAACCTTTAACAAATGTGCTTAGCTCTTGCTATTGACGTTGAACCTTTGAACCCATTGAACCAAAATGGTTCAAGGTTCAATAGTTCGATGGTTCAATGGTTTAATCCTTGCTTAGATGCTTGTCGATGGACATTTTTTATTGAACCAAGTCATTAAACTAATCCTGCAAAGGACAAAGTGTTGGAAACTTGTTCTTTTGATTGAACTCGCCTGCAAAAGCCTTTGAACCTATTGAACTTGCTAGTCTTTTTACTGAAAAAGCTTGAAAAATGATGAATTTGAAATCTTATAATAAATTTTGAAAAGGGAAGAGACAATTTGGTCTGTGTAGGGCCAAAATAGATCATATGTTGTCCTAAAAAATGAGTGATGTTTTTTTAGGACAATAGCTGGCTCTAGTTAGAGAACTACCTTCAGTTGGAAATTTGAAACACAGTTGAGAGGAGTAGAAACTAGAATCTCCAATGCCTTGAAGTATGTCATTGGGCTATGGAATCATACTACCCAAAAAGTAAGGCTCCAAAAAATAAAAGTGAAAAGTAGAAAATAGAAACAAAAGACTATACAAATATACATATGTATAGGAAACTTATCTAATACTTCAAGAGTTGAAGTGCTTCAGATGCTGCCCATTATGAGGCAGAGAAAAGAGAGTGCCATCTTGATACTTCAATAGGAAACTATTTTCACCATTGAGTTGATGAATAGTAAAAGAGCCTCTCTACAGGGAATCAAAATTTCCATGCATCCCCTTTGGTTCTCTTCTCTTGTCTCATAGCAGGACTTGATCTCCAATATGAAAATCACAGTTCTTTGCTTTTTTGTCAAAGAGCTTCTTCACCAGACCTTGATCGGCAGTAATTTAGTCCACCACTACAGTTCTCTACTCATCCAACTCAATAAGGCACATTATCCTCTTATCAAGGGAGCCTTCATATGTTTGGTCTTTAATTGCCTTAGCTAATTTCAATGCTGGCAATTCCAAGGTGATTGATATCTCAGCATTGACACCATAAAGAAGCTGGAAAGGAGACATACCGATCGCTCTCTTTGGTGTGATTATGTCTGCCCATAGGGCATCAACCAATGCTTTATGCCATGTTCTTTGGTTGTCATCCACCAGCTTCTTGATGATAGTCACCAAGTTATTATTGCTTGATTCAGCCTATCCATTCCCTTGTGGAAAGTAATCAGAAGAGTGAGAGAGTGTAATCTCATAGTAGAAATAGAATTGAGAAATCTCTTGGAAAGTGAAACAAGTTGCATTGTCAGTGACAATCTTATTTGGGACCCCAAACTTGGAAATGATGTTCTCTTTAAGGAAATTGCATACTACTTCTGAAGTAGCATGTTTGGTTGGAACAGCTTCCACCCATTTAGTGAAGTAATCTGTTGCAGTGAGGACATAATCATGTCCATCACTTGAAGATGGGTTTGCAGCTCCTATAAAATCAATTCTCCATTGTTGGAATGGCTTTTCTATGACCACTGGCTTGAGGGGCAGGGTAGCTAACTTGGGTCTTCCAAAAAACTACTGGCATAGCTCACATTCTCTGACCCACTTGTATGCATCTTGAAAGAGAGTTGGCCAATAGTACCTAGCTCCTAGGATCTTATAGGCAGTCACAGGGGTAGAGAAATGTCTTCCACAGGCCAAATTATGGAAGGACTTCAAAAGTTGGCCTTGCTGCTCCTTATCTACGCAATGGAGGAACACTCCATCAAGGCTCCTTTTATACAGGCCGTTGTCTCAAAAGATGAAATTGGCAACTTTCAACTTGATAGTCCTCCTTTCTTTGTAAGATAGGTGAACAGGACACTCACCATAAGTAAGGAAATGAGCAATACCTGAATACCACTCATTCGTGGTGGAGACAAGAGGACTATTGGTGTGTCTTATACCTCTGATTCTTCATGCTCTATTCCTCTCGGCTTGTTATCAGCAATTAATTGGCATAGACCCTTACCACGCACCAGCCTTGTTGGCTTGATGATCAAATCAAACTCCTAGATCTTTGCAACCCAATTGCCTCTTTTCGTCCCAAACTCCTGTTGAGTTAATACGGATTTGATCATGGTGTCAGGAACCAAGGTGGTAGTGCGTGAATTCAAGATGTAGAAGTGGAAATACTTTACTGCATTCACCACTGCATAAGCATGCTTCTCCATGCTCGAGTAATTCAGCTAATGAGCTTTGAGAGGACAACTCATGAAGAAAATAGAGGATTCTAGACCTTCTTTATTCTACTGAACCAAAATTAATGAAAGCGTATGTTCTGAAGCATAATTGTAGATGGTGAACTCTTTGTTATAGTCTGGACAAACCAAAATTAAGGTGTAGGCAATGGCAGTCTTGATATCTTCAAATGTTGACTTGCATTCTTCAGTCCAGCTGAAGGTGGCCTTTCCCTTCATCATGTTTACAATGTGCCTAGTCTTCTAGCAAACTCGAGGATGAACCTCCGTAAAAAATTCACCTTTTCAAAGAAAGAGTGAATAGCAATCTTACTTGTGGGCAAGGTAAGTTCTTGGATAGACTTGACTCTATTTGAGTCAATATTTATGCCCCCTTTAGACATAATGTGTCAAATAAGTTTCTCCTTTGTTACTCTAAAAATTGACTTCTTAGGGTTTAAAGAAATGTCATTTTGGCGGCAATGTTCCAGCACTTGTTGCAAATGGCGCACATGATCTTGGTGATGCTTAGAAAAGATGGTCAAGTCATCAAGATAAACTACGATGAACTTACCCATCTCATCCTTGAAGGTAAGGTCCATTTCTCTTTGGAAGGTGGTGCCAGCATTTATCAAACCAAAATGCATCCTTTTGTATGCAAATGTGCCCCAGGGTGTGGTGAAAGAGTCTTATGCTAGTCTGCCTCACCAACTTCAACCTGATTATATTCTAAGAAGCCATCAAACATTGATAACATCTATGAACCTATCATTGTCTTAAGCACTTGATCCATGATTGGCAAAGGATAGTTATCCTTCAAGGATGACTGATTCAAATTTCTAAAATCTACACAGAGGTGAATTTCGCCATTCTTCTTCTTTACAGGCACTATATTGGCAATCCATGTAGAATGATGGATTAGAAAGATGATCTTAGTGTTTAACATTTTTTGTATCTCAAATAGAATAGTACTTGATATTCTTTGATTATACTACTTGGATTTTTGCCTATAAGGTGTCAAATCAGCGTTGAGAGGAATGTCATGTTGAATTTCATCAATCCTGAGTGACTTCGGGTCATCATAGGAGTATGTTAAGACGTCCATGTGTTGGTTGAGCAAAGTGGTGAACTTGAACCTCTCCTCAAGAGTATAGCATTTTCCAATATTCACCATCTTGGGTTCTTCCTTGGTTCCCAAATTTACTTGATCAAACTCCTTGGAGGAGCTCGAATCCATTTGTTGTTTGATAAATCTATCATGTTTGTCAAATAGTTTTTCAAAGGAAACCAGGCCTTTGAGAATCTGATTCCCTTTAAGTTGCAAGAACTCTTCACTTGCATCTACATTTGATTTAGGCTCTGGTTCACACTTTTGAGGTTCATTGCCTTCAAAATGTAGCCATTAAAAGCTGTCTTTTTGCTCCATGAAGGCAATGATTTGGTTATTATTGTTGAATACTTGCCAATGACTAGCATTATTAGGTACACTTGGTCTGAAGACCAGCTCAAAAGTGTACTTGTCTCCTTTGAAGTCTAGGTGGGGGACCAAGAGAGTCATTGAAATAACCAGTGCATCAACTCGATCATTGAATTCTCTAAGAACTGTAGAGATGTTGAAAGCATCAAAGTTTTCAATTTTGTCCCAGACTAGATTACGGTAGTGGTGCAATCTTTAATTCTTAATTTGATACAGGTTTCTCCCCTGATAAACCACCAATTCAGCATCTCCTTTAGCATGAAGGAGTTGTATAGCTTTATCCCTAGCAGTTTTTAATCCAAGCAACAGAGATTCATACTCTATTGTGTTATTAGTGTTACTAAACTGTAGTTTATAGGATGAAGGAAAAATATCTCCTTGAAGAGATATCAGCACAACTCTAGCTCTTGAACTAGTGGAGAAGCAGCTGCCATCAAATTCAAGAATCCATACCTCATTTGATACTGATTTTTTTTGGATTTTTCTTCATTCAGAGGAGGAGATTCTTCCACACTTGCATTGCGCTTTGCCCATTCTTCTATTATTTCAGCTGAATACATTTCCAAGTTGTCACTGGTAGGAGCTTAATCAAATGCTTTATGAACCTCATCTATAGACAGAAAGTAGTTACCCATGCTTGAAGACTCAAACATAATTTGAGCTTCAAGTGCCGAGGTCCGGGTAACAATGTAGTTCGCTTCTTTCTCAGGGAGCAACCTCTTCATAACACCTTTGACTAGAATCTTCACCTCTGATAGATCCATACTCAATTCACCACCAACATCCCTGCAAAAATTTTGTCCAAATAGAATGTCATAAGATGCTGAGACGTCAGCCACCAAGACAGTCATCTTGATTCTCTTGTCTGGAAAGGCTGCAAATGCAAATTGGGCATCCTTAATTTGTCCCAGTAGAGGTACTTGTTCTCCATGGAGAAGCATCTACCAAACATCTTGGTCAGTGTGAGGTCAAGAGATTCAGCCACATTGGTAGGCATAACATTGTCTAAAGCTCCAGAATCAATGATGCAATTATTTAGCTAATATCTATTTATCAGCAATGAGACATAAAAGGGTTCAGTCCTACCAAGAGTAGCAGGAGGGGTAATGACAAGATGGTTCCTTGTGAGTACATTCCTGGGGGGATCATGTGTCACTTTGAGAATTGCTTGTCCTATAGCGACGGTCTAGTTTTTAACACATTGAATCAGTTTATCTAATTGCTCAGGGTGGGACTACATAAATTTAAATTCAGACATTTAAATTTTGGTTTTCTTTGCATGGTCAATGATATCAAATGTTAGAAATGAACTAGGCACAGAGGATGGGAGTTCATCCTTTTGAGTTCTGAGAGGAGGATAATTAGACTACGAATTTGAATTTGAAGGTGCAGAAACGTTAGGGGTACTTACCTTTTTAGCAGTCATTGGGTCCTTCAGTTAGAAGGGCAGAGTGGTTCCACGTTTAACAATTGAAATTGTTGGTTGAGGTTGCCCCTCTGTCTTCTCTTCATCAGCCTGTTGCACTGATTGATTCTTGGACTGGGTGAGCACAACATATGACCCCTTAGCCACATTTTCTTCACTTTCGAGTTCATCTTGATAATTCAAGAGATCAATATTGGAGTCGCCAACTAATTCTTCTTCTTCAGTGAAGAGATTAGCGTTATCTTCAGGACTCAACTCAGTCTGGAATGAGAAATCTAATTCAGCTTCAAGATATCCAACTATTGAGTTAGTTGGAGGTGCTTCAATGGCAAAATTATTCCTCTAAGGGGAGGAAGACGATTGGTTTGCCCTTGGTTTCTAGCAACGTGGCCCTAGTAGGAATGATTAGGGAATGTCCTCCTTGGTACATCTCTGTATGAAAGAGCAGATGACATTCTTTGTGCCATTTGTTTTCTGAGGGCCAGTAATTCATTTGCTAACTTCTGCACCATTAGATCAGTGGTGGCTGAAGGGGAGTATTCAAAGTAAGAAAAAGATTTACCTCTGTTTAGATCTATTTTTATCTTTCCTACCAAGATAAGGTCAACTTCAACTTTGGTAGCCAAATCTTGAGTAACTTCGAGGTCTATGTGGCCAACACGTCTTAAAAAAAAACTTACTTCAGGCAGATGTGAGTTGATGAAGAAGCATTTGAGATTTTCAAGTGTCAGTTGAGCAATAGCAGGAATCCAGTTCCTCAGTTTATCAAACTTTGCTATGAAATCCCTCATGGGCTCATCAGGTTCCTTCTTCATTTGTGTGAGCTAGGCCAACAAAGTGTGTACATCTTCTGTAGGCTTGAATCTGGCTTCAAATTTAGCTTTGAGTGTGTCCCAATCAGTTACTGATCTAGCTTGCAGATGGTAGAACTAGTCTATAGTAGCACCTTGTAGTGTTTCTACGAAAAGCTTAACTGCCACATCTTCAAATTCCATGCCTATTACGTCATAGGCTATGCTGAAGGCTACAACGTGTTCATCAGAATGAACTTTTCCATCACCAAAGAATTTAGAGAAATTTTTTCTTGAGCTGCGTGGAAGTTCATGCAGAGGTGGAGTCAAATTCAGTGGGCCAAAAGAGTTATCCTAGGGGCCTCGAACTGCCATGATTGTATTATTGAAAGCAGGGATAACAAATCTGGATGGAATTTGGATAAGCAAAGCTCTACTAACAATAGGAAAAGCAGCTATGCCTTATGTTGGTGTATTAGTACAGGTAGGAGGGACACTCCTGAATCATTGAACTTGAAGTTGGAGAGAAAGTAAGTCAAAATTTTCTTGCTGTGCCAACTCAAAGGCAGGGTCAATAACACCTTGAGCTATCTGGCTTCTGGTATAGCATGGAGTTGTTAGATTGTGAAACAAAAATAGAAAATGACTGGTTTTACTTCAATTTGAAGCTTGAGGCTTCAAACTGCTTGTCCTTCCCCAGCAGAGTCACCAAAAAACTGTTGGGTGAATATTTTGTTGACTAGCTAACTGGTGAGCAAAATAGGTCTCTTTAACCACAGCATAGGGAGATTGGTTGGCCAGATGTGCAAGTTTACTATATCAACGTGGGACAAATCTCTCCTCTCATCAAAGGGAGGTTCCCTATGAATACGCAGGAGCTATATACTATATATATAAGCAAAAAATAACACAAGCTATAATAGCACAAAGTCTGAAATTAACTTGCTTTATGATTCAAACAAAGAAATATGATAAACAATCTGAGATCAAAGTCTTAGTGATGCTTTTCAATTTGGGTAGAGTTTTGCTTCTAGTAAAGAAAAGATCTCTCTTGAATGAGACAAGAGATTACATTATATATAGGCCTAAGGAAAGCTTGCCACATTGTCCTATAGAGTGACCCATGCTGTGTAATTAATGCCTTGAATGCAATCTTGGTTCTGTCAGGAAGGGCCATGCTAAAGCAGGGTGACTGCCTTAACTGTTGTGTGTTGATTCATCTTTAGTGTCTTCTCCCAAGCCTGAATCATTCATTCCATCATCTACTACTCGTGCAGCTGTCCATGTTGCCTTTACGCAAAAGGGGACAAAAAGGGTGCACTTTCAATGCCTATAGGCCCTAAATACCTACCTAGTGGACTATTCCACCTACTGAAAATAACTCCTGCTGAGTTTCCCTCTTTGTCTCTTCTTTCTTTTGGCCCTAGCCTTAGAGTTTTTGAATGCATCAGGTCTGCATTTTAAGCCTGCAAAGATCAACAGACACTTCATTGCAGTAAATTTGACGTCTACAGGGCTTTCATCTTTTAAAGGTTAACGGCTAGTCAGTCATCCTAAATTTGACGTTCACAGGCCTGTCATTCTTCTTAGCAACTCCTTTGTGTCTTTCTCGCTTGTTATGGTTGCTTTCCACTGTGACATAGGTGAGGACACGTGGCGGCATTTGCATCTTTGAAATAAGCTTATTGGAATAAGCTTTGAAACATGTTAGAGACTGGAAATGCAGATGCAGACACTTGGCATTCTCCATTGAGTTGGGATGGGACACGTGGCGAGTTCCACTGATTAGAGACTTGAAGAGCAGATGCAGACACTTGGCAACTTCTGCTGCACTTTGAGGCTTGACCCTTCCCAAAGGGAACTTGCCCTTTGGGTCTTGAAAAGGTCCATTTTTGAGTGTCGAGTGTCCCCCTGCAAGGGTACCTACCCTTCGAGATCATCTGGGTGGCCTTCAGGGTTTAATTATTTCAAAGGACCACTGTCTCTTTATTTCCTTCATAAAAAATGTCTGAAAAAATTTCTTCAAACAATTTATCCGAAGGAAACCTTTCCTTGGCTCTGTGTTTCTGCATTTGAGAGTGCTCCGTCTTTGACACGTGGTGCCTTCTGCTGCTTTTAACAAGTGACATGTGGCATCTTCTGCTGAAACTCTAGAAACACTTATAGAAACATTCATGACTCATTTTTGATGCACGTAGATGATGACACTTGTCGGCTTCCACCGATTCTTACCAGGGACATGTGGCATCTTCCACTACATCATATGGAAACCTTCTGCCATTGACACTTGGCACTTTTTGCTCTCAGACTTTTGTAACACCATAGAAATGTTTGGGGCTCTTTTGGGTTCTCACAGATGATGACACTTGTCACGTTTCATTTGTTTTAGTCATTACCCTGGGACCCACCATGGTCCTTGCTCAATACAGTGAAATGAAAGGAAGGGACTGTGGATATTGACACTTGAAAGCTTCTGACAAGCTTTAAAAGAAACACGTGGAAGTATCTGCCACTTTTTAGAAACAAAGTATAATGTGTCTCGGCAGACGACACTTGGCAACTTCCACTCATCCTTTTCTTTTGCGCGTGCTTTGGTTGAACCATCTATTTGTTGCTTCTTTCCTGGACTGAGGCCGCCTTTGAACCTTTGAACCCAATCACGTTGAACAGTTTGGACGTTGAACCCATTGAAGCAATGAACCAAAATAGTTCAAGGTTCAACAGTTCAACGGTTCAATTCTTTGAAACTCATTAAGTGTTCAAAGCCGTGGAACCTTGAAATGGTTGAACTTTGAACCTTTGACAAATGTGCTTAGCTCTTGCTAATGATGTTGAACCTTTGAACCCATTGAACCAAAATGGTTCAAAGTTCAACAGTTCGATGGTTCAATGGTTCAATCCTTGCTTAGATGCTTGTCGATGGACATTTTTTATTGAACCAAGTCATTGAACCAATCTTGCAAAGGACAAAGTGTTGAAAACTTGTTCTTTTGATTGAACTCGCCTGCAAAAGCCTTTTAACCTGTTGAACCTGCTAGTCCTTTTACTGAAAAAGCTTTAAAAATGATGAATTTGAAAGCTTAGAACAAATTTTGAAAAGGGAAGAGACAATTTGGTCTGTGCAGGGCCAAAATAGTTCATATGTTGTCCCGAAAAATGAGTGACATTTTTTGGGGACAACAATATATAAGCAAATGGGTGATTGTGGAAGATGTCTTTAATATGACAAATGGTACACCTAGGATCATGATAACTAAGTGGATCAAAGAGAAGTTGCCAAAAAGGTCATCATTGGCCAATACAAACATAAGCTTGGTTGTTCAATAGGCACAACATTTTTTGAGATTCACACTTGGGTGGGTATCATGTCAGTTGGTTTGAGATCTTGATATTTGGAACTATGAAGTTAACTAGAATTACTTGAGGACAAGTAATATTTGGGAAGGGAGGATTTGTAATGTGCCTTTTTTCCCAAATATGACATTTAAAGAATACTAATAGCCTATTTTATTCCCATAAGTTATTTTGGGTGTTGTAAGTAATTTTTTGTATGACAATTATTATTCACAAAAGTAATATTCATAAATTACTATTCATATATCAATATTCATAATAATATGGCATAGTATTGAGGTGGCATAGTGATGAGGTGTTTGGGGTGACGTGGCTGCCTCACATAGGAGTTTTTAATTGTTAAAAATGGAGTGAAATTTTTCACTTGGCTATATGGAAAGAATAATGAAAGCATGTGAGAGATAAATTGATTGAGAATCACATGAGGGCACACAAGAAAGGCTAAAAGTAAATCATGAAGATGCCTTACACATGTGAGATACAAATTGATTGAGAGTCACATGAGAGCACATGGATATGGTCAAAGACAAATCATAAATATCATTTGGCACATGTGGGAGACCAAAGCACATGTGGGAGACTTTGTGCATGGGTGAGATAAATGGAACTATTGACTAATAGTACCCCAACTTCAAGGATGGTGCATTTCTTCTTTGTTCTTGAAGTTTCCTCACCTTCTCTCTCTCTCTCTCTCTCTCTCTCTCATTTCTATATATAGAGACCTTCTCCATTGTAACTAATATTTTAGTGGTATCAGAGCTTGAGTGTATTTTAAGATTTATCTATTTTGTCCAAGTTGGATTTTATAATTTTGAGTGGATTTAGTAAATATCCCATTTGAAGATATTTTAGTGGTATCAGAGCTTTGTATGAGCCTAAGTATTTTATAGTTTTAGGTGTTTATAGCAAATATCTCATTCGGGTATATTTCAATGGTATCAAAGCTTAAGTATTGAGTCTAGATTTCTATAGTTTTATTTGTCTGTAACAACTATCTTGAAAATGGATGTTTCAATGGTATCAGAGCTATGGATCATGTAGCATGTGTAGTCTATTTGTATTTTAGATTTATTTGATGATACAGAGATCATGGAGTGGATTCATATTTCAAAATTCTTACAAAAAGTAGAATAAATAGATCCTATACAACATGTGATGATGAAAATACATAAATACGAATGAGATGTTGCCAAAGTTCTAAATCGGTATCATAAATCACTAGATGATTTTAGATATGCATTTTAAATTGATAAGTTCTTGAAATTAATAGAAATAGTGGATCCTAACTCAAAGGATCTTATAAACTACATAAGAAGGTCAAGGTAAAAAGAGGAGTTGGAAGCTTCCAAGCAGTTGGAATTGAAGAAAAATTTAGCAAAATCAAGAAAAGCATTTTCAAGAGAAGAGAACCCTGTAGTGGTGAAAGACAAATCTAGCAGCAAAAATGAGCTTAGAAGAAATAATGTTTGCTTCTGATGCAAGGAATCTTGGGAGCCGAGTCACACATGTGGGAATAACAAAAGAGATGAATTACTGAATTTTAGTTCATGTTTATTCAAATCTAGCAGCAAAAATGAGCTTAGAAGAAATAATGTTTGCTTCTGATGCAAGGAATCTTGGGAGCCGAGTCACACATGTGGGAATAACAAAAGAGATGAATTACTGAATTTTAGTTCATGTTTATTCAAATCTAGCAGCAAAAATGAGCTTAGAAGAAATAATGTTTGCTTCTGATGCAAGGAATCTTGGGAGCCGAGTCACACATGTGGGAATAACAAAAGAGATGAATTACTGAATTTTAGTTCATGTTTATTCAACAAAATATTGATGAGCCCAAGGAAGAGCTTACTAATTTTGAAGCTCATATTGATTAAAAAACAATAAGGAAGTGTTGGATGCAGTATAATCTCCAAGGAAAGAGGAACAATTCATGGGGCTGGCAAATGAAAATTAATTTGAATAAAAATCAGATTTTATTTCCCATAATACGTTTGTTCAATGTGCAGGTTTAATGTGAAGGTGGGAGTTAAAGACAAATTAGAAGATTTGTTATGTGAAGAGGAAGAGACCTTGGATGCTCATAAAGAAAAGGTCTTAGATAATAATGAAGTTGAATTTTCATGTCCATCTGCAAGTGAAAAGAAATACATAATTTTTACTAAAAGTGTTTATCCTAAAAGTACTGAGTATGTTGATTGGGAGTTTGTTAAATTGGTAACCATTGAAGATCCACATGAAGACATTGATCTACAAGGCAACATGTTATTTGTGGAATATGGATTTACTATTATAAATGGTCTACCCAGGATCATGACAGCGAAGTGGATCAAAGAGAAGTTGCCAGAAAGTCCATCATTGGCCAGTGCAGACATAATCTTGGTTGTTCAATAGGCACAACATTTTCTAAGATTCACACTTGGTTGGGTATCATGCCAGTTGGTTTGAGATCTTAGTATTTGGAACTAGAAAGTTAACTAGAATTGCTTGAAGACAAGCAATCTCAGAGAAGGGAGGATTTGTAATGTTCCCTTTTTCCAAAATGTGACATTTGAAGAATACCAGTAGCCTATTTTATTTCCATAGGCTATTTTGCATGTTGTAAGAAATTGTTTGTATGATAGTCACTATTCACAAAAGTATTATTCATAAGTATTATTCACATGTCATTATTTATGTGTCGCTAATCATGGTGATGTGGCATAGTATTGAGGTGGAATAGTGATGAGGTGTTTGGGGTGATGTGACTTGGACCACATAGAAATTTTTAATTGTTGAAATTGGAGGAAAGAGAAGTGGGGTGCAATTATCCACTTTGCCATGTAGAAGGAATAATGAAGCATGTGAGAGACAAATTGATTGAGAGTCATGTGAGGGCACATCGAAGAGGTCAAAAGAAAATCATGAAGATGCCTTGCACATGTGAGAGACAAATTAATTGAGAGTCACATGAGAGCACATGGAGATGGTCGAAGATAAATCATGAAGATATTTTGGCACATGTGGCAGACCTTGCACATGGGTGAGACAAATGGTGTTATTGATGAATAGTAACCCCACTTCAAGGATGGAACTTTTCTTCCTTGTTCTTGAAGTTTTCTCTTTTTATCTCTCTCCTTATTTCTATATATAGAGAGCTTCTCAATTGTAATTAATATGCTTGAATATAGTTTTTAAACCCCCTTTTGTAAGATTTGAACTATTTTTCATTTATTCAACCTCTCTTAACGATGAAAATCCTTGGAGTATAGATAATCTAAGAGGATGAAAACCCTCTCAAAATAATTGGTTTTGATGGTGAAAGATTCATCCATAGCTGGTCATGGTGGTTACACTCAAGAACCACAATTGGAACTTCATTAGAAATTTTGTATCAGATTGTTGTAAGCACATATTGTATTCAAGTTATATGTATTCTTCAATATATTATGTGTCTTGTTTAGTAGTTGTCATATTTATTATGATTTCATCATAGGTTTTTTACTGCAAGTATATGCTGTGAAGTTACATTGTGTAGTGTTTTAAATGATAATAATTGTATGTGCTTATCAATGTAAGTGTGGGATTTGGGAAAATAATTTAGGAAGTGATTTGTTAAGTAAAGTTGGTTTTTAGTAAATAACCCCTAAAAGGGATATTTCATGGTATCATAGCTTGAGTGTATTTTAAGATTTCTCTAATTTGTCCAAGTTTGATTTTATAGTTTTGAGTGGATTTAGTAAATATTTCATTTGAGAATATTTTAGTGGTATCAAAGCTTTGTATGAGTCTAGGTATTGTATTAAGATTTTATAGTTTTATGTATTTATAGCAAATATCCCATTCAGAGATATTTCAATGGTATCAGAGCTTAAGTGTTAAGTCTAGATTTCTATAGTTTTATGTGTTTGTAATAAATATCTTAGAAATGGATATTTCAGTGGTATCAGAGCTATGTATCCTACCTTTTGTGCAGTCTATTTATGTTATAGATTTGTTTGTTGAAACAGGGATCATGGAGTGGATTCATATTCTAAAATTCTTACCAAAGGTAGAAGAAATAGATCCTATATAAGAGGTGATGATGAGGATACAGAACTATGAACGAGATGTTTCCAAAGTTCTAAATTAGTATCATAAATCACCAGATAATTTTTAAAATTCATTTTCCTTTGATAAGTTCTTGGAATTAAGAGAAATAGTGGATCCTAACTCAAAGGGTCTTATAAACTACATAATAAGGTCAAGGAAAGAAGAGGAGTTGGAAGCTTCCAAGCAGTTGGAATTGAAGAAAATTTTGGAAAAATCAAGAGAAGCATTTGCAAGAGAAGAAGAGAGTCCTACAATGGCAAAAGACAAATCTAGCAAAAAAAATGAGCTTAAAAGAAATAATGTTTGCTTCTCATGCAAGGAATCTTGGGAGCCTAGTCACACATGTGGGAATAACAAAAGAGATGAATTATTGACTTCTAGTTCATGTTTATTCCAGGAGAATGTTGATGAGCCCAAGAAAGATCTTGCTAATTTTGAATCTCATATTGATGAAGAACAAAAAGAAAGTGTTGGATGTAGCAAAATCTCCAAGGAAAGAGGAAGAATTCATGGGGCTATCAAATGGGAATCAATTTGAAGAAAAATCAGATTTTATTTTCCATAATGTGTTTGTTCAATGTGAAGGTGGGAGATAAAGACAAATCAGAAAATTTGTTGTGTGAAGAGGAAGAGACTTTGGATGCTCATAAAAAAAAGGTCTTAGATAATAATGAATCTGAATTTTCATGTGCATCCATAAGAGAAAAAGAGTACATGATTTTTCTTGAAAGTGTTGAGCCTGAAAGTACTAAGTATCCTAATTTGGAGTTTGTTAAATCATTAATTGTTGAAGAGCCACATGAAGACACTGATCTACAAGGCAACTAGGTGATTGTGGAAGATGGCCTTACTATGATAAATGGTGCACCCAATATCGTGATAGCTAAGTGGATCAAAGAGAAGTTACCAGAAAGGCCAGCATTGGTCAGTACAAACATAAGCTTGGTTGTTTAGTAGGCACAACATTTTTTGAGATTCACACTTAGATGGGTATCATCTTAGTTGTTTTGGGATCTTGGTATTTGAAACCAGGAAGTTAACTAGAATTGCTTTAAGACAAGCAATCTTTGGGAATGAAGGATTTATAATGTCCCTTTTTTCTCAAATATGACATTTGAAGAATACCAATAGCCTATTTTATTCCCATAGGCTATTTTGGGTGTTCTAAGGAATTGTTTTTAAGATAGTCACTATTCACAAAAGTACTATTCATAATTACTATACATAGATCACTATTCATGTGTCAATATTCATGGTGACATGACATAGTATTGAGGTGGCATAGTGATGAGGTGTTTGAGGTGATATGGCTTGGCCCACATAGGAGTTTTTAATTGTTGAAAATAAAGGAAAGATAAGTGGGGTGAAATTATCCACTTAACCACATGGAAGGAAGAATGAAAGCATGTGAGAGACAAATTGATTGAGAATCACATGAGGGCACATGGGAAAGGTCAAAACAAAATCATAAAGATGCCTTGCACATGTGAGAGAGAAATTGATTGAGAGTCACATGAGGGAACATGGAGATGGTCTAAGATAAATCATGAAGATCCTTTGGCACATGTGGGAGACCTTGCACATGGATGAGATAAATGGCATTATTGATGAATAGTACCCCCACTTCAAGGATGGTGCATTTCTTCCTTGTTCTTGAAGTTTCCTCTCCTTCTCTCTCTCTCTCTCATTATTTCTATATATAGAGAGTTTCTCCATTGTATTAATATGCTTGAATATATTTTGTAAACCCCATTTTATAAGATTTGAAATATTGTTCACTCTTTCAGCCTCTCTTAAGAATGAAAATCCTTAGAGTATAGATAATATTAGAGGATAGAACCCTCTCAAGATAACAAGTTTTAATGGTAAAAGATTCCTCCCTAATTGGTCATGGTGGTTACACTCAAGAACCATAATTGGAGCTTCATTGTAAACTTTATATTAAATTGTTGTAAGCACGTTTTGTATTCAAATTATATGATTTCTTAAATATATTATGTGTCTTATTTGGTAGTTGTCTTGTTTATTATGATTTCATCATAAGTTTGTAAATGCAACTATATGGTGTGATGTTGCATTGTGTAATATTTTAAATGATAATAAGTATATGTGTTTATCATTGTAAATATGGAATTTGGGAAAAGAATATAGGAAGTAGTTTGTTAAGTAAAGTTGGTTTTTAGTAAATATCCCCTAAAATGAATATTTCAATGGTATCATAGCTTGAGTGTATTTTAAGACTTCTCTAATTTGTCCAAGTTGGATTTTATAGTTCTGAGTGGATTTATTAAATATCTCATTTAGGGATATTTCAATGGTATCAAAGCTTTGTATGAGTCTAAGTATTATATTAGGATTTCATAATTTTATATGTTTATAGAAAATATCTCATTCAAGTATATTTCAATGGTATCACAGCTTAAGTGTTGAGTCTATATTTTTATAGTTTTATATGTTTGTAATAAATATCCTAAAACTGTATATTTCAGTGATATCAGAGCTATGTATCATGTCATCTTGTGTAGTCTATTTGTATTGTCAATTTTTTCGTTGATATAGGGATTGTTGATGCTTAAAATTGCGCTTGATTCTAATCAACAAAAATGGGACGTTTCAAGCTGTGGGACATTGCGGCTTGAAACAACCCCCAGATTCTAGAGAAACTGGTCTCTTCTTTTTATCAAGTGTGGGGGGAAAAGGATAGGAAAATTAAAAAGAAACACAAATGTAAGAAATGAAACCTAACTATGTCGATGCGCCTTAGTGTAATCCTAATCCTAACTTGAGCACAGTGAGACTATATGTAGGATTCATTTACATTTAAGAGTAGACAAGTACATGATCAATGTAAAAGATTGAAATAATAGAAACAGAGGCTCACAACAAAGACTTCTTTTGTTGAGATACGAAAAATGTCAACAAAGACATAGGGTTCAATCTTTTTATAAGAATCTTTCAATCACATACGAGGCACAGAAACACGTACAGTTATGTAAACCTTCCGACTCAAGAAAACGAGACAAAAGCAAATGACATTCCTAATCACAACTCTACAGTATATACTACTTTTGCAAATGACACAGATAATATCAACAAAGGCATAGAGTTCAATCTTCTTAATTCATTCAACCACATAAAAGGCACATAAACATGCACAGTTACATCAACCTTACAACTCAAAAAAATGAGGCAAAAGCAAATGATATTACTTAGTCACCAACTCTAGAAAGTCTAAAACTCTAGAAAGTCTCCCCGCTTCTATCTGATAATGGATCCTTTCTTGTATCTTTTCCATCCCCTTTTATAGCCTCGGATGTCTCATCCAATCACCACCTTTCCCGCGCAATTCTACTCCGCCCTTAACTCACAAGGGACAAATAGACGGCGCTTTTAATGTTTGTCGGCCCCAAAAATCTACCTGGTGAACTGTTCCATCTATCAAAATTAACTCCAGTTGAGTTTTCCTCCAGATTGATCACGTGCTCCCAAAATTGTAGCCCAATACTGAATTCTAACTGAGCTAGAAGTGCCTATACGGGACCCTCTATTCTGTTGAAACAGAAAAGAACACTTAGTCAATTCCCTAAAGATCTTATTTCTTAGGAGATATCGGAGGATGACACTTGGCATTTTTTGCCTGATTCATCAAAGCCACACGGCACTTTTCGCTTTCCCTATATCCTGCTGTAGAATTATTCAGGTCACATATTAGGCTCCTACGGATGGTGACACTTGGCAGCTTCCACAGACCTTTGAAATAACACCCGGGACCCACCACAATTTTTATTCGGAAATGAAGCTTGAAGATGATCCCTTGGAAGTTGACACGTGGTGGTCTCCGCTATTCTTAAGAAGATACGTGGCATCTTCTGCTTCTTTCTACTAGGAGTATGTGGCGTCTCCCGCTTCTTTCGGGAATGGAGTGGAAAGGGGCTCGAAAAGTGACACTTGGCAGCCTCCACTCATCTTCGGCACTTAAACAAAAATGAAACAACGCCCTACTGCCTTCCAAAAGGGTGCCTGACTCCTTTGGTTTTTGGGACACTCCCTTGAATCGCCCGTTGAACCGAAATTGGTTCAAGGGTTCAATGGTTCAACGGTTCAACACTGCGTGCCATTTACACGTTAACTGAGGTATTGAACCAAAAATGTTGAACCAAGGCATTGAACCCAGGTGTTGAACTGACTGTCTCTCAGATGTCGACATGTGGTGACTTCCGCTATTCTTCTGAAAAGGTAGTCCAGGGCCTTTCGTGACTCCCACTTGGCGCTTTCTACCTAATCCTGATACTTAGCTTGTTGAAAACCTTCACCAGAAAATAGAATGAAATGTGGGTGCCGATATGAGACGCGAATGCCGACACGTGATGCATTTCGCTGAGTTGCTATTGGATACGTGGCACTATCCGTAACTCTCTTGAATGTTAGGAAAGGTGCCTCAGATGACTCCACTTAGCCAAAACCCATGCTCGGATTATGCCACTTAGCAGCTTTCGTTGCCCTCCGACACTTAGACGAAAAATGAGTCAAAAGAAACAAACCCACGCTCTATTTCAAAAATGCTACCACCACGACCAAGGTATGCAAGAACAAAACTGCAGGGCGTGACTGAGAACCGAAATGCAACGTAGAGTAAAAATTTTACTCTAAAGTTACTGGCGACCCCCAGGATTTTTGAGCCTGCTCAATAAGAAAACTCCACCTTTCGCTAGATCAAAATTGTGAAATTTGCAGCTTCAAAAGAGCCGTCGACATGTGTTTAAAACACTTATTTAAAAAGAAAAGCAGGAAAACAATGAAAAAACAATGCGAGAAAGGGAAATTATTTAACTATAATACATTAGAGACCCGAGTTAATTGAAATGTTTCAAATAGATTCTATTTATAGGAATCTCTTCAGGTTCTCCTTCCATCGACTCTAGTTCGATTGAATTTTTCTGCTTACACGCGTGAATTTTATATGGGCCAGTCCATAACGCTTCAAATTTAGTATGTTGACCCGAATTGGCGGCTCTTGCATCCCATTTCAAAACAATTGAGCCTACTTCAAAATTAGGATTCGAAGTCTTTTTATCAAAATAGTTCATAACCATTCCTTGATGCTTAATCAATGAATCATGAGCTATATCCCTCTTTTTCTGAACTTCCAAAAGTTTTGCGAGTCTGACCTGCATGTGACCATTTTCTTTAATTTCAATTTATTTGATTAGCTAGAGAGCAGGGATTTTCAAGCTTAGGGGAACCACAGCAGACTTTCCATATACCAATTCATATAAGGACATTTTGATCACCTACTTAGGCGTGATTCTATCAACCTTTAGTGCTAGATTAAGCACTTTATGCCACTCTTTATGATGATCAGCCCCTACTCTTTTAATGAGTCTTATCAGGGTCCTATTGGTTGATTCTGCCAGACCATTACCTTGAGGGTAATAGTTAGATGAAGTTTTTAGATATATTTCATGTTTCAAGGCAAAGTCAGATATTTTAGACCCCAAGAATGCTTCAGCATTATCTGAAATTATGGTGCGAGGAGCCCCAAAATGGGTAGTGATACTCCCTAGAAAATCTAGGATCACATTCTTTGTTGCTTCCTTAAGTGGGACTGCCTCAGTCCATCTGGTAAAATAGTTTGTGGCAGTTAATATCCATTTGTGACCCATACTGGACACCGGATTTATTATTCCAATGAAGTCAAGACCCCATTGAGTGAGAGGTTCATCCACAATTATAGGACTAAGGGGCATGGCCTCATTCCTCTTCATCCCCATATAATATTGGCAGGATTGACATTTTTTAACCAGCTGATAACAATTTGAAAATAAAATAGCCCAAAAATATCCTACCTCACTTATCTTTATGGTTGTGGTCTTTGCAGAAAAATGCCCCCCTGATATTCCATGATGCATTTCATACAGTATTCTCTTAGCCTCAACCTGTTCTACACATCTTAACAATTTTTCATCAAAATTTCTTCTGAAAAGGACTTGTTCAATTAAAACAAAATGAACTCCCTGTATCCTATAATATCTCCTCTTATTTTGGGGGAGTTCTCTCAGATAAATCTCATTTTTCATAAAATGAATCCTGCTTGTGACCCAAGATTTTTGATCAACCTCTTGTATCTTTAACACCGTCTCTGTCTCTCTTCCTGAATCTGCCTCCTTAGGTGACATCTTTTCAAGATCTTGGGTCATATATTGGCACAGACCCCTGCCTCTGACTAGCTTGGTGGGTCTGACCTCTACATATTCAAAGATCTTAGTGATCCAATTGGCTCTTTTCTCATTAATTTTCCCCTCCATAATGTATTCCCTAACACTTGGGTGAGCTACAAGTATCAGGATTTTGTTCTTTGATACCATATGCCTAAATTTCTTGAGGGCTTTTACCATGGCACAGGCTTGTCTTTCCACAAAATTGTACCTGGTCTCATAATCCCTGAGAGTTCTTGAGAAAAAGGCTATTGGGTGTTCCCCCTCCTATTTATCATCCTTTTGTGTTAAGACAACATCAATACTTGACTCTCCTCCATAGACATACATTACGAAGGGCTTGAAAAAATCTAGATTTTTAAGCACTGGAGCTGCTGAGATAGGCTTTTTGACCTCTTCAAAGGCTTGTCTTCCTTATGTAGTCCATTTGAAGACAAGGTCTTTTTTTATCAAGAGTGTCATTGGTCTTACCAAACCTACAAAATCAGATATAAATCTACTGACAAAATTGATCTTTCTTAAAAAGGATTGAACTGCCTTTTTATTTACTGGAAGCGGTAGGTTCATTATAGCTGCGATTCTCTCGAGATATATATAAACTCTTTCTTTAGATACTATATGTCCCAACAATTTGCCCTGAGGTATAGCAAAGATGCATTTCTTGGGATTCAATGATATCCCAAAATTCTGACATTTCTTGAAGACAGATTCTAAATGATCATCAGCATTTTTTTAAAAAATAGTGAGGTCGTCCAGATAGACCAGGATGATCCTATTTATAAGCTCACCAAAGGCTATATCCATAGCTCTTTGGAAGGTGGCTCCTGCATTTGATAAGCCAAATGGCATCTTAGCATATGCAAATGTTCCCCATTTGGTAGTAAAAGCAATTTTGTACTGATCTTCATCAGCCAACCAAATCTGATTGTATCCGGAGAAACCATCTAGTAAAGAAAACCTCTCTGATCCAACCACAATTTGTAGAATTTGTTCCATGGAGGGCAAGGGATAGTGGTCTTTCAGAGATGCTCTATTTAGATCTCTGAAATCTACACATAGTCTGACATCTCCATTCTTTTTCCTAATTGGTACTAGATTTGATACCCAGATTGAGTGTTTGATTGAAAATATTATTTTGGAATCTAAAAGTTTCTGCAACTCATCTACCATTAGAGGCTCAATCCTTGGGTTTACTAGCCTCTGTTTCTGTCTGATGGGCTTAGACCCTCCAGTCAATTCTATTGTGTGTTGGATAATGTCTCTATTGTATCCATGAAGGTCTTCATAGCTCCAAGCTATGACTCTGTTATATCTCTGGCACAATTCGATTAGTCTTTCCTTCTCTTCTTGAGTTGCATAATTCTTAACTTTTAGCCTTTTTCTGTCACTCAACTCTATTTTAGAATAGTCTACTTTTTCTACTTGGAACCTTTTCTTTTCCAGACTTACATCCTCTGGGTCAAACAAGTTTTCTAAGGTGATCAATCCCTTGGGGAGCTTATTATTCTTCAATTGTATAATCTGATCACCATATGTCTCTTCAATTTTGGTTTGCAACTGATCAGCAAACTCATCTGATTGTTGTAAGAAGGAGACTACCTGAGCATCATTTTCAAATACTTGCCAATTCTCATCATTGTCTGGAATGGTCGGCCTCACTATAACTTTTACTGACTCATTGTTAACCAATAGGCCAGTTGCTGGGTTAAATTGTGAGCCAATCTA
The DNA here is from genome assembly GCA_037957365.1 of Torreya grandis. Lineage (NCBI taxonomy): Eukaryota > Viridiplantae > Streptophyta > Pinopsida > Cupressales > Taxaceae > Torreya > Torreya grandis. The sequence goes on from JARHVA010002611.1 coordinate 2,100,463, forward strand.
GGCCATCTTATCAGCTTCAGAGTTTTGACATCTAGGGATTATCTCAATATTGAAAGCTTCAAAATCTTTTATAAAATCCCAAATCCTATACATGTAGGATCTCATTCTCACATTTTTGGCTGCTGCCTTTTCTCTAATTTGTTTCACTACTAATTCTGAATCTCCTTTCACTTTTAGATTCTTGATTCCTTTTTTCTTGGCTAATAGGAGCCCATGTACTAAAGATTCATACTCAGCATCATTATTAGTGCAAGCAAATTGGAATCGGATAACCCTTAAAATTTTATCACCATTCAGAGCAGTAAGACAAATTTCTGCTCCATCACCATGTTTACTTCTATCCCCATCAAAATTCAAGGTCCAGATCTCTGAATCTTGAGTAGTAGGTGCCTCTTCCCTTATAACATTTGGAATTACCTAGTCCTCATCAAAAATAACATGTGCCCAAACCAGTAGAGTCATAGTTCCCATACGGATCGCTATGCATCATAGCCAGCAACTGCTTATTTTCTTCTTCTTGATCATGCTCAGTTCAGTCGCCTAGCTCTTCAACAAAAATCTTTTCCTCCTTATTTAACATAGCATGATCTGCCTCTAATCTTGTTGTTGGTTCATTGGTGATATGGTCTTTTGACAGTGGTTCAGATAGAATTTTCATCTTCAAATCGTATCTGGTTCTCAAGATGAGGTGAGACTAGTCAAGAGACATATATCCCCCTATTTTTGTTGTAAAGTCTTTGGATAAACATAAACCAAAAATAGGAGGTATATCTGTGACTACATCTTCGTTGACAATTATATTAAGACATGTGTATAACTGCAATGGGAGTTGTTTAATTCTCCCTATGGTTTGTACTGTTTTGCCATCTAGCTGCATAACTCCTTTTGCAAGGGGTTCATTTTTTATTTTTAAAGCATCAGCTATTTGTTTGGGCATTACAGTTGTACTAGCCCCTGAATCTATCAATACATTATGCAAGAGTTTCTTTCCAACTATCAGAGTCAAATAAAAAGTATCTGGCTTGGATTTACTTATTTGTGCTGCATCGTTCACTAAGGCTATTGTTTGATGAGGAATTGTGCCTTTGAGCTTTTCTTTTCCAACAAGACCATCTTTGGTAACAGTACCTTTGGGCACTGCTTGGCCTTGCAGAGCTTCTTGTAGCAGTGTCATCTGTTCAAGAATAGCCAATATATCCCATATTGACACTTGTGTTGGAGTCTTCTTCAATTAGTCTACTACATTTATCGGCCCCAAACGCTGAGTTTCCTAAACATAAGGATATCTTGTTTTTTTTTGAGTTTGGGTAGGAATCCCTTGATCTTGCATCGGCTGGGGCACTTCTTGTCTAACAATAGCATTTCTTTGCCCTTGAAATGGAGGATTATTCTTGACTTGACCACTCACAATCTCGAGTTGCTCCACCATTCTCATCTTTGATCTGGTGTAGTAATCAGATTGCACCACTAGTTTTTGGGAGGTAGATGCTTCGTTCAAAAAAACCGATTCTTCATCTTCAATTCATGAGAACAAAGCATGTTCCGAAGTTATTTCTTCCTCTTGTTGCAAAGACATTCCTTGCATCTGGGCCACTATGACTGAATTCTGCATACAAGGAGACTGGTAGGCTTGATTGTCATTGGTATTGGCAAACTGACCATCCATTCTTCTTTGCTATGCCACCCTTTGTTATAGATTTCTCCTAGGACAATCTCTAAGTGTATGAGCATTATTGCAAGGAAAACACCAGGAATTAAAATCCTCCACATAATTATTTTTCCCTAGAACCATCTCCCTATTTGAATTGGGAGGGATGGCCTGTGAGGGTGTGAGAACTGCAACTAATTGATTTGTTGGCTGATAGCTAATTTGTTTTGGAGGACCTTGATATTGGTTTGGTTGGGATGAAAACATGTTTCTTTGATAGCCTTGATAAGGAGGCTTAGGGAAAGTATTATGTTGTCTCTTTATATTGATTAGCTCATTGAAAAACGTCCTCAGGATATTCTTGATATCATCCATCTCAGATGACTGAGTAGAGGCAGGCTCTTTCGCAGATAGTTGAGGGTAAGTGTACATAAACACAGGTGGGCTTACAAATTTAGGAACTTCTTGAGGTAAGGGCAAGGAAATTTATAGGAACATGGGCATGGGGGGCCTTGGAGGTAACTTTCCAGCATCTATTAAGTGATTCTCAACTTTGACCGCATATTCATAAGCCTCTGGCAGAGTGTGTCCTTCAAGTGACTGAATCATTACAGATATATCTAAATTTAAAGCTTTGAGATAAAACACTATGGCCATACCTGGTAGTGGTCTAGCTATAGCAAGGATTCTGTCCCAAGTCTTTTGAAATCTGGTATTAAAGTCAGTCATGTCTTCCTGTGGTCCCTTTTGAATGGTGATTAACTGCTGTAACAAGAAAGATTTATCACCCTTCATTGCAAATCTTTCAAAGAACAAATCTCCAAGCTGGTCCCATGTAGATATGGTATTTGGGGTCAAAGATCGATACCATTCTAAAGCCTTCCCCTTAAAAGAAGCTGCTAATAACCTTATAGCCACATTTTACTGTGTGACAACATGTATAGCACAGACATCTGATACATCTTGAAGATGTTCTGCAGGTGTTTTAGAGTCTTGCCCACTGAACTTAGGTAGAGCTTTTAGGGCATTTACTGGGATAGGATCCCAAACGGCTGGTGGTGTTGGAAGGATTAAGGGGCTACCAGTGTTTCAGCTTGCATAATCTCTTGGGGGTATAGGGGCTCCCATATTTGGTATTGGTACAAGCTGGTTATATCTTCTTCTTGGACTAGTTACTAAAGATGGCAAAATAATACCTAGATTTGCAGCAGACTGTGATCTGGTGACTGGTCCACAGCTCCGACTCCTCGTAGCTCTCTAGTTCATATGGTCTTGAAAGAAACTTAAGAACACATCCCACCAGGTGTGCCAAAAAACTGTTGATGCTTAAAATTGCACTTGATTCTAATCAACAACAATGGGAAGTTTCAAGCTGTGGGACATTGCGGCTTGAAACAACCTCCAGATTTTAGAGAAGCTGGTATCTTCTTTTTATCAAGTGTGGGGGGAAAAGGATAGGAAAATTAAACAGAAACGCAAATGCAGGAAATGAAACCTAACTATGGTGATGCACCTAAGTGTAATACTAATCTTAACTTGAGCACAGTGAGACTATATGTAGGATTCATTTACATTAAGAGCAGGCAAGTGCATGATCAATGTAAAAGATTGAAATAATAGAAACAGAAGCTCACAATAGAGACTTCTTTTGCTGAGATACGGAAAATGTCAACAAAGGATAGGGTTCAATCTTTTTATAAGAATCTTCCAATCACATAAGAGGTGCAGAAACACGTACAATTATGTAAACCTTTCGACTCAAAAAAACGAGACAAAAGCAAATGACATTCCTAATCACAACTCTATAGTATAGACTACTTTTGCAAATGACACAAATAATATTAACAAAGGCATAGAGTTCAATCTTCTTAATTCATTCAGCCACATAAAAGGCACATAAACATGCACAGTTACATCTGTTAGGATTGTGGAGCTAAAAGCTTCACTGATGCAGACATGGAGGAGGTTGCAGAATGAGTTGCTAAGTGTCAGAATTGTTTGGCGTTGGTCTGGCCAACCGGCGTCGGCAGGGTAAGACAGGAAGGCAACCGACGTCGGTCATATATCGGCCGGCGTCGGCGACCCCAGGCAGACAGGGACCGACGTCGGTCGCCTGTGTAGTTCGACTGTGAGTTATTTACGGGCAGTGAGCTAACGAACCAAGAGTTTGCATGATGAGTGCTAATTTTAGACTCATAGCTGCGGATCTAATTATTGTAATTAGATGTCTAATCATTGTTTGGATGAGATCTATATAATAGACTCATGGTTATATTGGAAAAGTGTGCTAGGGAGTAAGAGAGCATAATTATAAGCTCCTTCTGTGTGTGAGGTAGAGCTATGGTGCGTTCCTCCTAGTGCCACAGTACCAGGTGTGTTGGTGCTGGATTGGAGAGCCAGCTGGGTTCTTCAAGAGTGTAGGATCTTGGTCACGGTGTGCATGGCCTATATAGGAGATCTACATGGTAAGTAAGATCGTTGATCTGCAGGTGTATGTGTGTGCAAGGTCGAGGTTCACAGGTGATTAGAACCATTGCTTGATTTGCAGGTGTGCAAGGTCATACAGACAGCAACACTACAGGGAGCAGTATCAGGCAGGATCTACTTGGAGTACAGGTGTGTACTCGGATAGAGCAAGAGGAAGGCAAGGGAGTTCCTTCCATAAGTATGGTCTGTTGAATTGCAGGTTGTTGCAGATTCATGGGAGATCTACTTGAAGTACCTTGAGTACTTGTGGAGCACGTGGAGTGCTTGTGGAGTGCGTGGAGCACTTGTGGTGTGCGTGGAGCACGGGAGGTGAACACCAACTCTGTATTTGAGTTGGGTGTTGAGACCTGTGAGAGGGAGAGCTTTGGGGAGAAGAATTACTGTTCACTTGAGGTGTGGGAAACCTCTGTAAGGTGGTGGAGAAGAAGTGGCATCTTCTTTATTGTATTCTTTTCTGTATAAAGTGTTAATACAATTTGGTATTGTCTCTCATATGCTGTGTTATTCTGAATTCTAGTTACTTGGTGAATCTGGTTAATTTCCGCATATTAAGTTGCTTGGTATTGGTAATCAAATTGTGTGCTTCCGGTGTACATCCTCCCAACAACATCAACCTTACAACTCAAGAAAATGAGGCAAAATCAAATGATATTACTTAGTCACCAACTCTAGAAAGTCTAAAACTCTAGAAAGTCTCCCCGCTTCTATCTGATAATGGATCCTTTCTTGTATCTTTTCCATCCCTTTTTATAGCCTCGGATGTCTCATCCCATCACCACCTTTCTCGCGCAATTCTACTCTGCCTCAATGTTTGTCGGCCCCAAAAATCTACTCGATGAACTGTTCCATCTACCAGAATTAACTCCAGTTGAGTTTTCCTCCAAATTGATCATGCGCTCCCAAAATTACAGCCCAATACTGAACTCTAACTGAGATGGAAGTGCCTATACGAGACCCTCTGTTCTGTTGAAATGGAAAATAACACAGTCAATTCTCTAAAGATCTTATTTCTTAGGAGATACCAGAGGACGACACTTGGCATTTTTTGCCTAATTTATCAAAACCACATGACACTTTTTGATTTTCTTATATCCTGCTATAGAATTATTCGAGGCACACATTAGTCTCCTACGGATGGTGACACTTGGCAGCTTCCGCAGACCTTTGAAATAACACCCGGGACCCACCACAATTTTTATTCGGCAATGAAGCTTAAAGATGATCCCTCAAAAGTTGACACATGGCAGCCTCTACTATTTTAAGAAAGATACGTGGCATCTTCTGCTTCTTTCTACTAGGGGTATGTGGCATCTCCTATTTCTTTCGAGAATGGAGTGGAAAGGGGCTCTGAAAGTGACACTTGGCAGCCTCCGCTCATCTTTGGCACTTAAACAAAAATGAAACAATGCCCTACTGCCTTCCGAAAGGGTGCCTAACCCCTTTGGTTTTTGGGACACTCCCTTGAACCACCCGTTGAACTGAAATTGGTTCAAGGGTTCAACGGTTCAACACTGCGCGCCATTTGCACGTTAATCGAGGTATTGAACCAAGGCATTGAACCCAAACATTGAACTGACTGTCTCTCAGATGCCAACACATGGTGACCCTTGATGTTCTTCTAAAAAGGTAGTCCAGGGCCTTCTACAACTGCCACTTGGCGCTTTTTGCCTGATCCTGATACTTAGCTTGTTGAAAACCTTCGCCAAAAAATAGAATGAAATGCGGGTACCGATATGAGATGCAGATGCCGACACGTGATGTGTTCTGTTGAGTTGCTATTGGATATGTGGCACGATCCATGACTCTCTTGAAAGTTAGGAAAGGTGCCTCGGACGATTCCACTTGGCCAGAACCCGTGCTCGGACTACACCACTTGGCAGCTTTCACTGCCCTTCGACACTTAGACGAAAAATGAGTCAAAAGAAACAAACCCGCGCTCTGTTTTAAAAATGCTGCCGCCATGACCAAAGTATGCGGGAACAAAACTGCAAGGCACGAGTGAGAATCGAAATGCAACGTAGAGTAAAAATTTTACTCTACAGGGATCATGGAGTGGATTCAAATTCTAAAATTCCTAACAAAGGTTGAATAAATAGATCCTATATAAGAGGTGAAGATGAGGATATAGAACTATGAACAAGATGCTACCAAAGTTCTAAATCAATATCATAAATCACTAGAAGATTCCAAAAATGCATTTTCCTTTAATAAATTCTTGGAATTAAGAACAATAGTGGATCCTAACTCAAAGGGTCTTATAAACTAAATAATAAGATCAAGGAAATAAGATGAGGAGTTGGAAGCTTTCAAGCAGCTGAAATTGAATAAAAATTTGGGAAAATCAAGAGAAGAAGAGAGTCTTGCAATGGTGCAAGAGAAATCTAGCAGCAAAAATGAGATTAGAATAAATAATGTTTCTTAAAAATGCAAGGAATCTTTCAAACCTAGTCACACATGTGGGAATAACAAAAGAGATTAATTAGTGACCTCTAGTTCATGTTTATTCCAACAGAATGTTGATAAGCCCAAGGAAGAGCTTGCTAATTTTGAAGCTCATATTGATGAATAACAAAAAAAAAGTGTTGGATGTAGAAGAATCTCCTAGGAAAGAGGAAGAATTCATGGGGCTACCAGACATGAATCAATTTGAGGAAAAATCATATTTTATTTTCCATAATGTGTTTGTTCAATGTGTAGATTCACTATGAAGGTGGGAGATAAAGACAAATTAGAAGATTTATTGTGTGAAGAGGAAGAGTCCTTGGATGCTCATAAAGAAAAGGTCTTAGATAATAATGAAGATGAATTTTCATATACATCCACAAGTGAAAAGGAGTACATGATTTTTCCTAAATTTTTTGAGCCTAAAAGTACTAAGTATGCTAATTTGGAGTTTGTTAAATTAGTAATTATTGAAGATCCACATAAATACATTGATCTACAAGGTAACTAGTTGATTATGGAAGATGGATTTACTATGACAAATGGTGCACCCAGGATTGTGAGAACTAAGTAGATCGAAGAAAAGTTGTCAGAAAGGCCAGCATTGGCCAGTGCAGACATAAGCTTGGTTATTTAACATACACAACATTTTTTAAGATTCACACTTGGATGGGTATCATGTCAGTTGGTTTGGGACCCTAGTATTTGGAACCAGGAAGTTAATTAGAATTACTTGAGAACAAGCAATCTTTGGGAAGGGAGGATTTGTAATGTGCCATGTTTCCCAAATGTGACATTTGAAGAATACTAGTAGCCTATTTTATTCTCATAGGCTATTTTTGGTGTTGTAAAGAATTGTTTGTATGATAATCACTATTCACAAAAATACTGTTCACATGTCACTATTCATGGTGACATGGCATAGTATTGAGGTGGCATAATGATTATGTGTTTAACTTGATGTGGCTTGGCCCACATAGGATTTTCTTATTGTTAAAAAAAGAGGAAAGAGAAGTAGGGTACAATTCTCCACTTGGACACATAGAAGGAATAATGAAAGCATGTGAGAGATAAATTGATTGAGAATCACATGAAAGAACATGCAAAAGGTCAAAAGCAAATCATGAATCTGCCTTGTACATGTGAGAGATAAATTGATTAAGAGTCACATGAGGGCACATGGAGATGGTCAAAGATAAATTATGAAGATCCTTTGACACATGTAGGAGACCAAGGCACATGTGGGAGACCATGCACATGGGTGAGACAAATGGAACTATTAATGAATAGTACCCCCACTTCAAGGATAGCACTTTTTTTCCTTGTTCTTAAATTTGCTTCTCCTTCTCTCTCTCTCCTTATTTCTATATATATAGAGCTTCTCCATTGTAATTAATATGCTTGAATATATTTTGGAAATGTCCCTTTATAATATTTGAATTATTGTTCATTTTTTTAACCTCTCCTAAGAATGAAAATCCTTGGAGCATTGATAATTTTAGAGGATAGAAACCCTCTTAAGATAACTGCTTTTGGTGATGAAAGATTTCTCCCTAACTAGTCATGGTTGTTGCACTCAAGAACCACAATTGGTGCTTCATTGGAGACTTTGTATCAGATTGTTGTAAGCATGTGTTGTATTCAAATTATATGTATTCTTCAATATATTATATATCTTGTTTAGTAGTTGCCATGTTTATTATGATTTCATCATAAGTTTATAAATGCAACTATATAGTGTGAAGTTGCATTGTGTAATGTTTTAAATGATAATAAGTGTATGTGCTTATCAATGTAAATGTGGGATTTGGGAAAAGAATTTAGGAAGTGGTTTGTTAAAGTAAAGTTACTTTTTAGTAAATATCCCCTAAAACAGATATTTCAATGGTATCAAAGCTTGAATGTATTTTAAGATTTCTCTAATTTGTCCAATTTAGATTTTATAGTTTTGATTGGATTTAGTAAATGTCTCATTTAGGGATATTTCAGTGGTATCAAAGCTTTGTATGAGTCTAAGTATTGTGTTAGAATTTTATAGTTTTATATGTTTGTATCAAATATCTCATTTGGAGATATTTCAATGGTTTCATAGCTTAATTGTTGAGTATAGATTTATGTGTTTGTAACAAATACCTTGAAAATGGATATTTTAGTGGAATCAAAGCTATGTATCCTTCCAGTCTATGCAGTCTATTTGTGTTAGGTTGTGGAGCTAAAAGCTTCACTGATGCAAGCAGGAAAGGAGGTTGCGAAGGGTTGTAGAGTGATATTGTCGCCGGCGTCGGTCAGGCCAATCGACGTCGATAGAGAGGAAACAGGAAGGCAACCGACGTCGGTTAGAAGTAGGCCGGCGTCGGCACCCCCAGGCAGACAGGGACCAACGTCGGTCACATGTGTGGTTTGGACTGAGTATGTTACGGGCGGTTAGCTAACGAACCAAGTGTTTGCATGTCAAGAGTCATTTTTAGACTGAGAGCTGCGGATCTAATTATTATAATTAGGTGTCTAATTATTGTTTGCATGAGATATATTTAAGAGACTCATTGGTTGTATTGTAAACTAGTGCTAGAGAGTAAGAGAGCAAATAAACTCCTTCAAAGAGAAGAGAGCAATGGTGTATTCCTCCTAGTGCCACAGTACCAAGTGTGGGTGCTAGATTGAAGAATCAGCAGGGTTCTTCATGTATGTATGATCTTGGTCATCATGTGAGCATGGCTATGATAGGAGATCTGCATGGTAAGTAAGATCATTGATTTGCAAGTGTATGTGTGTGCAAGGTCAAGGTTCACAAGTGTGCAGACCCAGATTGATTTGCAGGTGTGCAAGATCAGATAGGACAGCAACACAACAGAGAGCAAAATCAGGTGGGATCTACTTAGAGTACAACGTGTACTTGTGGAGTGCGTGGAGCACTTGTGGAGTGTGTGGAGCACAGTGTGTGGAGCACAGGTGTAAGGTGAACACCAACTCTGTGTTTGAGTTAGGTGTTGGGACCTAAGAGAGAAAGCTTTGAGGGAAGATTTATTGTTTATGCCCTAGAGGTGTGGGAGCCCTAGAGGTGTGTAAAGAAGAACTGTGGCAGCCTTCTTTGTTGTATTTCTTTCTGAAAGAGTTTTAATACAAGTTGTGTACTGTCTCTCATATCATGTGTTATTTATGAATTCTAATTACTTGTGTATTTTGGTTAATTTATGCATGTTAAGTTGCTTGGTAATCAATTGTGTGCTTTCGATTATTTATCCCAACACATGGTATCAGAGCTAAGGTTGCAGGGAGCAAGTTTTGTGTTTAGTTACAGGTCACTCTCAGGGGTTTCTGATCGAGTGAGAGTAGAGCAATGGCAGATCAAAGTAAGCTAAGAATGGAGGAGTTGAAAAGCATAAATGGTCACTTACGGTCTTATGGAAAGAAAGAGCAGAGAAAAGAATATTGTTGGTTGGTAGCAGATCAGCATGAAGGAACTGAAGATGCAGAGGTTGCAGAGGTTGTTGCACAGGATGCTCTGAGAGGTTTCTTGGATAAAGTTGAATCTTGGATAACAGATTATGTTGCCTCTTTCCATGCAGCCCCAAGGAGAGGAGCTGGTGAGCCTTGTCAAAGAATTGGCAAAGGGGAAGTGAAGCTGAAATCGCAGGCGGCCAACACATGGGTGTTGAAGGAGGTCATGCAAGTCCCAGGTTTCGAGATGTGGCTAATTTCTTCAAAAAAGTTGGGTGATGAGAGATGCACAAGAACTCTCACAGTGGATGCACTTGAATTAGCTGGTGGTAAGAAAACAGGTACTCTTTATCTACTTGTTCATATTACTGATTCTTCTTTTATTGCGGAGACGTGGCTTCGTAGGCTTGGTCACATGAGCAAGAAGGAGATGCATGTTCTTAAGAGAAAGACTGATATATTTGACAGGCTTAAGAACTGAAAAGCCTTGGTGTTTATGGAGGAGATGGCGGACAGAAACCAGTGGATGGAGCTGGATACTTCTGTGCAGGGCAGTTTGACATGGGTTTTGATTCAAAGGAGCTCGCAGAAAAAAAGTCATCACTCACAGGCAAACACAGGTACCGGCGTCAGCGAAAAAACTAGCGTCGATAGTAGTTAAGACTGACGTCAGTCAGGAGGACCGACGTCGGCAGCAGGGAACACCGACGTCGACAGTGTTGGTAGTCAAGACAGGCGCAAAAACTGACATCGGTTGGATGTAGACTGTGTGGTGACCGAGGTCGGTCACTGTAACGGATTTTGGGCAGACAGCAAGCTGTCAAGGAGTCTCAAACGCCCATATGGAGGATTGAAGATGGTAAGTAAGCCTCAAATTCGTTGTTCTTCTTCTTTATACTTGTTGCTGACTGCAGAGCAGGAAGGATCCAAGAAACAGTGGGAGCATGGCAGGAATAATTTGCAGAACCAAGCGGGAAATTTGGTAGAGTTGTCAGCCAGAAGAAAGCACAGAGATGAATGGATACCTTAGTTGAAGAATAGAGAGAACGGACACGTGATATGGAAGACCAGGTCATATGGTCTTGAGGAAGCTGCAGGACAGTGGTACAGGTTTTGACAGTGGGATGACAAAGCATGACTTCAGTCAATGTCAGGATAACTACTGTGGTTTGCCTTATCAGGTGGATGATGATTGCAACATCATTCTGTTACTGTATGTCGATGGTATGTTTGCTAGCAGGTTTATACATACAGGGTTTTGCTGAGCTAAGGGTAAGATTAGTTCAGTGGTTTGTTATGAAAAATTTGGAGCAGCGAAATTCTTTGGCATGGGGGACATGGGAGATCACAGGTTGATTTTGTCTCCAGTGGGAGCTGATGTGAATCAGGTGTTGGCGAGGTTCATTACGCAAGATGCAGAGCTGGAGCACACTAAAAGCTGGACAGTTCAGTGTCTGAAATCACATGAGGTCTAGTATAGGCCTGAGTTTTCTCAAGCAGTGGGAGTTGTCAGAGAGTTAAGAGCCAATTCAGAGAAGTGGGTTCTCAGGTATTTGAGAGGGACCAGCAACAGGGATTCATGCTATTCAGGGTCAGGACTTCACTACATGCGATTGTAGGTTCGGATGCGGCAGGGTACTCGGATGACAGGAGGTACACCATAGGTTGTGTGGTGGATTGTCTTCAGGATTGATCTTGAAGAGGGATACAAGCCAAAAAATAGATTAGACAAGGTACAGGTACAGATATAATGCAGCTGTTTATCTCCAAGTGGGAGATTGTTAGGTTGTGGAGCTAAAAGCTTCACTGATGCAAGCAAGGAAGGAGGTTGTGAAGGGTTGCGGAGTGTTACTGTCGCCGGCATCGGTCAGGCCAACCAACGTCGACAGAGAGGAGACAGGAAGGCAATCGACGTCAGTCAGAAGTAGGCCGACGTCGGCACCCCTAGGCAGACAGGGACCGACGTCAATCACCTGTGTAATTCGGACTGAGTATGTTACAGGCAGTTAGCTAACGAACCAAGTGTTTGCATGTCAAGAGTCATTTTTAGACTGAGAGCTGTGGATCTAATTATTGTAATTAGGTGTCTAATTATTATTTGCATGAGATCTATTTAAGAGACTCATTGGTTGTATTGTAAACTAGTGCTAGAGAGTAAGAGAGCAAATAAGCTCTTTCAAAGAGAAGAGAGCAATGATGTGTTCTTCCTAGTGCCACAGTACCAAGTGTGAGTGCTGGATTGGAGAATCAGCAGGGTTCTTCATGTATGTATGATCTTGGTCATCACGTGAGCATGGCTACGATAGGAGATCTGCATGGTAAGTAAGATCATTGATTTGCATGTGTATGTGTGTGCAAGGTCAAGCTTCACAGGTGTGCAGAACCAGATTGATTTGCAGGTGTGCAAGATCAGATAGGACAGCAACACAACAGGGAGCAAAATCAGGTGGGATCTACTTGGAGTACAGCGTGTACTTGTGGAGTGCGTGGAACACTTGTGGAGTGCGTGGAGCACAGGTGTAAGGTGAACACCAACTCTGTGTTTGAGTTGGGTGTTGGGACCTAAGAGAGAGCTTTGAAGAAAGATTTATTGTTTATGCCCTAGAGGTGTGGGAACCCTAGAGGTGTGTAAGGAAGAAGAACTGTGGCAGCCTTCTTTGTTGTATTTTCTTCTGAAAGAGTTTTAATACAAGTTGTGTATTGTCTCTCATATCATGTGTTATTTTTGAATTCTAGTTACTTGTGTATTCTAGTTAATTTCTGCATGTTAAGTTGCTTGGTAATCAATTGTGTGCTTCCGGTTATTTATCCCAACAATTTGTGTTGTAGATTTGTTTTTTGATACAAGGATAATGGATTGGATTTAGATTCTAAAATTCTTACCAAAGGTAGAAGAAATAGATCATATACAAGAGGTGATGATGAGGATACAAAACTATGAAGGAGATGTTGCCAAAGTTCTAAATCAATATCATAAATCACCAGATGATTTTTAAAATGCATTTTCCTTTGATAAGTTCTTAGAATTAATATCAATTATGGATCGCAACTCAAAGGGTCTTATAAATTACATAAGAAGTTCAAGGAAAATTGAGGAGTTGGAAGCTTCCAAGGAGCTGAAATTAAAGAAAAATTTGGCAAAATCAAGAGAAGCATTTTTAAGAGAAGAAAAGAGTCCTACAGTGGTGAAAGAGAAATCTAGCAGCAAAAAGGAGCTTAGAAGAAATAATGTTTGCTTCTCATGTGAGGAATCTTAGGAACCTAGTCACACATGTGGGAATAACAAAAGAGATGAATTAGTGATTTCTAATTCATGTTTATTTTGACAGAATGTTGATGAGCCCAAGGAAGATCTTGCTAATTTTTAAGCTCATATTGATGAAGAACAAAAAGAAGTGTTGGATGTAGCATAATCTCCAAGGAAAGAGGAAGAATTAGTGGGACTGCCAGATGGGAATCAATTTGAAGAAAAATCATATTTTATTTCCCATAATGTGTTTGTTCAATGTGCAAGTTCAATGTGAAGGTGGGAGATAAAGACAAATCAGAAGATTTGTTGTGTGAAGAGGAAGAGACCTTAGATGCTCATAAAAAAATGTCTTAGATAATAATGAAACTAAATTTTCATGTGCATTCGTAAGTGAAAAGGAGTACATGATCGTTATTGAAAGTGTTGAGCCTAAAAGCACTGAGTATACTAATTTGGAGTTTGTTAAATCCTTAATTATTGAAGATCTACATGAAGACATTGATCTACAAAGCAACTGGGTGATTATGGAAGATGGCTTTACTATGACAAATGGTGAACCCAGGATCGTGACAACTAAGTGGTTCAAAAAGAAGTTTTCAAAAAGGCCAGCATTTGTCAGTGCATACATAAGCTTGGTTGTTCAATAGGCACAACATTTTCTAAGATTCACACTTGGATGCATATCATGTCAGCTGGTTTGGGATCCTAGTATTTAGAACTAGGAAGTTAACTAGAATTGCTTGAGGACAACCAATCTTTGGGAAGCGAGGATTTGTAATGTCTCTTTTTTCCAAATATGACATTTGAAGAATACCAGTAGCCTATTTTATTCCCATAGTCTATTTTGGTTGTTGTAAAAAACTGTTTTTATGATAGTCACAATTCATAAAAGTACTATTCATGGTGATGTGGCATGGTATTGAGATGGCATAGCAATGAGGTGTTTAGGGTGATGTGGCTTGGCCCACATATGAGTTTTTAATTTTTGAAATTGGAGGAAAGAGAAGTGAGGTGAAATTCTCCACTTAGCCACATGAAAGGAATAATGAAAGCATGTGAGAGACAAATTGATTGAGAATCACATGAGGGCACATGGGAAAGGTTAAAATCAAATCATGAAGATGCCTTGCACATGTGAGAGACAAATTGATTAAGAGTCACATGAGGGCACATAGAGATGGTCAAATATAAATCATGAAGATCTTTTGGCACATGTGGGAGACCAAGGCACCTGTGGAAGATCTTGCACATGGGCAAGACAAATGGAACTATTGATGAATAGTACCCCAACTTCAAGGGTGGCACATTTATTCCTTGTTCTTTAAGTTTTCTCTCCTCTCTCTCTCTCCTTCTTATTTCTATATATAGAGAGTTTCTTCATTCTAATTAATATGCTTGAATATATTTTGTAAACCCTCCTTTGTAAGATTTAAAGTGTTGTTCATTCTTTTAGCCTCTCCTAAAGATGAAAATCTTTGGATTATAGATAATCTTAGAGGATGAAAACCCTCTCAAGATAACTGGTTTTGGTGGTGAAATATTCCTCCCTAGCTGGTCATGGTGGTTGCACTAAAGAACCACAATTAGAGCTTCATTAGAGACTTTGTATCATATTGTTGTAAGCACGTATTGTATTCAAAATATACATATATATATATATATATAATGTGTCTTATTTAGTAGTTGTCATGTTTATTATGATTTCATCATAAGTTTGTAAATGCAACTATATGGTGTGTAATGTTTTAAGTGATAACAAGTGTATGTGTTTATCAATGTAAGTGTGGGATTTGAGAAAAGAATTTAGGAAGTGGTTTGTTAAGTAAATTCAATTTTTAGTAAATATTTCATAAAAAGTGATATTTCAGTGGTATCAGAGCTTGAGTGTATTTTAAGATTTCTCTATTTTGTCCAAGTTGGATTTTATAGTTTTGAATGGATTTAGTAAATATCTCATTTAAAGATATTTCAGTGGTATCGGAGCTGTGTGAGTCTAAGTATTGTATTAGTATTTTATAATTTTATATGTTTCTATCAAATATATCATTTGAGTATATTTCAGTTGTATCAGAACTTAAGTTTTGAGTCTAGATTTCTATAGTTTTATGTGTTTGTAACAAATATCTTGAAAATGGATATTTTAGTGGTATCAGAGTTATTTATCCTACCAACCTGTGCAGTCTATTTGTATTGTAGATTTGTTTGTTGATACAGGGATCATGGGGTGGATTCAGACTCCTAAATTCTTACTAAAGGTAGATGAAATAGATCCTATACAAGAAGTGATGATGAGGATACATAACTATGAACGAGATGGTGCCAAAGTTATGAATTAGTATCATAAATCACTAGATTTCAAAAATGCATTTTCTGTTGATAAGTTCTTGGATTTAAGAGCAATTGTGGATCCTAACTCAAAGGGTCTTATAAACTACATAAGAAGGTCAAGTAAAAAAGAGGAGTTGGAAGCTTCCAAGTAGTTGGAATTGAAGAAAAAAATGGCAAAATCAAGAGAAGCATTTGCAAGAGAAGAAGAGATCTTGCAATGGTGAAAGATAAATCTAGAAGCAAAAATGAGCTTAGAAGAAATAATGTTTACTTCTCATATAAGGAATCTTGGGAGCCTAGTCACATATGTGGGAATAACAAAGAGATGAATTAGTGACTTATAGTTCATGTTTATTCCAATAGAATTTTGATGAGCCCAAGGAAGAGCTTGCTAATTTTGAAGCTCATATTGATGAAGAATAAAAAATGTTGGATGTAGTAAAATCTCCAAGGAAAGAGGAAGAATTCATGGGGTTGCTAGATGGGAATCAATTTTAAGAAAAATTACATTTTATTTCCCATAATGTGTTCATTCAATGTGCAGGTTCAATGTGAAGGTGGGAGATAAAGACAAATCAGAAGATTTGTTGTGTGAAGAGGAAGAGACCTTGGATGCTCATAAATAAAAGGTCTTAGATAATAATAAAGCTGAATTTTCATGTGCATCCGCAAGTGAAAAGGATTACATGATTTTTTTTAAGTGTTGAGCCTATAAGTACTAAGTATGTTGATTTGGAGTTTGTTAAATCAGCAATTGTTGAAGAGCCACATGAAGACATTGATCTACAAAGAAACTGGGTGATTGTGGAAGATGGATTTACTATGACAAATGGTGTACCCAGGATCGTGATAGATAAGTGGATCGAAGAGAAGCTACCAAAAAGGCTAGCATCGGCCAGTGCAGAGATAAGCTTGGTTGTTCAATAGGCATAGCTTTTTTTGAGATTCACACTTGGATGGGTATCATCCCAGTTGGTTTGGGATCTTAGTATTTGAAACTAAGAAGTTAACTAGAATTATTTGAGGACAAGCAATCTTTGGGAATGGAGGATTTGTAATGCCCCCTTTTTTTCAAATATGCCATTTAAATAGTACTAGTAGCTTATTTTATTCCCATAGGCTATTTTGGGTGTTGTACGGAATTGTTTATATAACAGTCACTATTCAAAAAAGTATTATTTATAAGTACTATTCATCTATCACTATTCATGGTGACATGGCATAATATTGAGGTGGCATACTGATGAAATGTTTGGGGTGATGTGGCTTGGCCCACATAGGAGTTTTTAATTGTTGAAAATGGAGGAAAGAGAAGTGGGGTGCAATTCTCCACTTGACCACATGGAAGGAATAATGAAAGCATGTGAGAGACAAATTGATTGAGAATCACATGGGAAAGGTTAAAAATAAATCATGAAAATGCCTTACACATTTGAGAAACAAATTGATTGAGAGTCACGTAAAGGCACATAGATATGGTCAAAGTTAAATCATGAAGATCATTTAGCACATGTGGGAGACCTTGCACATGGGTGAGACAATTGACACTATTGATGAATAGTACCCCCCCTTCAAGGATGGTGCATTTCTTCCTTGTTCATGAAGTTTCCTCTCCTCTCTCTTTCTCTTTTATTTTTATATATAGAGAGATTCTCCATTGTAATTAATATGCTTGAATATGTTTTGTTATCCCCCCTTTGTAGGACCTGATTTTTTGTTAATTCTTTCAGCCTCTCCTAAGGACGAAAACCCTTGGAATATGGATAATATTAGAGGATGGAAACCCTCTCAAGATAACTTATTTTGGTGGTGAAAGATTCCTCCCTAGATGGTCATGATGGTTGCACTCAGGAACCACAATTAGAGTTTCATTGGAGACTTTGTATCATATTGTTCTAAGTAATTGTTGTATTCAAATTATATGTATTATTCAATATATTATGTGTCTTGTTTAGTAGTTGTCATGTTTTTTATGATTTCATCATAAGTTTGTAAATGCAACTATATGGTGTGAAGTTGCATTGTGTAATTTTTTAAATGATACTAAGTGTATGTGCTTATCAATATAAGTGTGGGACTTGAGAAAAGAATTTAGGAAGTGGTTTGTTAAGTAAAGTCATTTTTTAGTAAATATGCTCTAAAAGAGGTATTTCATAAATTTAAATTCAACAAAAAATTATTTCCAAACCTCTACACTCTCTTAAGCTCCAATACCATGATAAAATTCATGAAGCAACATATAATACAGATGACACATGAAATAACGTGGGAAAACCTCAAAAACTTAAAAAACCCACAAAGTGATATTCATTAACTAAGAAACTGTTATCCAATACACACTTCTTCCTTCTCACTTCCTCTCAAGCCTGCCTTCACAAAACTCTTTAATCACTTGAGTATATTTTAATGTGTCAAATATATTTAAACAATAGGGGTAAAACCCAATTTATAGTTAAAATTGAAGGGAGGTGACTATTTTAACCAACAAGTCCATCCATCCTGAAAACATTTTAAATAACTTATAAGTCATAAATAATTTATGTTTTATTATTTATTTATATGATATTTTTAACTTACGTTAATAAATAATAAATAATTATTATTTAATTACATAAAATATACAAGGGTCTATAATAGCACCACTTAGACATTAAATGTTCTAACAGCTTCACATATTAAGATGTATGGCATATACAACAATTGGACATAAAAGATATCCATCCAAGACTCTTCAATCATTTATGAATTTATCTAAACAAGAGATGAATAACACTTGGTATGTTCAATGTAAGCCTTTTCTATAGAGAATTGGTATTAATATCAATCATTCGTCTCCTAATACATTTTCCATCAATGCTCCCTATATGTTGAAAAGAGATTTTCATAAAGGCATCAAGGATGATATCTACAAATTATCCTATATAAAATCAACTTCGACATAGCCATTGAAATCATTTTCAACAAAAAAAACATCTCTACATTAAGCATTATCTTCAAATAGAAGATGGATGTAGTATTACTCCGAAGTAAACCAAACTCTCTTTTGATTTGAAATATCTTTTGGGTCAACTACGGGTTTGTTTTCATTGGCATTACAGGGATTCAAAACACCTTTTTCTATGACATCAATTTATATGTAAACTTTGTAATAATAAACTAGAATCAGAGGAGTATTTTGTATCTTAGTGTCTTGTGTATTATGAGATCCTTGATAGGTTTCACTCCCTCTTAAGAGGAAATCAAGGGTCTCTATGAGATCTTATTCATTATGAGGGTCAAATATATGTAGCTTTATTTATTAGGGAGGACCCAACACAAAGATAACCTCCTCAAGAAATGTCAATGCAATCCTTTGTTCTATGTTTAACTTCATTCTTTTATTCAATCTCATTTTTAACATAGCATTCAGGAATTGTCATTGCAACTCTTTGTTCCATACTTCAATTTCAAACTCATTTCTTCAACCTCATTTTTGGATACACAAATAGACCCATTATTCTAAGTAGAAGGTTCTCCCTTTTTTCTCTTACAAATTCATATTTAAAAATTATTGTTCTTATAATCCTATTAAATTTTTATGGTTACTTTTTGGACAATAAGATGTATACTCATAATCATACTAAAGTAAAATATTAATCAATCTTTAATATATTCCTTTAGATAATGATTTCTTATCGTTTGTATAATTACAATTTTCTTTAAAAAATTGCAACATTAAAAAAAATGCAACATGGAAAGTTATTTCAGGTCTTTTGTTGTGAGTTTTAATAGTTATTTATTATTACTAAAGAGGGTTAACATAGGCTTCTCGTCATTCTAAAAATAAAGGCATCAAATTCTAAAATCATAATAGAGAGAATTAAGCTTTTTTATTGACAATTTGAGAATTACAAAGTGTTGTTCTCTCTCTAGCTTACACAAATAATAATTTTATATATTTTTAAATATCTAGATGACATATAATTATGGATTTCATATTGATTCGTTAGTTTTAATTAAAAGTTAACTTATTTCCGATTCATAATTCTCATCTTTGTAAAAACGTTTACTCCTAATAAAAAACATATAAATATCATATCAAATTTGAAATAATTTATAAATTCTTAAAAAAATTAACAAAAAAAAATAAAATATATTTAAGAGAAGTAATTTGATTTTTTTAAAATTATTTTACAATTCATAAAATAAAAAATATTTTTTTAAATATATATTTATTTATATCTTGATATTTAAAATCCCACTATATACATTTATTTATGCCCCAATATTTTAAATCACCAATCATCATCCAACATTGAAAAATAAAATAGAAATGTATAGCTGTTTTGACACTGACAATCTTATCATACAAAGATACAGTCTTAATAAATAAAAATCCAAACTTTCCCTGCCACATTTTATATACATATTTATTTTTTGAGAGAGAATCTTGAAATTCACATCACGTAAAGCTATTCATATAGGTTAATATGAAGCTCAAAATTTTATGAGTCAATCACCTTTCAGATCGCCAAAAACATTCAGAAGTCAATCACCTTTCAGATCGCCAAAAACATTGAGAAACTTCTTGTTATTAGTACTGGAGGGAAAGACTATTGCCTTCATTGTGCGTTAAATCTTTGTTACTCCCTGATCCACCGACTAATTAAAATTGTTTATTTTTGGTGTTAGGAAATAGTCCAATGTTTTGCACAAATAACTTGCAAAGGGTTTAAGCAAGTCTATTAAATAATATTATTTAACACTCCCTAATTGGTTGCACAATTTGTGTGTTCTTGCAGGGGCGGCAGGTTTATGTGGCTGGGAAGGGCAATGCACCTGATCCAAGGCATCGAGCTCAGAATGATAATGACACATTCACCATTATTGCATTAAATCACATGCACCGTGACAAATACCAATGATGACTGTGTTTTATTCAAGCATTTAGCGCTTCATGCAGATTTTGGTTTAGGGGAGGGCTTGCTTTCTTCACGATGAGTGAGAGCAATAAAATAACAAAACAGGTAAATGAATTGCTATTAGATCATCCTCTGTTTATTTTATTGATTGTGTGAAGTGAGGAAGGATGGCCTGTACGAAACAAACTACTCGAAAGTCCACCGGAGGGAAAACTCCCAGGAAACAGTTTGCAACCAAGATTACTTTTATTTTTGGCCATCCTATCCTTCCCTCCGTGCAATTGTATATGCTTAAGTTTATTTTTCTCAGGGTTTCAAATTTAAATGTTTTGTATATATTGTTGCAGTATCTCGAAATACTGATTATAAAGCTTATTGGCTTGTTCTTGTTTGCTGGTTCATTTACAAATTGTTGTGTACTACGATAGTGCCATATGTGTATGGTTTTTTTGATAATTTATTTAATTTGATTAAGGATATTTTATCTTAATGGTTTTTTATCTTAAAATTTTGGCACAGTCTTTGCCTGCAGGGAACAAGAAGCGGGAAGCGGCGAGCAGTGGAAAGCAGGGATTTGATCTTGGTGACGCTGCAAGGTGCAATTTCCAGATGGTCTTTTTGTTCACTTTTCACAAATTCATGCTCTAAGGTTACAAAAGGTTTTTGCTATGCATATTTTATTAGGGTTTTATTGTTTTTTTTCTGGTTTGTTTGTTTGTTTGTTTAGGCATGTATAAGTGGCTTCTAGGCTGTTGAATCCAGCTTTTACTTTTACTTGTTTTAATTTAAGATTTTAGTGGTTTTGTAAACAAACAACTCTTCATTGTATTTCCTCGAAGAAGTGTTGTCTATCGGCTTTTTTTTTGGGATGGGTTTCAATAGGGATTTGATGAATTGGGTGTTTGAAATTTTTGTTTTCTGGGCAGTGATATGTCGGTGGCTATGGTGCATGATGTTTTTATGAGATGGGGGCTAGGAAGCATGTGCCTAGGGCTGTGTTTGTAGATATCGAGCCTACTATCATTGATGAGGTTCGAACCAGGGCTTATTAGCAGTTGTTCCATCCTAAGTAGCTAATCTCAGGTAAAGAGAATGTTGTTAGGTAAATGTTTATGTTTTCCTTTTGCAATTATTTGGTTTCAAATGTTTGTGATTTTAAACTTGAATAATGATTTTCAAAACAATTGGAGAAGCCTTCAGAAATGGTAGATTGGAATTAGTGAAATAGTGGTATTAGGGGAAAACGGTGTTGTTGCACAATGAACTTGGTGGTTATTTTAAAAGTTGTCAATTTTTTTCTTAGCCATTGATATCCATGTCTTATGTTTTATATGTGTTATTCCTAGCACTCATACATAGATGCTAAATAAGCATAACTCTGTCAAGTCGATAATTATTATTTTCTTATGGTTAGTTAACATCCTAATGTACTCTATGTTTTTTTAACTAGGAATCCAAAACTTGATGGGTTGCATTGACAACATCAAAATTAAGAAGACTTTGAAGAAATGGTTTTTAAATAAAGCAGAAGGTTGGGTGACACATTGGATTGTGAAATCTCGTAGGTAAAGCCCGTACATTTTAGATCTAGAACAAATAATCAGTTTACAAGTACTTTGTAGGGAGAACCTCCTAATGTCCTTAAAAAGAGCCCTGTTTATATTCATTTTTAATGGTATGGCATTTGGAACATAGTGAAATGATATTCTTACTGATCCCTTGTTCTTGTCTCAAATTCTCCCTTACTTTGGTGCACATCATCAACCCCTTATTCTCCAAGTTTGGCATTTGTTGTCTCTATAAGTCTCTCTCAAAGTTGTATTGGATTTTGGCAATGTATTGACGGCTTGTTCAGTGCTCCTCAAATTAATAAGGATGGTTGTGCTTATCATGACTAGATTATAATTTCATAGTTCCCTTGTTGAAAGTTTTGTGACTATAATTATTTCGGTTTTACTTATGTATGAAATATTCCCTCTGATCTTGATTTATCTTTATATTACATCTATGATATATTGATGCAGAGACAACATCCTTTAACACTCGACATGTTTGATCAGATTATTAATGCATCAAAAGGGAAACAAGTCTAGTGTTCCTAGACTATGATGGCACCTTGTCACCTATTTTAAATGATCTTGATAAGGCTTACATTTTTGACAAGGTAATATGTATTTTCTTACCCTCATTTATTGAGCATATGTTTATGCTTGATTAAAAATTGTTCTTTTTTAACTTCCTTGCATATGTTTAAGTTAAGATTTCTTGGAATGCAAATATGAGATTATTTTTAAGCTTAATTTGAAAATCACCTAAAAGTAGAACACATATATCAGATTTCCATTTTTAGATGCATAATACATATTACTATTTGTTAATACCCAATAATAGTTATGGCTTATATATGAATATGCCCATTGCCCAAAAAATTGGTAGCGGTTAGTTTACCAAATTTAAAATTAACGCTAATGATGTAATGAATAAAGGTGCATCGCAAACCCATGTCAAATTTTCGCTGAAATTATGCAAACCCATGTCAAATTTCAACTAAATTATGCTTCCCCCGTTGCACTTATCCCCCTTCATCCCTCCCTCCCGCCTCCCGCTCGGCCGCCCCCCGCCCCTTTCCCCCCTCCGCCGCCCCCGCCTCCGCACCCCTCCCATGCAAATATGTGGTTTTTTTGGCTTGCCCATCCTCCTGTGTTTACATGAATCTCTCTTATATTGAATTTTCTATCTAATTGATGGCATTGTATGAAATGGAGATCAGAGCTAATATAAGCCACCACTTTCTTGGATGGCTTCACAGTATAAGAATATTAGCAATGCCAGTACAATTCTGATCATTGGAGGTGGACTGACTGAATGAATGCATTGATTTGTAAAGCCTCTTGGAGTCAACCACCACCTATACCACACAAACTGGGTTGAATTTCTATGCAAATTGTCATTTTGTGTGTTAGAAGGTGTGTTTCTTCATCTTGGCTTCAAGAATCTATTTTCAATTAATCATTTTATAAGCAAGGCCACCTCAAAGTAGATGAATCTCTGTGATTAAGAGGGAAAACCAATATCTTTGCAGTTGGAGACATTACAGACATTAAGGTAGGTTGAAAGCCGTATCCTTACTATCCTAAATATAAATATTTTTTTTCGATGGACCCATGTTTTCTTTCAATCCCTTAGTTGATATAAGATCAAATCTAAGTAACTGAAATTGTTTTTCTGTATATTGAGATTGATTTCCTGATGACTAGAATAGGGTTTTCATAAAATAGGAAATAAATCAAGGTTTCTTGGTTGATAAGCAAGCAAAAGTTGTGGCTACCAATATTCAGACTTTGATTAGGGGATCTACCCAGAAGTTGAAAACATACAAGGTTTCCAAACTAATGGGAATCATATCCCTTGGAATCATGATTGGTCGCCTTCCACATAACTAGTCCAAGTACGAGTCCTTACATCTTGCATTCATTGGTTGATAATATTCACTGAAGCTATTGCCCTGCAAGGACTTGGCACTTCATGCCCCTTGTTTGTTTAATTCTTAATTATTCATAACTTAAAGACTATATAAACTCAATCCATTTTTTATGTAGATATTCATTTTATTTTCTCATTGTTTTCAAAACTTAAAATCACCATACAATCTTTCACATCTTCCCCAACAATACACAGTTAGTTGTCCACTTCTTACAATTATTCCTTATTGGAGTTCCATTCTAGTTTCATCAATTGATTGTAGACCTGTATTTTATATTTAATTATAATTATTATAATTACATACATATTAATAGAGACATCTTAAATATATCTATCTGAAATATATTTTAAGATATATTGATTGGAAGGTTTTTACCTTAAATTTTTCATATATTACATTTATTAATAATTGTATTACTTTTTTCTTTAATTTTACATTCACTGGTGATAATGGCATCTATCTAACTACATTTATATGTTAGGTTTGAAAAAAAAATTGAAGAAAAAATGAGCTCTAATTCTACTATATGACCAAAATATTGTAATTTTTTTATTGGCTTCTCCAAACAAAAAAAAAGAAATCTAAGTGATAGTCAAAGGTACATCAAATTTAAAATTCAAATTGACATGTGACAATGAAATAGACATCAAATTTAAGATCAAACTTAAAAGTGAACAACTGACTCTATTACACTCCATCCCATGATTACTATGATAGAATGCCTATGGACATAATTATAATTATAACTTTACTGAATACATTTTGAAGAGAATATTTGTGAAAGATTATGTCTTCTGAATAGTACCATATTTATTCATTGTGACATTGACAATCTGTATCATATAAAATTATTTAAGAAAAATAAAAGTTATAACTCGAATCAAATCTTAATCATGACTAGATAATTATAAAGATGCAAGAAAACTCTATATTAAAAAGAATCAAACCTTTGATCGTGGCTAGATAATGATAAAAATATCAAGAAACTCTTTATTAAAAATGCAAGAAAAAACATCTAACCTTTTTATAAAAAGAATGAGATTCATATAAATTAAAATGAAAGTAAAATAACAATCACTTTTTGAATCTTAAAGAAATTTATAAATTTATTGCTCATATCTATATTTTAATTCTCCTAAGATAAATTTATTCATATTTATAATGATAAAGATATAAAGACACTCACTATTAAATATAGAGAGAAAACATCCAACATTTTTTTAAAAGAATATGATTCAAATAAATTGAAAAGAAAGTAAAACAACAATCACTTTTAAATTTCAAATAACTTTATAAATGTGTATATATATATTTATATTGTTAATTTTTGTAAAATAAATTTATTTACACTTATATTATTAATTTTTATAAATTATTGTTAATTTTTTTAAGATAATTATAATCCTTTTTTGTTTGTTTTTTTAATAAGATTCATATAACTTAAAATGAAAGTAAAATAATAATCTTTTAAATTTCAAATAAATTTATAAATTTATTTCATATTTATATTATTAATTTTTATAGGATAAATTTATTCATATTTAAATTCACATAAATTGAAATAAAAATAAAATAACAATCATTTTTTAAATTTCAAATAAATTTATTTATATTTATATTGTTTATTTTTATAGGATAAATTTATTCATAATTATATTGTTGATTTTTGTAGGATATTTATTTGTGTATGTTTTAGGTTTTATAATTTAATAACATTCTCTTCATAAATAAATTTTATTTAATTTTTTATTTATATATTTTTAGTAATTATTATAAAATAAAGAAACTTATTTAACACACAAATATAGTATATATTTGTTAGTTAAAAAAACGATCTATAAAATTTAATCAATTCTTTTGAATTTTTTTTTAGAGCTTCTCATTTTTTAATTTATTTTTTCATTGAGATACATGAGAAGCAGAAAACCCAAGGCTTGCACGAGCACAGAAGCAGCAATCCTGTCATTTCCCGGAGTTGGAATGAGCAGAATAAATAAGATTACAGCTGTGGCGATTGAAGCTCAGTCCGCCATCTTCAACCAACACAAAATCTGCAACTCAGATTTCGTTTTCAGAGTCGCCTCCGCTCATAACTATGAGAGGAGATCGTATCTGAAAACATGTGTTGAGATTACACGGCTTGTTATACATTAGGGAGTTTATGAAAGAAATTTGGAATGTTATATATGAGGAAGTTTATGAAAGAAATTTGGAAAATTACAATTTTTTGTTTTATGGTTTTTATTTTAGTTTTAATTTATATAATAGAGATTTATAAATTTTAGATAAATTTAATTTGTATAAAGGATTTAAATTATTGTTAATAAAAATGTTTTATTATTTGGAGTATTATTTTTAAATAGAAGATAGATGTATTATTGATTTTAAATAAATCATTTTTATTAAAAAAAATTATAGTTAAATGTAGGTATTCTCTTATTAATTTTACATGGAGTGAGAATAATTCATTCTCCAACATCAACATATGTACAAATTTTGTAAAAATAAGTTAAAATAGGAAAATAATTGTTTATTTAGATGTTTATTGTATGATGAGATCCATGACAAGTTTTACCATTTTTTAAGAAGAAATCAAAGCCTTCTACAAAATCTTATTCATTATAAGAGTCAAAGATGCGTAGCTCTTTAAAGATGATTCAATATAATTTTTTCTCCTTAAAAGTTGTGAATATAATATATTCTTTCCCTTCACCTACCCTTGCCCCATTCCACTCGGCAAAAGAAGATAGGAGCGCAGAAAATAAGTGCAACTGCAAGTAGAAAACGCAGTAGACAGAGAAGAAAGAGAAGAGACAAAATAGACAAGGTTCTATACATCTAAATTTGTTCGCTTCATTTATTGTCACTAATATTACTATTAGTCAACAGTAATTTTACTTATTTTATTTAATCTAATCTTATTTATCTTCTCTAATTCCATCCTAATATCACCTATTTTAATCATTTATCTAATATCCACATTCTTCATTCTTCATCCACTAACCTTATATTATCCCCACAAATGTATTAATTCTTCTAATCATGTCTTATCCACTAACTAATCCCACTTGCCTATTATATTAGAATTTTAAATTCTAATCCCACCTACCCTGGCCTATTCCTAGGCTTTCCTACATCCCTAATCCCTAAACACCTATCTAATCACCTACTAATATTGTTTATCCCTCCTAATGGATTTTAGAATTCTCTAATTATAGAATTCTCTCTATCTTAGCCCTTCCTCTCTAGAAATCTCTATTCTAAAAGTTTCCAAGAAAATTTTAATTTATTGGATAATCCTCCACCATTGATCCTCTTCATTCCAACTTTGAATATTGGTCATTGATTTTCTCTCCATGGCCTATTTAAATCTACCCCCTCTCTATTGCTAAAATAATCATCATTATCATAAGCTCTCTAAGTCTTCATACTATCATTGAGTCCATGAATCCATGTCATCTTAATCAAGCAAGCATCATGTTAAAAATCTAAGTCTTTGATAAGCAATCCATAATCTCCATCCATAATCATTTAGTCTTTTTATTGTTTGAATCTTGATTGGGAACCTTTAGTTTTAGGTTAGAATGTTGTTTTAGATGTTCATTTTATGGCATTTTGATCAAATGGTTCTCGATTTTAATGGTAAATTGTAGATTTTGACATTTTTTATTAAATTACAAAATCAAAAATCCATAGCTCAAATTTTCCATCTTACATTTTGGTGACCACAGTGGGAACCCTCCTCTTAAGCTGACATTTTGTGTTTTGACTGTATTTGCTTAAAGTTGCAGGTCAAATTGAAGTGAATTGGGACTCAAATTTTCAAAAATCTCATCCTTTAGGGGAAAGGTGGTATTGATCTACAACTTGTGGTTTTGAAGAGGTGGTTTTACACACCCAATTGTAGTTTTGCCTAACCGCCAACCCTGACTACCAACCGTGACTGTTATTTTGGTAGTTTTTTGCCCTGTTGCAAAATTGCATCTCATGAACTGCAGTTTTGACTCTTAAATGCAGTTTTGCTCTCGATAAGTGTGGTTTTGCCTTCATGAAATGTAGTTTTGATCTAGGCATAAAATCATTAATTAAACTTGGGGTTTTTAGGTTAATCTGATAATTTTTGTCTTTTGTTTGGCTATTATTTGGTTGCAGGAAGAAGGATTTTTTTCAGACAAACCCAACCCCTCAAATCACCCTTTTAAATTCCATTGTGCAATATCACCTATTGTCAAAGGCAGTTTTGAATCTTAACTATGGTTTTGAAGTCAAACAGGTGGTTTTGACTATACTTAAAAAAACTAAGTATTGTTATTCATCTTTAACAACTTATCCTTTCTTAGTAGTTTTGATCAATGCTTAGCTTTGTAAATAATCATTATTTATCTTAGATATCTAAACATCCATTTGCATATATCTATTTTAAATCTGTTTGGAACAAAATCGCATCTTGTAAAATGCAATATTAACTATCATAGTTGGTTTTATAGATCTACAGTCAATTTTGAATCAAGGCATTAAATAGAACATTTGTCTAATCTACATCTAATATAATCTTGATTTTATCATTCTATAATTTTTATCAGCATTTTATAAATATTTTAAATCACTCTGTAGATTTTTTTCATTCTACTATTAAATTTATTGTCTCCCTCAAGTTGCAAAATCGCATCTTGCAATCAACGGTATTGACCTTGACTTGCGGTATTGCTTTGACCACCACCAGCTTTGCCTAACTGCACAATTACCGTTAAGTTGACTGCTTGTAAAATTGCATATTGCAAAGTTATGGTATTGACACTAAGTTGAGGTATTGTTTTGAGCACGAACGGTTTTGTCTAACAATGCAATTACCAATAAGCTAATCGCTTGTAAAATTGCATATTGTGAAGTTGCGGTATTATAGTCTTTGAAATTGATTTTGAATAATCTAACTGTGTATTTATGATTTTGCATTCATTTTTCTCTTCAAAATTGTCCTTTCTTGAGTCCATTTTAAGATCATTTTCAATGATTTTTGTGTCATTCCAAGCATTTTGAAAGTCTCAAATTGTGTTTGGCTTCAAGGGTGTTGCCCCTAGACCCCACCTGGTTCTACAACCAATCCACTAGGGGAACTGCCCCTTGAACCTGTTGGGGGCTGCCACCCCAAGAACCCCACATTGTGGCCCCTCATCTAAAAATGTTATAGTGCAAAATCACGTTTTTTTTTAGTGTTTTTATTAAAG
The DNA here is from genome assembly GCA_037957365.1 of Torreya grandis. NCBI lineage: Eukaryota > Viridiplantae > Streptophyta > Pinopsida > Cupressales > Taxaceae > Torreya > Torreya grandis. Next base: position 2,129,666 of record JARHVA010002611.1, read on the forward strand.
TTTATTGGACTAACTTTGTGTTTCTTACAGGGGTGAATCTAGTGGCAATTTTGACTTGTTAACATCGTATCTTGCATGTCATATTTTTGTCTAACATCTTATCTTGCACATCATATTTTTGTCTAACGTCTTGTCTTGCAGGTGATATTTTTTGTATAATGTCTTGTCTGGTAGGTTATCCCTTAAAATTGCCAATTAAAACTACTAATCACTTGCCTTGTAGGACACCTATTAAAGATGTTGGCATTTTAAAAATTATCTTGTATATATCATATCTAAATTAATCGATTAATAAATCTTTTTGTCTACTTGTTTGTCACCTGAGGGCTACGATGGTATATGCTCTCCTCTTTGTGCCTTTGTGATGATTCTTGGAAGATCAAAAACACTAATAAACCCTCCTATTTTTCTTTATAGGGGTATCATGACGTGGAAGTGATTTCCACGTACTTGTCATAGTCTTAGGGGGATAGTAACCATATATTTTATCACCACACACTAATCCACACTCTTGGCAGAGTATAAATATCAGGTACCAATGTCATTAGGCTAAATGATTGACCCCATATAAGTCTTCAGTGAAAGAAAAGAGTTAATTCTCTGAACTAAGCATTAGACAACACCCTATACAAATTTAGGCTCCACTTAGCGTATATTAGGGACACCCCTAAAGAGCCGGTTCAAACTTAGCATAAGACCATCAACCATAACAAGCGACTTGTTGTCAGAGTTAGTATCAACTTCCAAGTGATCGTCATGTGAAGACAGGGTTGAGAGGGTTGGAGAGATTCTATAACGAGTCATCGACCTATAGCCTCACTCATGAAGCTGTTAAACAATGTATTCATCAAGTTACACACCCAAATCAGTTTACTAGTGATAGGTTTGTGGTTTGCTTGATTTGGTGAGTGTTATACTAGACCAATATTATTTGTGAGCCAAGTCAGCCTTTTACCCAAGCCTATGCACACGTATCTAGGTCTCCTTCACATATCATCATCTTGTATATCTTTATCTCATCATCATCATATTATCCTTTTATACATATTTTCTTTGTACATCCTTTTACACATTATCTCATCTTGCTTCTCATCCTATGTCCCACCACCCTCTTGTCTTAGTCACATCTTAGTCTAGTCTCATCCACCAATCATTGGTCATACCCCCTATCTTTATCATAGTCTAACTTTGACTAAGTCCACCTCATCCATAACCAATCATTTGTCTTGATCTTGTCTTGCCTAGTCACCTTATCCACCATCTTATCAACTTAGTCATAATCATAGTCCAACCCAATTCATCCCCTTGTCTATGTTAAAACACAACTAAATACTGAGAGGAGGGGTGAATCGGTATATCAATTAAAACTAGTTATTTAAATAATTTAAATGCATATTAAAATATATATGCAAATCAAATCAAATATGCAAAGATCATACACACATAAATACTCATAATATCATATTTATACGTGGAAAACCCAAAGGAAAAAATCACCGTGAGAATAGCTGCTAGAAACTACTCTTTTAATCTAGCCTCACAGTCAAAGCCTCATTAGCAAAACCTCATTGGTTACACACTTAAGGGCACTGATCCTAAGGAGACACCAATCCCCTACTTTAAGAGCACCAACGCCCTAACTGAGCACCAACTCATCTTATCCTCACTGATTACAATGTTTAAGGGCACCAATCCTAAGGAGACACTAATCCCCTAACTGAGCACCAACTCAGCTTGTCTGATGGCACCAACCAATCATATATATGGAGCTAAAACTCCACTATACAAAATAGATTCATAAATGAATCCAACTTTGTTTTATCTATTACAATTCTAATATGTAACTGCTCATTCTCTATACATTATCTTTGTGTGCCTTTCTTCCTCTCTGCCCCTCTCTCTCTTTGTCTATATATGTATCTATTTGACACACTTCATCTCTCTCTGCACTTCTTCCTCTATGTTTGTATATTTTTGTTTGACATAATTCCAATGGCTCCAACAACTTTTCCTTTGTCCTAGATATCATATATATAAACAAATGATCTAGGGTTCCATATCTTGTATATGTTCACACTCAGACTATAACACATCATGCCAATTTTGGACTTTAGTTCATTAAGACTTGATTTGTAAGTTTTTCATGTCTTGATTCCATGCATCACATTGTAATTGCAGGTCTCTTTACTATCTATAGCATTTGTTAGACTGAAGTTTTGATGCACGGGCTCTTTAATGTAGATTTGATCGATTAGATTGATCAATCTCGTTGTCTGTGTCGAGATATAGAACTTATATGCAATTTCTTGCATGTTTCTCCACTTGACCATTGGAATTTAAACACTTTAAATATTGGCCTTTGATCTCTTTCACGTCATCTCTAAGTTCTCTTGCTCCGTTGGATCTTTGTATGTTGTTGAACTTTAATGTTCCACTCTTTAAAACGCGCCTGTCGATCTACACATCCTAGCTCCTGCATGCCTTTGGATCTTCAAAGATGCACGTTCTTTATCTTGACTTGGTCATTAAACTTCGACACTTTGACCTTGTCTCACTACTTCTTACATCTTTTGATCACTTTCACTCTGTCAATATTCTCAAACATGCTTAGTTTTTAACTCACCACTGTGTCGATAAACATCAATCACTTTGTTCCATCTGAGTCCACTCACTTCATTAGATCTTTCTCATCCAAGATTTTACGTGCCATTGGATCTTCAAAGATGCACAATCTTTACTTCTGTCTAGTTGTTAAATGTCAAGCTCTTTATAGCATTTGAGTCCATTCACTCTGTTGGATCTCCTTTGCATGATCACCCATCCACAGTTAGATCTTCTGACAAGCTCTATCATTAACTCTGAAAAGCTTACGTGCATTGAGTCTCTATCTAACAAGCTCTATGAATGCGACACTCGTCACTTACACGCTCACTCGGAGCTCCTTTTGATAATTTGACTTCATCACACTCCGTTGGATCTCCAATGTCTGATTAAACATGAGCCGTTTGATCTTCCAACTAGCTCAAACTTTATCTTTGACATGCTCACTCTTATCAATCCTCTATCTGATAGACTCATGTGCTTATAACACTTGGCATTAGCATGTTCACTCGGAGGGACCTTTGACACTTTGACTTTGCTTCACTTCATTGGATCGTCTGCGTATGATGAAGCACGGGCTGTTGATCAAGCTAGGACATATATTAAGTCTTAGACTTAGGAAAATATAAATTCCTTTGATCATTGTTCGACGCTGATAATTGATAGGTCAAGGAGCCAATTTCTTAACGACGATATGGACTTAAGTTGTACCTTAAGTTACCGGTTCCTGACTATACCAAGTCAACATTAAAATAGAAATTTGCTTTGTTGATGCCATGGCTTAAACCTTTAGGGTGTTAATGAGAAACTCTATCCAGTCTAAGAGCAAAGATAATTCAATTTTGAGCTCATTCCTTCTCAATTGACCCTGCAGTCCATATATTCAAGAAGCTCATGAAAAACCTATAACATATCTAGTATCTATTTCTTTTGCAAATGTCCATAGATGATCTTTGTAAAATCATGACAACTTTGCATGACCGTGTGCAGATTTTGTCTAAGTATGGAGACAATTTCATTTCATCTGGAAGGCTAACTTTGCACCTGCATAACTCTTATCGCACTTAGTCGAATGACCTGCAAATTAGTGCATATGATCCTCTTACATAGGGGATTCCATCCATATATCCAATTGCTCCTGAAACCTTCATAGGCGCAAGATATGTCTTCATAAAAATGCCTTTGAGCTTTTTCTTACAAACTGCAAATTTGACTAAGTGTTGGAAAACACTGTCAAAATGCCTTGGATCCATACTTTGCTCAAGCATATCTTTTATCGCACTACATCACGTGACCTAAGATTTAACGCATATAAACTTGGCACAAAAATGAATAGACCCATGTGATCATTTTGTCCTAACACCTCCGTGTGTGCAAATGTTGACCTCATCAATATGCTTACTTGTCATTTCATATCTGGACCCAAAATGTCTAGATGATCATTATGAAGAACCAGATGAATTCCATTCATACACACAAACAATCCAATCATCCTTGACCTCTGATAGGATCCTTTGCATATCCTCTAATCACCATATACAATCCTGAACATCAATGACATGCTCATAAAGTCCCTTTTGACATCAATGGCAATCATATTTCAAACAGTCTTATACTAGTCCTCTCATCAAGTCTGTAGTCATACTTTGGTCTCCATCCACATTGGAAAAAACATTGTTTATTTATCAGGGTCCTCATCGCTAGCTTGCTTATGTCTAATCAAGTTTGAATCATAATCACAATCCTATCAACATACCAATTGAATCATCCCATCCTATTTGAGTCGATCATATTAGTCTTAAGCTAGTATTAATCCAATCAATCCCTAGTCGAAATCAGTCTCTTGGGCCAGTCTAGCCCATAATCATCAAATCGTAGAACTTATCATAGCTTGCCCAATCGAATCGAATCAAAATCATTAAGGTCTAACTCACATCCTAATTTGGTCTACTTGATCTTGTCTTACTTCATCTAACATCACATCACATCACACATCGAGTCAAACTTGAGATCACACTAGAGCAAGCCTTTGTCCAAATTTGTTCCACACATTCCATCATCATCCCTTAGTCTTTTCATTCAATCCCCTGCACCTGTCGATTGGGGTCGGTGAACCACATCATCTGTACTTTCTCCTATCTTTATCCATGGCATCCAAAACAAATTTGGTCAATACCCTGATTGAGTAATCCCTCATCACGAATAGGGATGTACTCCCTTCTCATTTCCTTGAGATGACCACTCAACATCCTACAAACTTCAACCCCATCGACCTAACATTATTTCCAATTTGCACCCATCTTCGTCAGTCAACTCTTAGTCTTCACACCATCTAGTCCCATTCAAATCCTCCATTCACCAATCATATCCAGTCATCTACCCCTTCCTATACTAGCAAAGGGAATCCTATTATGTCCACTTCATCTAATACTAGTATACTCACCCAATCACGTCAACAACCATCTGATTTCAAGTCCAATGCTTCTGCATCCAAGTCATGAAGTGAAGAGAGCCCCTATGCTCCTCTTCCTATATCCTTAGAAGCCCTCTTCCAATAACTTGTTGTTGTCAACATGATGGTATATCCACCCATACGGCATCTTAATCCTGCCAAGTCTAAGCCTTCTTGGTATAAACCTAACCACTACTATGTATATCACCAAACCTGGGGATATACCACTAATCGATGTTATAATTTCCAAAACTATGTCCAAGACCTCATCTACTATGGTGACATAGAAATTGAGTATGAATCAGATTAGTCTACATCCCTCGGTGAACAAGAAGAGGAATGCCAAGATTCCATTCCCGATCAAGATCAAACCCTTCCATTTCCAAGCCAAGGTCAAGAACCACATCCATCTTCCATGGTCCCCCCATCTTCAATAAATCCTCCATCGATGACAACTCTATTTCCCATAAACTGAGTCCTCCCATCTCTCATGAGTCCTTCCATGGGTCTATCTTTTTCGAACCTATTGTCCCTCAATCATCATATCAACTACCCCATGTTGAGAAGTCACTTGCAGACAATAAATCTTCTACTAGTAGCATCACGTCATCAGAGTTAGAATCAAAGTCAATACAAGTGTTATCTACATCAGGATCATGCTCAATAGTATTTGAATCAGATTCCTCATCAGAAACATCATCCCTCATAAATATTACAGTAGATGATGACTATGCCTAGCCTTTTTAATATACCTCCAATTCGGATGACAATCAATCACCAGGCATATTTTTTTAACCAAATCAGAATGATGAAGTGTACTACATCTAGTCCTACATTTATCTATTGAAGATTGTCAAAGTGAATATGATCCTGCATTTGATGTGTACTACATCCAGTCCTAGTGATCCTTTTATTGATCTTGAGGTGATATTTTTTTATGTCAAAATTGGGTCTCCTAGGAACCCATATGAGGACCATGCTTCCCCATTACCACTCATTGACTTCATCATACCATCTTCCTCAATGACCCCTTCTTCCTATCAATGTTCATTTAATCACCTCCCTCTATAGTGATGTAGCCTCAAACCATAGCTCACTCTTTCTCACAAATTCAACTCATGAATTCAATCACAAATGCAATAAATCTTCATTAATGTCCTCACAATTACAAAGCTTTATCAACAAATCTTACCTCTCATTACAAGCTTCCACAAGCTTCCCTTAAACACACATACATACTTGGCATTCCAAACCAAGGAGGTCATTTAGGCTTCTCTCTAAGCCTATCCCAAACTCGCCTATCTAAGCATGGAAAGGATACAAACATGTATAGAAAAAGCATGAGGAAATAAGGGAGACAAAACAACCACTAAATCCCATATCCCACATGGAGAGGAATCATGAAGGAAGAATGGTCAACATAACATCTACACCCCACATCCACTTGGGTGAATCATGATAAAGATGAAAGGACTAAAGACCAAGAATGCTACGCCACATTCCACATGGGAGGAATGTTGACAAGGAACAAAGGCTCCACCAAGGAAAAATATGCCACCCTTCACATGTGAACATGATTGAGTGAATAGTAAAATCTAGTCACATGTCAAAGGTCAAAAGGGAAGAGCATTTCCTTTGACAAGGTTGGTCCACCACCATGTGTTCCATGTGACTTCATAGAAATGTGCCCCATGCCACCTATGCAATATGGAATAGTGTCGTACAAATAGTGTTTTACCTCCACATCATTTTTCTCTAGTTGAAAGCAACTCAGTTGCTGCGAGTTGTCCTGATTGTATATGTGCAATTTATTCTGAAAAAAGAAAAAAACACGCCATTTTATTTTTGGGTGATGCAAGATTGTTCGATCCCTTGGATGCTCATGCATCAAACATCCAAGGTAAATCATATGATCTCTTGATCACATAGATGGGGTGAGTGGTAGAACCACTCTTTCAGTCACTAGGTGTAATAACCTTAGCATCCCCTTCCAATACACCACATACACTCGAAGAATTTCCTTCTTCCTCCTCCCCTTCTAGCATTGCATATTGGTCTCAAAATGGTCCTCACAAGACCACAAACCATCCTCCTCTAAAAACATATACATATTCCAATGGACTTATATGTAGGCCAAATCCCACCATCTTAGACCGACCTCCTCCAAGATGATCTATCATGCACCTCATAATTTCACATGAGCTCTAGCCCACCACTAACCGTCCACCTCCACATAAATCCCACCTGGATTTCTTCATCCATCATCCAACCACCTATTGGATCTTCCACAACATCACTAATCACAATCACTTGTATCTCCTCTCTCATGTTGCATCATCTATCATATCCTCATCCATCAAAATCTCCACATGTGCACTCTCTTGCACAAAAATCTCCTCCGATGTTTCTACAAAATAATCTTGCAACTCGACCTAGTTGCACTTTCCATCTACTTGCCATACCTCATGGCTACAATCTCTCTCTATTTCCACACTCTTTTCATGTGCATTTACTTGCACATCCACCAAGATCTCCATGTGTGCACTCACTTGCACCACATCCTCTTCATCTAAAGCTTCCTCCAAAGAAGCTTGCAATTCTTCTTGGTTGCTCCCCTCATTCACATGTATATCCTCTTGGATGCCTTCCTCTATCTGTGACTCCACATGGCTGCAATTTTCATCTTCACTCTCATTAACACTTTCCCACATAATTTCTTCCCCATATTCAAACAACGGGTCACCTTCATCAGCTGCAACATAAATCAGCTTTCCCTCTTTTTCAAGCTTCTTGTCTTCTCTTAATTCTTGGAGCTTCTCCATCTACTCTCTTTGCATTTTTGGGTGCACAAACTCACCCACCAACTTGGAAACCTTATGTTCCCAATTCTTCACCTTATCTTTTCCTCTCCTCTTTCTCTCTACTTAGTGATATTCCCAACACTTGGATGCAACTCCACTCATCCTCTTGCTTGCAACTTTCACCCTCATGGGGTCTTCAATATTCTCCTCTTCAAAACATATCTCTAACTCAACTATCCATTGCATGAGCCCTTTTAAACCTTCTTGCCCACATAACATAGGCATTCCTTCATCCTTCTTCTTCATATTCATACCTGCAAAATAAAAAACACATTCACATCCTCAACAAAATCCTCTCCACAGGATTCTTAGTTGCTCTCTCAAATTTTCTTCACAATCTCTCCCAAGGAATCAAAAATTGCTTTAATACCAGTGGATGTGGCCTCAAACCACAACTCACTCTTTCTCACAGATTCAACTCATGAATTCAATCACAAATTCAATAAATCTTCATTAATCTCACATTACAAAGCTTTATCAACAAAGCTTATCTATCATTACAAGCTTCCACAAGATTCCCTTAAACAAACATACATACTTAGCATTCCAAGCCAAGGAGGCCCTTTAGGGTTCTCTCTAAGCCTATCCCAAACTCGCCTACCTAAGCATGGAAAGGATACAAACATATATAGAAAAAGCATAAGGAGATAAGGGAGATAAAACAACCACTAAGACCCACATCCCACATGGAGGGGAATCATGAAGGAAGAATGGTCAGCATAACATCTACGCCCCACATCCACTTGGGTGAATCATGATGAAGAAGAAAGGAGTAGATACCAAGAATGTTGTGACACATTCCACATAGGAGGAATGATGACAAATAACAAAGGCTCCACCAAGGAAAAATGCACCACCCTTCACTTGTGAACACTATTGTGTGAATAGTAAAATCTAGTCACATGTCAAAGGTCAAAAGGAAAGAGCATCTCCTTAGACAAGGTTGGTCCACCACCATGTGCTCTAAGTGACTCCATAGAAATGCGTCCCATGCCACCTATACAATCAAGAATAGTGTTGCATTAATAGTATTTTACCAACACATCATATAGGGATGAACAGGAACATACATTGTTGGACCCTTCCTTGAGCAACATAATATGTGCCATAAATACAAAAGTCCAAGATCATATTCAAAAAGTCATACGTGATGCTCAAATAACCTTTGATGTATCAAGACAAAATCAAGAAAATGTAAATCATCAACCTAACCAAACATTGTCTTCCCCTAGTGAAACCATATTTGAAGCACTAGGGGACCATCAAAGTCAAAATAATTATCATCTATCAAGTCAAAGATCAATCTCCTCTGGTCAAGCCCAATCTCAGGCACCAAGGGTGATCAAAATATAATCAGGTCACTAAATCAAAACACTATCAGTATGGTCGATAATCCTTTAAATAATCAGATCAAAGATGAATCACAAAGTCAAAGTGTCTTGGGTCTCTTACAATCTTTTGTCATATGGCACCAATCAAATACGGAACATCCAACATCTCCAACGATGTATGCGACTATTAGTCCCACTTCCCAATCACCCATCACACCTCCCTATCATGATCCTATCATCCATTCAAGTCCTATACACCACCATCAACATCAAAATCTAATCTAATCCATACCTCACATCACCTTCTCATGAAACATTGTCTCTCGTAGAGGTGATGAAGATACCTTGTCTAGATGACTAGAGGGATTTTAATCGAGAATCATCAAAGGTCACAAGGACATCAATACATCCAAAACTAACAACATGGTCCTAGCATCACATCTCTCCAGAACGGGTGTCGATTGAAAGATCAAGAATGCATATGCATCCTGCATCTTGCCAACCTCTAATAAATTGAGATGCCATCAAAAAAGTCAAAAATCAAAAAAATCAACAAAAAATAATAAATAAAAAACACAAAAAAATCTTTCCTCCAATGGTGAAAACTAGTCTTCCGGTGCCCTAGGTAAGTATCATGATGAAAATCGATTTTCAGTGTCATGGTAAAATAATCTATTGTCCGCATGGTACCTCAATACTTGGAGAGAAATCCATTACATCCACATAATCTCCCTTGTCAATCCCATCCTTATCCCTCGATCCATTGCTCCTACCCATCATCCACCATCATATCATGCATCATATTATGTCCATCCTTCCTTCCCATCTTGACCTTAGTAAGGACATGTAATAGGTCTTAAGAAGTGTTATAGAATCATCCTAGCATATCCTCTAATGGACACTCAGGTAACTAAACATTTGGTTCTTTCACAATGTGGTCATTAGCAATCCCTAATCCCATCTTCCTTGGTCTTCTTCCCCTTTTCAGCATCGCCCTAATCCTTTTGTCATCCCATAAAACATTCCATCCATCATTATCCTAGTTGCTAGGCTTGGTATTCCCTTTGCTAATAACCCCATTTATATAGGGTACATACATATGTCAAAAACACTAAAAATCATAAAATCCACAAAATTCAAAAACATGTAAGTTGTCTTGTCTTGTGTCATCTTGTCATGTGTCTTGATTATCCCATTCGTCTTATCTAATGTCTTAGTCATCTTATCATCTTATCTTGTCTTATGTCCTAACGGTCTTATCATTTTATCATGATTAACATCTTAGTCATCTTGTCTTATGTCGTACACATCCTTATCTTGATTGTAGTCCCTAGTCTACTCCAAGTACATCCCTTGTCCAAAGTCTATAACCTTACTCCAAATTCACATCATCATGACTAACTCAGTCCCATTCATCCCCTGATCAATCATCCCATCGAATTTCACTAGGTCCATTATATAAGACACATTAACATTGCATGTAGATACTTGTGTGTGTTACTTGTCTGTTGTTTGACTTATTTGCATGTCTTTTATCATGTATATATATGATTGTCTTAGTCTCATTTGTTTGTCTATATTTCTTTTTAGTCTTGCATTGTGTCTCTTTTTCTCTATTGGGAAATGAACGAGGATGCTATGATGACACCAAGAGTAATAATGATGCTTTTAGGTGCCTTTGATGATGTAGAGTTCGTAATTTGCCCCTTTTTATACACTTTGGCACAACGTCCTCTTCGTCTACTTATATCATGGGGCATATTACCTAGTGTTATGTTTACATTGGATTGCTTAGACTATGATGAGACCTATTACAACAATGATGGCTTGATAATGGACCACACTCATCATTTTTCCTATCCTCTATCACTTGCCTAATCGCCTAATCATATTAATCCCATCATCAAATCATCCAGTCCACTTGTCTAATATCCACCAACCCATTTATCATCTCGTCTTTAACTTCTAACCAATCATTTATCATCTCTCTAGTTAGCAACATTTGACATCTCATCTCTCATCATTTCTCATCATCATATATCTTCATGTCTAACATCTAAGTCACATCCTCTATCCAACAACTAACATGTCTAAAAATCATTATCATCCTCCTCCTATGGTCTGTCGTGTCATATATCATCTTTTTTGAACTACATTGGCATGAGGTCTTTCCAGACTATATAGGCAGTGCTCAATTATATAAAATGTTTGAGGTCAGCTCAACCACTCTTCCCTCTTCTCCATCATTTATCATTGCATCTCTCTTGTCTCTCATCATCCTCAAGTCTTGCATTAGTCAAATCATGTATCTATAATATCAATCATTATTCAATCAATCCATTAAATCACCACGCTCGCAATCATCTCCATAATCTTTTTGTCAATCACCTGCACCTATGGATTGGGCCTGAAAACTCCCGACATCCATCTTTTCTTCCATCAATCATCCATTATCACTGATTAGTCAATTCATCATTTAAAGTTTACGATTTTCTCCATTAATTGGGGCATGACCGAGACCGTAACTTTATTATCATCTCTTGATCCCTTACATGTGTCCTTGCTAGGGACATTATTTCTATAAATTAGTCATACTAATTACCAATTCTTCCCTATCATCTTTTGGTCACTCCATCATATCGTTTCTTCTCTCTTATTTTCTTCATCATATCTCTCAACTTTAGATTTGAGCTACACTCATCATTCATCTTATCAAATCAATCTTATCTTGATTCATAGCTCTCCCTGGCATGTGTCTTTGCCTAGGATACATCAAAATCTTACAGCCTTTTATCCTATAATCATCTTGTTACAATTTATTCTCCCTTGGATGTGTCGACAACCGTGACACAATCATTTCCACTCCCTGTGTATATGTCTTTTCCATGGGTATCATCACTTTGTAGCTCACTGTTGAGGTCGAGTTCATTTTTTTATCATCTATCTCGTATCTCGCATCCATCCCCTTGTCTATTCATTGCGTCCCACCCCATGTTTCCTCTTTCAAGTGGCCATCCATCTCATTCTTCCCTGCATGTCCCCTCGAGGGGGCATCATATCTCCTAACATCATTTACTAACCTTCATCCATGAAATGGTTTTTATTTAAAAGACCATTACTCCTACTTCGAAGGAAAAAATGTATACATCTAAATTTTTTCACTTCATTTATCATCACTAATATTACTATTACGTCACTAATATTACTATTAGTCAACACTAATTTCAATTATTTTATTTAATCTCATTTATCCCCTCTAATTTTATCCTAATATCACCCTTTTTAGTCATTTATCTAATATCCACATTCTTCATTCTTCATCCACTAACCTTAAATTATCCCCACCAACCTACTAATTCTTCTAATCATCTCTTATCCATTAACTAATCCCACTTGTTTATTATATTAGAATCTTAAATTCCAATCCCACCTACCCTAGCTTATTCTTTGGATTTCCTACATCCCTAGTCCCTAAACACCTATCTAATAACTTATTTAACCACATATTAATCTTGTTTATCCCCCTAATGGATTCTAGAATTCTCCAATTCTAGAATCCTCTTTATCTTAGCCCTTCCTCTTTAGAAACCTCTATTCTAGAGGCTTCCAAGAAATTTTTCATTCTTTGGATAATCCTCCACCATTGATCATCTTCATCCCAACTTTGAATATTGGCCATTGATCTTCCCTCGATGGCCTATTTAAATCTACCTCCTCTCCATTGCCAAAATAATCAACATTCTCATAAGCTCTCTAAGTGTTTGTACTATCATTGAGTCTATGAATACATGTCATCTTAATAAAGCAAGCATCATGTTGAAAATCTGAGTCTTTAACAAACAATCCATAATCATTTAGTCTTTTTATTGTTTGAATATTGATTAGAAACACTTAGCTTTAGGTTAAAATGTTGCTTTAGATGTTCATTTTATGGTATTTTGATCGAATGGTTCTCAATTTTAACGGTAGATTGTAGATTTGGGCATTTTTTATTAAATTGCAAAATCAAAAATCCATAACTCAAATTTTCCATCTTACAAAGCCATAGGAATATTGTTTTACTGACAGCAATTAGAGCATCAACCATTAGTAAGGAGGATAAAATAGAGTTTTTGCCAAGAATTCATAATAGATGTAGATGTAGGTTTTTTGTTGATATAACCAATTGATGTAATCAATTTATAAAATCATTTAATATGTGCATCTTGTGCAATTTTAGAGTATCTCTTCTCTCCTTTGTTTTATTATATTTTAAGCTTGTTGTTAGTGCAATTTTATGTCCATATTGGTGACTTCATGATTAGTTTGGAGCTTCACATTTGAGTGTTTGAATTTTCCTTATCCACCTGGGCCTGCACATTCTTTTTATGTAAACAACTGGTATCAGATCCCTTAGTTTGTAAGCCCATTTAAACATGGCAGCAGGTAGTTTTGATTCATGGTAGCAACCCCCTACATTTAATGAAAAAAACTATGATGTGTGAAACATCAAAATGAAAACCATATTCAACTCTCAAGAGCTATGGGAGTTGGTTGAAGGTGGATATAATGATGTTGCAGACCTAGCAGCCTTTAATGCATTAACCCAAACACAAAAGAAAGCATTAAAAGAGAATAAGAGAAATGATGCTAAGGCACTCAGCTACATACAAATGGCACTAGCTGATTCAGTCTTTTCTAGGATAGCAACAAAAATCCATTCTAAATAATCATGGAATATTCTTCAAAATGCCTATCAAGAGAGTGAAATGGTGAAGTTTGTCACGTTGCAGCTCTTAAAAAATAACTTTAAGACACTGTAAATGAAGGAGAATGAGTATGTTAATGACTTATTCACAAGGACAATTATTATTGCCAATCAAATGAAGACATATGGTGATAACCTTGAATATCATAGGATCATAGAGAAGGTGTTGAGGAACCTTCCAATCAGATTCGACCCTATAGTGTTTGTAATTAAAGAGTCAAAGCACTTGAGGCAAATGACAATAGATGAGCTAATGGGTTCCTTAAATACCCATGAACAAAGGATGAATAGGTCAACCAACTCCTCCTATGAGCAAACATTCAAGACCAATATGAATGTGAGAGGAAAGAGGAGAAGATCAAACAATAGAGGAAGAAGAAGAACGTGTAGCAGTCAATAAGGTGGAAGGCATAGCCATCAAAAGTCGTATGGAAGTGGAAGAGAAAGGAGAAGCAACACTTCTAGAGTATCTACACAAAGGTATGGACACTATGCTAGTGAGTGTAAAAATAAGGAGTATAATATGAATAAGCAAAATTTAAATTTCTCCAAAACACGAGAGGTTGAACCTATTAGGAATGAGAAAAGTGGAAACTTATTTATAACATGCAACATTATGAAGCAAAGTGGTAAAGAGACATGGTACTTGGATAGTGGTTGTAGCAACCACAAGTGGGAACAAAGACATTCAACCACATTGATGAGTCAATCAAAGCAAAGGTAAAATGAGAAATAGTGAGAAGGTTCCCATCATGGGAAAAGACAACATATCTATTCACACCAAGCAAGGTGACAAAAGGCAAATTCAAGATGTTTACTATGTGCACAGGTTGAAGCATGACCTTATTAACATTGCAAAGCTTATCCAAAAGGGATACAAGGTTAGATTTTGGAATGGTGAATGCATAATCTTTGATAGGAGTGGCTTCAATAGGTAGATTGCAATAGTCAAGATGACAAGTAATCGAATGTTTCTGTTGAGAATGCAAAGCGAGCTTGCAGCAGTGTTTAAAATTATGATAGTAGATGAGTCTACTCTTTGGTACCTAAGGTATGGAATTTGAGCTTTGGAGGGTTGAAGCTTCTTCACAAGAAGCAAATGGTAAGACAGTTGCCCCTTATAGAACAACCAAATAAAATGTGTGAAGGATGCATATTGTGGAAGCAACATAAGAGTGCATTTCCTGTGTGTAAAGCATGGAAAGCCAAAGCTCATTTAGAGTTGATCCGTTCAGACTTGTGTGGTCCAATAAAGAACCCCTCCCTATCCAAGAATGTCTACTTCATGACATTCATATATGATTTCAGTCAGAAGATAGAGGTGTATTTTTGAAGAACAAATTGGGTGCATTTGAGACCTTCAAACAATTCAAGGCCATGGTGGAGAAGCAAAGTGGCCACTACATCAAGATTTTCATGATGGATAGAGGAGGAGAGTATATCTCGAATAAGTTCATAAATTTTTGCAAGGATCATGGCATTAAGAAGCAATTTATAGCCAAGTATACACCACAGCAAAATGGTGTGGCTAAGAAGAAGAATAGGACCATTTAAGAGATGGCAAGGAACATGTTAAAGGCAAAGGGTTTGCTTAATGATTTTTGGGCTGAGGCTATAGCAACATCTATATACTTGTTGAATATTTGTCTTACGATGAGTGTTAGGGATATGATCCCCCAATAAGCATGGATCATCTGGAAGCCAAGTGTTGAACACCTTAAAAAGTTTATCTGTTGCATATGCACACATGCTGAAGCAAAGAACAAAGTGGGATGACAAAGGTGAGAAGTGCATTCTCATAGGGTATAATGATCAATCAAAGGTTTATCGGTTGTACATTATTGTTACCAAATAACTCATAATCATCGAGGATATTCAATTCATTGAGCATGAAGCTTAGGAGAAGAGACAAGAAGAAAAGCATGTGCAAACAAGGGCTAGTGGACCCTGTTGGAGATCTAGATTGCACCATATCTTGAAGTAGAAGTGTTCAGGTCCTACTCCCAAATCTAGCTCAACATGGGACTGACCCCAAGCCGTGGGTATCCTTTAATAGGGTCATACCTCTAGGAGTTTTAATAAGGCTAGCTCCTCTAATGCATTATTTTAACTTGTTCCCACTACTAAAATCTACTAATGACCAAAGAAAAGGGGGAGAGGGATAACATGAAAGGGAAACTTAAGCTAACAATGGTGATGCACCTAAATTATGGTTGAACCACTCTACTTGACTCTTTAACACTAATGAAACAAGCACGAGACTAGATATAGGATCTCAAATATTTGTCATACATTAGTATTTCATGTAGAGGTTATGTTTCATTATTTATTCAGTGGTTTAATTCACCATAGGAACATTGTTGTTTAATTTGTTTTATTGTTGCATATATGTG
This sequence comes from Torreya grandis, assembly GCA_037957365.1. Classification (NCBI taxonomy): domain Eukaryota; kingdom Viridiplantae; phylum Streptophyta; class Pinopsida; order Cupressales; family Taxaceae; genus Torreya; species Torreya grandis. The sequence goes on from JARHVA010002611.1 coordinate 2,146,051, forward strand.
TTTATTCTAGGATATTGGTTATTCTTCCATCCTATTTCTTAGGAGATTGTTTGGGCTATCTTCATGGCTATTTAATAGCCCTTTATAATAATTTGTCTTTAGTTGAATAAAAATATATTTCTGCTCAACATTTGGTTTCAAATCAAGGGGAAAATAGCACCAATATTTGAACCTGGGAGGAAGAAGTTGTTGAAGTGACATAGGAAAAAAGAGGAGCTTGTGCACTCACTCTCTTGTGTGTTCAACACTTGAATATCGACCTGCCAATTCCAACCTAGGAAGTATTATTTACTTCTATCACATTGAAGCGTCATCTACTCATTTAAGGAGCGAGTAGATTTTATACTAGACTATGTTGCGTTCAAGCTTCTCAAAGTTTTTTTACACGGTTCAAACCGTGACTTGGCGCAGACAGCAACTGGTAATTAAAAGCTTGGTGTTTGGCGTTATCCATTCAAAGGTGTCATAATAGATCTCAATAAAGAGTGATCAAATATGGCTCACCATTGCCCTGTGGATGTTGGACGATGCACTGGAGATCAGAGAAAGCCTGCAGTAAGCATTTAAACGGTCTGCAATCTTAATCCATCCTAGAAGAGCGTCACATTAAGAGGCATGCAGTCCAAAGAGGATATTTACAGAGTAAGGTTGGTTACATTATTCTTTATTAAATTTATAAAGCTTTCTATTTGCTTAAAACCTCAAAACCACCTTCAAAACAACCCATAAAATTAATACTTTGCTCAAAATTTGCCCAAAACCACCTTTTTAGTTATCAAAACCGCTTAGATATTATTTTCTTTGTTGTATTTTTTTCAAAAACCACCTCTCAAGCAAACCCGTGGTATTGGCTAGGTTAGTGGTTTTGTCTTCAAATCAGCGATTTACAGCCTTTAAATATCAATTTTGTCTTTATTAAGACATGTATTAATGCATAGGCGAGTTGGTGAGGATAATTTTTAGTAAAGTGGAGGTGGGAGGTTCAAACCCTCTAAAAAAAAAATTAGCAATTCCTCTAAATTTGGCAAGTCCACCAATTTTAGTCGTAACTAGCCAAACTTAGCTAGGATTATACTAAAAATAAAAAAATAAGGGGCAAAGGCAAAGTACAATTTTAAAAAATTGCCGAAAAGAGGCCAAAGAGCCCAAAACAAAAAAAATGTGTTTTTTCTTTTTCTGAAAAGCATTGTAATTTTTTATTTTGCAAAATATTGTAATTATTTTACATATTTGCACATCATAAGTTTTTTCTTAAACTGAATCGCAGTGTTCGGTACAAGTGGTGCCTCTAACTCACATTTACAGGTAAAGTCATCACGCTTAAGTTACTGCATCCATAACCTAACATAGCTGTAAAAACGACATCTGGACATCATCCCTTTAAATCGTCGAAGAGAAATAAGGGCACATGTACTCATAGCCATCCCTTCATCTACTCGTTTGTTTCAATCGAAGGAAGTAAACCCTGATTGGTGGTATTTCCAAGTATATAGCAAAGTTATGTGCACGTATGCGGAAATCCATCTAAGCAGGTGCTAGTGATTGGACGAATCTTTTTCAGTATTATCTAAGTACCACGTACTAGACTCTTTCACATATGTTTGCACTTTTTTCATGTACTGTTGGGTACAAAAAAAGGGCAAACTTCTTCCACGTACCAATGGGTATAAAAGAAGGGTGCGTATAAAGAAAGGTCTTGTATAACAAACTGACGGTATATAGAAAGAAAGACTTTGATACCTGGAATGATAAGGAACCAATCCATCACCTTTGGTCAGATTCTACACAATCGTCAGAAATGGGCCAAAAAAATTTCTACCAGACTCATAGCTTCTCCACAACAATAACTATGCCACTTGGAAAACTAAAATCAGAGCACATTTGAAATTTGAAGATATTTGGCCTGTTGTTAATGGCACTCTTACTTGACATGCTACTGACGTTGATCGTCAAATTAAGTTCGACAAAGCCAATTAGAAGGCAAAGTTGATAATCATGTTCAAAGTATCAGATGAGGTACAACATCAAATCTGTGAGGCCACAACAGCAAAAGATGCTTGGGATAAGCTCCAGATAGTCTATGAGGCCACAAATGAAGGAACCATTCTTCATTTGCAGAGTCAACTTCATTCATTCAAATTAAAGTCCAGTGAAAAAGTGGAAGCTTTTATACGTTGTGTTGCAACCCTGAGAGCTTCGCTCCAAGCATTGGGTGAAACAGTGTCAAATACATTTCTTATACCTATTGTCTTGAAAGCACTACCACCTTCCTACAAGATCTTCGTGACTACTTTGACAGTCACAAAATATAAACCATCTTTTGACAAGTTGGTAAACATGTTGCAACAGGGAGAGTCTATGCATATAGAAGAAGAATCAGAAGAACATGCTCTTGCCTCTAATCAACAGAAAGGAAAGAAGTAGATCAAGTCTTCTAAACTAAAGCAAGGTCAACAACGTCGTTCACAGGGGGATAAACAACAAAAAGTTTACCTTATATGTGAAAAAACAGGCCATGAACTAAAGAATTTTTGGTATAACTTATTTACACAGGGATCTTCAAGCAACAAGAAGACTAGTCACCAACAATCATCTCATCCACATAAAGGACAAGGGCAAAAGAGAGGACATTAGAAGAAGAAATCCAATCAACAAGGCAACATTGTTGAACACGAAGACACCCACTCTAATGAGGACTTCCTATATGCTACATAGTCTCATGACGAATCAACATCACAAAGTTCTATCTAGTGCATTGACTCAGGTGCAACTTGACATATGACTGGTAGACAAGATTGGTTCTACAACATGAATGACTTCCCCAAAAAATCATGTCTCTTTGGGTGATGACTCATCCTACCGAGTTCAACGCATTGGTAATATTTCCTTACCACTTAGACAACATGATTTCAAAATCTCAGATGTCTTGTATGTCCTAGAACTCACAAAGAATCTTCTATTAGTCAGTTAGCTACTTGACCACAACTTCAAGGTTGACTTTGATTGCAAAAGTGGCAAAAGGATGTGTTTTATCAAAGATAAGTCAAAATGCTTGAAAATTGTTGCACAAGCCTCAGGAGTTGGCAAAATGTTCCAACTTGACTTCATTCAATCAAACAATCAAGCACTTGTAGCTCAGGATCGAGACTCATCCAATCTGTGGCATCACAGATATGGTCATGTCAGTTTTGGATACCTCAAAGCACTCAACAATCAAAACATGGTCCGTGGACTTCCTCAATTGAAGAAAAATACATATCTCTGCATTGGTTGTCTAGCAAGGAAACAACATCAGAGATCTTTTGGTCAAAGTTTCGCAAGAGCATCTGGTAAGCTTGAGCTGGTGCATACCGATCTATGTGACCCCATGAGATCCGTCACTATGGGTTTCAGTATTTCATGCTCTTTGTTGGTGATTACTCACGCAAGATGTGGGTCTAATGTCTCAAGACCAAAGACCAAGCCTACAATAATTTTCAAGAGTTCAAAGTAGCATTTGAAATTAAAACTAGTCATAAAATCAAGGCTCTCTGCTCAGATCGAGGGGGAGAATTCACCAGTAAAGCTTTTTTTGCTTATTTGAAAGAACATGGCATTCGTCGACAAATGACTCCACCATACACTCCATAATAAAATGGTGTTGAAAAATAGTGAAATTGCACCATCATGGAAATGGTGCGTAGCATGATTGAAGATTCAGGTTTGGCACACACATTTTGGGCAAAAGTAGTGAAAATCGCAGTTTATTTGTTGAACAATTCACCCACTACCACTCTTCATAATATGACTCCACATGAAGCCTAGATAGGGCATAAACCTTCCATTGCTCATCTTCGAGTTTTTAGATGTAAGGCTTATATGTATGTTCCTAAAAAGAAGAGAAATAAACTAGATACCAGATCTATGCCTTATATCTTTTTAGGGTACAATGAAGAGTCATTAGCTTACAGACTGATGGACCCTAAAACAAAGAAGATCTACATTAGTAGGGATGTAGAGTTTGATGAGAAAAGTAAAACTAGTTTGCCTTCCACAAACTCACATGATTCAGTAATCAAACCTCTAGACAATTCAGAAGGTCATAACCACACTGAAGGTGACAATGATGATGAAGATGATTGGTCAGTTAATACAGATCAACCCACAAGAATAGTGAAACGTATGCCTAAATAGTATATAAGTACATTAAAAGATGCTAAATTGGATAGAGTTCCAGACACATCGACTACTAGACCAAGGACTCGCAGCATGACTCAAGATGAGGTCAATTTGGCCCTAATGAGCACAGTTCCATAATCAATAGAGCCCTCAACAGTTCAGGAAGCCCTAGAGTCTAAACCTTGGAAGGATGCCATGTATGAAGAATATCAATCATTGATGAAACACAAAACATGGCATCTTGAAGATCTTCCACTAGGGAAGAAGCCAATCGGTTGTAAATGGGTCTACAAAATGAAATACAAAGCAGATGGCAGTATTGACAAGCATAAGGCACGACTCGTAGCAAAGGGTTATGCACATAAGGAAGGCATAGACTATGATGAGACATTTGATCCTATGACCAAAATCAAAACAATCAGAATGATATTTGCTCTAGCTACATAATTTGGATGGAAGATCCACCACATGGATGTAAAAATTGTCTTTCTCAATGGAGATCTACAAGAAGATGTTTACATGACACAACCAGATGGTTTTGTCTCCCTTAGTAATGAAGGAAAAGTATGTAAACTCATAAAATCTATGTATGGTCTCAAACAGGCTCCCTGAGCCTGGTACATAAAGATCGATGAACATCTCATCCAACATGGATTCCAAAGGTGTCCCTATGATCCAAATCTCCACCTAAAACAACAAGGGGAAGAAATTGTAATTGTTGTAATATATGTCGATGATCTATTCATCATTGGCAGTTCAGTGGAGATGATAGATGCAATCAAGAAAGATCTTAACCAATCATTCGACATAACATATCTCAGGCTTCTACACTATTGTCTTGGATTAGAAGTATGGCAAAAGGAACACCACATCTTTATGTCCTAGATGAAATATGCCAAGACAATGCTTGAGAAATTTAGGATGATGGATAGTAATAAAATTGCTACACCTATGGAGACAAGGCTTCAATTGTCTCGTACAGATCCATCACCACAAGTAAATATAACTCTCTATCGACAATTGCTTGGGAGTATTATTTATTTAACATATACTAGGCTAGACGTCAACTATGCAGTTAGTTATCTTTCAAGGTTCATGCAAGAGCCAAAGATGTCTCACTGGAAAATAGCAAAGTGAATACTAAGATATATCAAGGGTACAATGGACTTCGGCCTATAATATAATAAAAATAACAATTTCTTCTTGACGGGATATTCCAACTTAGATCATGCAGGAAATATTAATGACAAAAAATCCACTTCTGGATATGTGTTCTTTTTAGGATCTGGTCATATATCTTGGGGGAGCAAGAAACAAAACTTTGTTTCTTGATCTTCCACTGAAGTAGAATATCATGCTGCAAGAAGAGCTGTTTGCGAAGCGATATGGTTACGTCGCATACTGGAAGGATTGGGAGTACCACAGAAGACACATACCATCATATACTATGACAATGAGTGTGTTTTCAAACTTGTTGGCAATTTAGTCTTTCATGAATGCACAAAACACATTGAGGTGCAAGTTCATTTCATTCACGAACATGTACAGCAACACAAAATCCAATGCCAATATTGCCCAACAAAAGAAAAACGTGCAGATGTCTTCACCAAGTCACTTGCACATGACAAATTTGAGGCATTTAGAGAATTTCTCTCCTGTTCACTTCAAGCTATGTTGAATTAAGAGGGAGAATGTTAGATTATTTATTCGATGATTTAATTCACCATAGGAATATTGTTGTTTTATTTGTTTTATTGTTGCACCTGTGTGTTTATTCTGGGATATTGGTTATTCTTCTATCCTATTTCTTAGGAGATTGTTTGGGCTATCTTCATGGCTATTTAATAGCCCTTTGTAATATTTTTTCTTTAGTTGAATAATAATAATAATATATTTTTGCACAACAGGTTCACCAAATGACCAAAAGCTAAGGAAAATTATGGAGAGGTCTAATGCAAGACACTAACCAATCATAGTATCCACATGTGGGCTTCAATCAAGAGATGTAGAACACTAAACATGACCTGCATAACCAGATGAACTAGTAACTAGGTGATATCATGACTTGACAAGGGAGAGACTTCTACCACATATGCAAATCATGTACACACTATAGCAAAACAATGAAATCTGAAAAATAATCTTGTATTCATCTCAAGAGGTTACAAGCTCCATCTTGGCAGATTTTGGTCATGCCCAAGAGAAGTAGAGAAAATACAAAGGGGATCCATTTTTTGGCTCAAAAGCCTCTATACATAGCAGAAAGAGAGATATGGGAACAATACCTTGGAGAGTGGAGAAAGAGTCTTCAAGATCAAGAAGTGAGGTGGCAGCTCATTGATTGTTTTCTGTATGCGTGCTTTGATCAATAAATGGACCTCCCTTTGTCTCAATAATCCTCAAGCATCCTCTCATTCGCTGAGAGATCCCACTAGAGGCATGGGTTTGTTCTACATGATGACCCAGTCTGTTTGAGCAAAATCAATGCTCTTAACTACTCCAACTACCAGCCCACCACCTTGGGACCCCAAGTCCACTTGACGTGTTCATGAGAATCAAATCCTCAAATCTTGAAACTGACAATGTCATGCCATGAATGGTGGTTAGTACCTGCTTTGTCGATGATGGAGCCATGTAGACAAATAAACCCTTTTACATTTATCACATAACTACTCCATTTTCATATATGGATCATAGGTCCATCTATAGACAGAAAACCAATCTAAGGTTATTGGTTTTCCTATAACTACCATATTAATACGGACCTATAGACCACATAGCCTCTTTCTAGATCCAAATAGGTCCAAAAAGACCTAATCTATCTCTGTAAAAACCAAAAGCTCGTATATGCATGGACCCTTCTAAAATGGCGAACACAGTTACAGATATAACCCTGTCCAATACAAAAATGCAAACCAAAGGTCCATATTTAGCCTTAATGGCGGTCCCATATATGTTCCTTATATCTTACAACATCAATGTGTCCCTTTAATGGCGTTGGATCGAGCTTCGATGGCGCCAAGACGATCCTGCAAGACCTTTCTTTTCTTCTATCGAAAATGGCTTCTCAACTTTTATCGAAAGTCTTGGGCTCATCTTTGTTATAATTGGTTGTCGAGATCTGACTCGAACTGTTGATATATTGACCTTTGCTTGCACCGTCGATCTTGATATGTACAATCGAGCGAGAGCTATTGATCTTGCCCTTGACTTGTCAATTTTGTCCAAGCTTTTGCCATGTGTCAAACATGCGTTAATTCTCAGGATTCGTTGTTAGTCTGCTATTCTCATGTGCTTATTGTTAGGTATGTGGAGCTAAAAGCTTCACCAAGGAGCATAGACAAACAGGTTCGGGTCTACACAGACGCCGGCGTCGGTCAGGAGCGACCGACGTCGGTCAGTTGCAGTTCAGAGGCGCCGACGTCGGCGATATGGTCGGCCGGCGACGGTCACAGGCGAACAGGCAGGAACCGACGTCGGTTACTTGCGTGTCCAGAAAGCGATTTCTGAGGACAGAAGCGAGTGTTTGCATGATGAGTTTGAGTTGTAGACTCAAGCTCGCGTCTCTATTGTTAGCAATATTATTTTTAGAGCCCTTGTTGAAGAGGCTTAACTGTTTGTTGTAAGAGCATGCTCAAGTCTCCTATTTCTATATGTAGGAGAGATCTTCTAAGCTATTGTAGAACATGATGAGAGAGTGTAATAGAGTATGAGTAGAGCATTGTGAATGTTTGAAGGACTGTACTTTAGAGAGAGCTCTTGAGGAATAGAGATCTAGTGAGAGATCTTGTGTGCATCTGAGAGAGGTGTGGAAGAACAAAGTTCTTCATTTGTATTCCTATTGTAAAGAGTTTTTAATACAAGTTTTCAGGGTGTTTTCTTGTATATCTTGTTCTGTGCTATTTATCATTTCAGTTACTTATCTATCTGATTTATTTTCGCATTCATTGCTTTCATAAGTGTAATCCATTGTTGGTTGATCCCCAACAAGTGGTATCAGAGCTCAGGTTCACTAACAGGTGGTTCAGATCTGTGTAGTGTGTTCGGATTACAGGTTGCTCACAGGGATTTATGTTTGAGTGGGAGAAGCAATGGCAGAGGAAAGTAAGTTGAGAATGGAAAAGTTTAATGGCAAGAACTATCAGCACTGGAGAATGCAGATAGAGGACTATCTGTATCAGAAGGATCTTTACTTACCGTTAGGTGGGATAGCAAAGAAGCCCAAGGACATGGAGGATGAAGAGTGGGAAGTTCTTGACAGAAAGGCTCTTGGGTCTATAAGACTGAGTCTGGCCTCCACTGTGATATCCAATTTGTCACAGGCAAAAACTACGGTAGAGTTAATGACCACGTTAGCTAATTTGTATGAAAAACCCTCCGCTTCAAACAAGGTATATTTGATGAAGCAGTTATTTAATTTGCATATGCAAGAAGGTGGATCTGTTTCTAATCACCTGAATGATTTCCATGGTATTGTTAATCAGTTAAGTTCTGTGAATATTGTATTTGAAGATGAAATAAAGGCTCTTTTAATTTTATGTTCTTTGCCTGAAAGCTGGCATGGCTTGGTAATGGCAGTTTCTAATACTGCTTCTGCTTCGAATATTTTAAAAGTAGAGGATGTGGTTAGTGTTATTTTGAATGAGAAAATTCGCAGGAAAAGCACAGAAGAGACTTCTGGGACATCCGGGAACGCTTTAAATCTCGAGAGCAGAGGAAGGCAAAAAGAAAGGAGCAATAGGAGATCAAGATCTAAGTCTAAGGGAAGAGGCAGATCCAAATCCAGGAATGGCAGAAGGCCACAATGCTGGAACTGTGGAAAGTTGGGGCACATAAGCAGAGATTGCTAGTCAAAGCCTAAAGAGGATAATCAGCACGAAGGAAAGGAAGAGACAAAGGTTGCAGGTATTGCACAGGGTGCTCTTATTTTCTCTTTGCATAATAACATAGAATCTTGGGTATTAGATTCTGGGGCATCTTTCCATGCTACCCCTAACAGAGAATATTTCAGTGACTATGTCCATGGAGATTTTGGAATAGTGTACTTAGGGGATGATGAGCCTTGTAAGATTATTGGCAAAGGTAAAGTGCAGCTAAAGATGCAGAATGGCAACACATGGGTGTTGAGGGATGTGATGCATGTTCCTAGTTTGAAGAGAAATCTGATTTCTGCAGGTAAGCTAGGTGATGAGGGTTGCACAGTAACTCTCACAGCAGATTCTTGGAAAGTGACCAAGGGTGCACTTGTTATGGCCAGAGGTAAGAGAGAAGGTACTCTCTATTTGTGTAATTGTATTACTAACAAATCTCCTTCAGTTTTATCTACTTCAGAGGTGGATGCTAAATTGTGGCACTCAAGGCTTGGCCACATGAGTGAGAAGGGGATGTCTATCCTTAAGTCTAAAGGTATGCTTTCAGATTTGAAAAGTATGGATCTAGAATTTTGTGAGCATTGTGTGTTTGGAAAACAGAAAAGGGTTAGTTTTCTAAAGACTGGGTCTACTAAGAAAAGGCAAAAGTTGCAGCTTGTTCACACAGACGTGTGGGGACCGGCTCATGTAGCCTCTATTGGCGGATCACAGTGCTATGTTACATTCATAGATGACGCCACAAGAAAGGTATGGATCTACTGTATTAAAAAGAAATCTGATGTTTTTGAGACTTTTAAGATATGGAAAGCCATGGTTGAGAATGAAACAGGCAAAAGATTAAAGTGTTTGAGATCTGATAATGGTGGTGAGTTCTGCAGTCTTAAGTTCAAATTGTATTGTTACATAAATGGAATCCGTAGGCAAAGGACGGTTCCAAGGACACTTCAGCAGAATGGTATTGCTGAAAGGATGAACAGGACTATTATGGAGCGTGCAAGATGTATGAGATTGCATGCAGGGTTGCCCTTAGAGTTTTGGGCAGAAGCAGTTGACACCGCAGTGTACCTGATCAACAGAGGACCCTCTACAGCTCTGGATGGTGGAATTTCAGAAGAGGCATGGACAGGTAAAAAGGTTGATCTCTCATATCTCAAAGTTTTTGGTTGTGAAGCCTTTGTGCACATAGATAAGGAAAATAGAAAGAAGCTTGATGCTAAGTCTATGAGGTGCACGTTTATAGGCTATGGCTCAGATGATTTTGGTTTCAGATTTTGAAATCTAGGAACTAACAAGGTAATTAGGAGCCGTGATGTTGTTTTCAACGAAAGAGTGATGTACAGTGATCAGACAAGGAAGCTAGATCAAGCTGGGCAGAGCAATAATGAGTTGGACGAAGTTATGGTCCAAAATGAGCTCGCGGGAAAAAGAAATAATCACTTACAGGAAAACACAGAGACCGACGTCGGCAGGTTTGGAACCGGCGTCGGCAGTACAGAAACCGATGTCGGTCATACAGAGACCGACGTCGGCAGACCAGGCACCGGCGTCGGCCAGGAAGAACCGGCGTCGGCCAGTAACAGGTTTACAGGTGGCCGAGGTCGGTCACTGTCAGAAAATTTGGGTGGACAGATTGTTGAAAACGAGTCCAAGACACCAATCAGGAGGTCTGAAAGGGTAAGTAAGCCTCCAATTAGATATTCTCCTTCTTTATATTATTTATTGCTAACCGATGGTGGAGAACCAGAAAGTTTTGAAGAAGCTTTACAGGTGGAGTCCAGGAGTAAGTGGGAGCATGGCATGGTTGAGGAGATGGAGTCCTTAAGAGAGAACCAAACATGGGATTTGGTTGAATTGCCAGCTGGTAAGAGAACACTGAAGAACAGGTGGACTTACAGGTTGAAGGAAGGCGAGGATGGTAAGATGAGATACAAGGCCAGATTGGTTGTAAAAGGATTTGCACAAAAGCCAGGTATTGACTTTGGTGAGATTTTTTCTCCGGTTGTTAAGATGACTTCTATAAGGGTTGTATTGTCTTTGGTTGCTTTTGAGGATTTGCATCTTGAGCAGCTAGATGTTAAAACAGCATTTCTTCATGGAGATTTAGATGAGGAAATTTACATGGAACAGCCAGGAGGTTTTGAAGTCAAGGGTAAGGAGAAACTAGTGTGCAGGTTAAAGAAAAGCTTGTATGGCCTCAAGCAAGCTCCAAGGCAATGGTACTTGAAATTTGACAGGTTTATGACTGAGCATGGCTACAGTAGATGTCAATCAGACCATTGTGTATATTTTAAGAGATTTGATAACGGTAGATACATTATTCTATTGTTGTATGTAGATGACATGTTGGTTGCAGGGTCTCACATGCAGGATATCTCAGAGCTTAAGGTGAAGTTAGCTCAAACGTTTGCCATGAAGGATTTGGGAGCAGCTAAGAAAATCCTTGGCATGAGCATCAAGAGAGACAGAGAAAATCACAGGTTGATATTGTCTCAAGAAGATTATGTGGACAGGGTGTTGAAACGGTTCAACATGCAGGATGCGAAACCGGTAAGCACACTTTTGGCAGGACATTTCAAGTTAAGCAAAGAACAATGTCCCAATTCACATGATGAGGTAGAGTACATGAACAAGGTTCCATATTCTTCCGCGGTAGGAAGTTTGATGTATGCAATGGTGTGTACTAGACCAGATATTGCCCAAGCAGTGGGAGTAGTAAGCAGGTATATGGCCAATCCAGGAAAGGAACATTGGAAAGCAGTACAATGGATCCTTAGATATCTGAGAGGAACCAGCAGTAGACACTTGTGCTATGGAGGTTCAGATACTTCTCTACATGGGTATGTAGATTCAGATATGGCAGGGGATTTGGATGGCAGGAGGAGCACCACAGGTTATGTTTTTACTGTAGGTGGAACGGCAGTTAGTTGGATTTCTAAGTTGCAGAAGGTTGTAGCCTTGTCAACTACAGAAGCAGAATATATTGCAGCTACAGAAGCTAGCAAGGAGATGATATGAATGACACGGTTCATGGAAGAGCTTGGAAGGGAGCATGGGAGTTGCGGATTGCATAGTGACAGTCAAAGTGCAATCCATTTGGCTAAGAACTCAGCTTTTCATTCTAGAACCAAGCACATACAGCTAAGGTACCACTTCATACGGCAGGTATTGGAAGATGGTGAGTTGAAGCTGGAAAAGATCCATACAGACAAGAATCCTGCTGATATGCTAACAAAGCCGGTTACTAAGGAGAAGTTGAATCTTCATTCAACTTCTGTTGGTCTTCATAATTGAGTTGAAGATGGAGGAGCTAGAAGATGTTGCTGTACAGGTATTGGTGCAGCTGGTTTATCTCCAAGTGGGAGATTGTTAGGTATGTGGAGCTAAAAGCTTCACCAAGGAGCATAGACAAATAGGTTCGGGTCTACACAGACGCCGGCGTCGGTCAGGAGCGACCGACGTCGGTCAGTTGCAGTTCAGAGGCGCCGACGTCGGCGATATGGTCGGCCGGCGACGGTCACAGGCGAACAGGCAGGAACCGACGTCGGTTACCTGCGTGTCCAGAAAGCGATTTCCGAGGACAGAAGCGAGTGTTTGCATGATGAGTTTGAGTTGTAGACTCAAGCTCGCGTCTCTATTGTTAGCAATATTATTTTTAGAGCCCTTGTTGAAGAGGCTTAACTGTTTGTTGTAAGAGCATGCTCAAGTCTCCTATTTCTATATGTAGGAGAGATCTTCTAAGCTATTGTAGAACATGATGAGAGAGTGTAATAGAGTATGAGTAGAGCATTGTGAATGTTTGAAGGACTGTACTTTAGAGAGAGCTCTTGAGGAATAGAGATCTAGTGAGAGATCTTGTGTGCATCTGAGAGAGGTGTGGAAGAACAAAGTTCTTCATTTGTATTCCTATTGTAAAGAGTTTTTAATACAAGTTTTCAGGGTGTTTTCTTGTATATCTTGTTCTGTGCTATTTATCATTTCAGTTACTTATCTATCTGATTTATTTCCGCATTCATTGCTTTCATAAGTGTAATCCATTGTTGGTTGATCCCCAACACTTATGTCATGTGTCAATCTCTTGAGATCCTTGAGTGTTTGACTCATCTCATACCATTGGATCAAGATGTACGATCGAGCGAGGACTGTTAGATCTACTGGGATCCACTATTTGAAAACTAACGGCTATTTCATGAGCTTAAAATTGATGTTCACACTCCTATAAAATGACGTTCGCATGATCGTCATTGATGTTTACGCGACTGTCAAATTTAATTTCAAAAGGATTTGTTTTGCTCAAGCTTAAACTTGATGTTAGCGCGAACGTCTTATGCTGCAGGGCCAACTTCATAAGCTTATAACTTGAGCTAGAAAGCTCGTGTGGGCATGAAAATTTCATAGGATGCTCCTGGCATGTAGAACTACAATTGTGCATGATCCACTGGTCACATTAGGCTTTCTGAGCATATTTATAAAATGTGCAAGTATGTTGGTCCATTCATGTTTAGAAGATGTCATGGTGACGGCCTAGTCTTTAAACTTGAACAATTCATTATTTGATCAATCCTTCAAAGTGTTGATGATTCTTTAAGGCTTGTGCAACTTGGTCCATGCTCTCGAATGCTTGGAACATATGAGAACCTGCTTGGATCCCTCCATTTGCATTGCTAGACCCATTTCTAAGCCTTTGATCTGCTGCTTCCATATGAACTCTGCGCAGCTTTTCAAATATTGTTATGTGGGCCAAAAATAGCCAACATCTTTGGTGACTCATAGGATTTGCATGGGTGTCTATGCAAAAGAACCCAGACCATGTGCCTAGTCTAGTCCATTGGGCATGGAGTCTCTATTTGTGTCCAACACATTTGACCTGGTCCTAACGTTGGTTGCCAATCTTGTTCTAACCTCTCTTTGAAACAAACACATAAACCAAAAATAACAAAACAGGACAGAGTGCCCAAGGCACTTATTGAAGGGAAACTAACCTAAAACAAAATAGGGACAACAAACAAATGTACTAAAAACTGCACTTAGAGGAATATGAACAAAACTATCCTAATATATATAGTTTAAACTATGTGTACCTTTCCTCCTAGATCAAAAGGAAAGTTTGATAGCTTTCTTGCATTATGGAACGAGGCATGCAGCTCCTTGACCCTTGGTCTTGATGCTTGCTTCTTATTTATTGCAACTGTCAGCCTTTTTAGCATGATGTTCAATGAGAACCAAGTAGATCCAAATAGGTCAGCTATGTGTATCCAGACAGTGTCAAATTTCCATATGGTTCCTTAACTACAACCTCCAATGGTAGTTCAGCAAGGCATACCTCCTTGGTTTCCATGGTGTCCTTAATAAAATTGGGCTTCTTTGATTCAAGCTCTTCAAGCTCATCAAGGAGCTCTACATATTCTACCCAATCTTGGTCATTATCCTCCATGGGAAATTCTTTGTCCACCTTCTCAAGCACTTGATCCTTTTCGACAAGAGATATCTCAATCTCATCCATGTTCTCTATTTGTACCAATCTCTCATCAAGACCAGCCTTCTCATTTTGCTTGGGCATCTCCACAGTAGCATTGTCATCTTGAAGCTCTAGAACATTAATGGAATCCTCAGAAGATTCATTCTATTATACTATCTCATCATCCAAATCTACCATCTTAAACTCAACAATCTCACTCATGAAATCATGGTACAGTTGCTGCCAATGGTCTTCTTCTTTAGGAATGTTTTCTACCTCAGCAATGGTGTTGTGTGAGCTATCCTCATGGCTACCTTCCAAAGAAAGATGAGCCTGTACTTGATATATATCAACTACCACAAGGTCTTGAGAAAACTCTTGATCTTGGACAACTGATATGTGATTAATAGGTTCTTGAGAAGCAACCTCTTGATGCACATCTGAGACTTCTTCCTGTTGGATCTCATCTCCAACTTGCACTTGCTCCTATAGCTCATCCTCTTTGACATTCTGAAAGACTGAGGCATGTTTGCTCTCGCCAAGTGGTGTTCCAATAATGATCTCCTCTTCTGACTCTAACAATTCATCATTATCAATTATGAGTTCAATAAGGAGTTCCTTGCTTACCTCTTCAAGGAGTGGCATAGGATATTCTTGGGGTGACTCTAAGAGAGATGAGATATATGGGACACCTCTTTGGTCTAACTGTTTATCTTTGACAGTCATGTCCTCCTCCTTTTGCATATTGCTATGGATGGATTTCCAAGATGGAAATGACCTAGATTCTTGAGGAAGGAGGGATGGAGGGTGAGTAGCCTTGGATTTGCTTGAGTGCATGACATGGTTCCAAGATGGGAAAGATAAAGGTCCTTCTTTAGCCTTTTGATTATGGTCCTCCTCCTCTTTCCTTGTCTTCAACTCTAACTCTCCAATCTACTTATCAATATTCTCTTGGAATACCTTCTCTTTAAGGTGGTTAGTGGCTTTATGAAGAAAAGGAACATAAGAAGATTCTTGAGGAGGGATGAGAGAGGTTTGCATAGGTTCAGATCTTGCTTTATCTTAGGCTCTCAAATCCAGACTTGCCTTACTTTGCCTGCCCCATGACTTCACCACTTGATTCCAGCTTGGAACCTTGAAGGACTTCATAAGGGATTCTTGAGGAAGGATGGAGTCTTGGATCTCAACAAGAAGTTGTTCCACAACAATCGCCTTCTTTCTTTGACAGCTCTCTTGGATAAATTTCTAGGAAGGAAAGGTCTAAGAAACACATGAGGAACTTGGCATACTCAAAGGGCCACTTGGAATGGTCTTTGGGGGAGGAATGGGTGGCACATAAGAAAGCTGAGGTGGTGTATATGTAGGCACATAAGATGGGTGAGGTTGGCCCTATTGTTCTTAAGGCCTTTTAGCTTGTCCTCAATGCTTTGAATGTAACCACCTACATCCATCATCTCACTTGTGAGATTGTTCCAATTTGCTCTCTCAACAGGTGTCGATTCTGTTTTCACTTGTTGCAATGACTCCCTCACATAATGGATCTGGTGAGTAGCCATAATACTTTTATGAGCACAATTCTAGTGCATACTTGTCAAGGCTTATTAAAGTTTACCTAAGTTCTGGTATGGATGGTTCATGATAGGATTGATGAGGAGCAATATTATGGTGGGCTTGTTGTCCATAATAGGGATTAGGGTAATATTCTTGCATATATGGATCATGAGAAACTTGACAAGGTTCCTCATAGCTTTGATAGCATTCTTGATAACGCTGATAAGGGTCATATAGATTATGAGGATCATATTGGGGTTGTTGATAAGTAGGCAGATAATAGGAATATTCACCATATTTGTTCATATTGACCTCATATATCAAATGAGATGCAAAAACTATCTAAGTTCTCTAATGAGACATCTCTGATCTGTTCATAACCAGAAGCTTGATTTGGAGTCGCCATTGGTGCTAACTTGCTTCAAAAATCTTATTAGAGGAAAGACACACCAAAATCTTTCCACTCTTTTGGACCTGGTCCCACCAAGCGTGCCAGAACTGTTGGAGATTTCGATTGCACCCTAGCTTGAAGCAGAAGTGTTTAGGTCCTACTTCCAAATCTAGCTCAACATGGGACTGACCCCAGACTGTGGATATCCTATAATGGGGTCAGATCTCTAGGGTTTTTAATGAGGCTAGCTCCTCTTATGTATCATTTTAGCTCGTTCTCACTACTAAAATCTACTAATGACTAGAGAAAAGGGAGATAGGGATAACATGAAAAGGAAACCTAAGCTAACAACGGTGATGCACATAAATTATGGTTGATCCACTCTAATTGACTCTTTAACATTAATGAAACAAGCACAAAACTAGATCTAGGATCTCAAATATTTGTCATACATTAGTATTTCATGTAGAGGTTCACCAAATGACCAAAAGCTGAGAGAAATTATGAAGAGGTCTAATGCAAGACACTAACCAGTCACAGTATCCACATGCAGGCTTCAAGCAAGAGATGTAGAACACTAAATATGACCTCCATAACCAAATGAACTAGTAACTAGGTGAGATCATGACTTGACAAGGGAGAGACTTCTACCACATATGTAAATCTGACATGTACACACTATACCAAAACAATGAAATCTAAAAAATGGTCTTGTAATCATCTCAAGAGGTTACAATCTCCATTTTGAAAGATGGCTATGGATAAGAATTTTGGGAATGTCATTGAAAGATGAGTAGTTTGATTTTTAGTTTGTGTCATGAATACAAGGATTAATGCATAATAGAGCTCAAGAGATGTAGTGTCTCATAGAATCAAAAATTAGCAACAAATTCATAGCTTCATGTGTAATGAGGCTCTAAATGCATTACCAAAAACATTGACCTACACTATCCTCATATTTATATGTTGCATAGTTTATTGTTTAAATAGTATTGATAATTAGTCATAATTCATACTCATTGGAGCATATATTAGTGTATCAGTCAGCGAAAAGGTTTCTCACCCATGTGACACATCATAGATATGAAACTGGAATGTTTTAATTCCTCACCACTTTAATCTAATCTAAACTACCACCCTATTTACCTCCAAGTAAACACATATTTAAAAGAATTAGAGCCTTTGTCCAAGCCTAAATTCATGTTACCTAATTATAAAATTACTCTTCATATGCTAACCATAATTAAAAATGTTTCAAATACATCTTTTGGGTTGATCAATACCTCCTAAGTAAAACTTACACCTCAAATGTCAAGACTAAGATCTTAGTAAGAATGGTCTCTTGTATTCTTTTAGTGATCAACTCTCTCATTGCAATGAAATTATAGTATTGAACAATATTCACTGTCAACAAAGTTCTAGTGTGTAATGGATATATATCCAATTCAAAAAGAGCAAAGAAAGAATTCCACTTTGAAGAAGAAATCTCAAAATAAAGATATATACCCAAACCTTTAATCAGTTTGTCTTTCCCTTCGACACACCATTTTAGTGTGTTGGCAACCAATACTTTGAATTTTTTTTGTGTAGTTCATAGATAACATTCAATGTTGTAAACCATAACCTAAACTACCTTGTATGCAAATTGTTGTATGTTGGCAACTAATATTTTGAACGTTGAATGTTCCATATTTTTAATGGATGATCCAAAAGAAAATGATTTTCTGCTAGAAATTTATGTTGATGCGGAACAAATTATATGCAATTTTATCTATTATCAACGACAATGAATTTTTTTAGTACAATTCTTATTTTTTGATGCTAATTGGTTGTTACATCGATTGTTTTAGGAGAAAGAAATTAGTAACCAGTCCTTATTGTGTGCATGCCCTGAGTTTAAATGTTCATGTTGACTTGTCAGAGATCCTAAGAGGGTTTTAGATGGTGCATCCAATAGTGGGTGTGGGATTCCCAATAGGTTAGGATAGCCACTCAATGACTGCCAATATCTCGAATTGGAATCGCGGTGGGCATTTGATTATTTTTCAAATATAGATGCAAACAAGGGGACAACATAGGTACTTTCAATGATGTTCTATCTATTGTCCATTCCAAATTTAATATTCTTTTTGCATGTGCATAATACCAATATTTTATAACTTTGCATCACCTTTGTGATTTGTTATTTGTGTTTAATATTGTAGCAGGAGTGGGTAGAGCAGAGCCAAGGTGATGAGGGTGTTAATGACAAGCACAATGAGATTGTTTCTTGAGATGTACAAGAACCATTTGGCCATACTTAATCTTCGTTCATTCCTCATGTTCATAGATGTTTTTTTTTTTGCATTCCTACAATAGTCAATAATGGACCACTTTTGACACACCTAATTTTCTATGTTTTTTTGTATTTTAGCTAGAGGGGGTGGAACAGAGCCACAATGATGAGGATGATAATGACTTTGTTCCCACAAGTGTGCATATTGGTTGTACTTATTATTCTTTCCTTCATCATGCTCATACATGTTTATTGTTTCATATATATTTGGATTGACATGTATATGTTGACCATTATGATAGGATGAAGTGGAGTCAAACAAGCTTGAGGAGGATGTCAATGAGGATGATGATAATGATTGGCTTCCAAACGCCTTGCAATATAATCCGGAGTAGGAAAAACTAAACCCTGTAAGAACATTTTCTTGTTTTTAGGACCTTTTTTTTAGTTTGTTGATATAATCATTTTTTTAATGCTTATAACCTAAAATGGCTTCTTTTTTAAATGATAGTTTGTAGGTGAATATAGGATTGTGGATATGGGTATCGTGAATCGGGATTTTCACTATTGCTTATTGCACCCATACAACACATTTTGTGATGACAATGGTCGTCCATTTTGGTCACTAGAAAGACTGAACACTCATCATCTTAAGATTGGCAACCCATTCCAAGGAAGCCCCTAGGGTGTGCCATTGGTGGGAAAAGGAATCTTAGGGGAAGAGCATACACTAAATGACAAATGGAATGTAGGCCAATAGACTGAATCTTAAAAAATTAGTGTGTCAACAAGAGAGACAGGATGGAAAGATCATGGATGGGAAGAGCATACACTTGAAATCAAAAAAAATTATTAAGCTCATGGCAACCAAGTTAAAACCTATAAGGCTTCTAAGGAAATTTTTGCCCATCTTCATTCCAAACAAACAATTGATAGATTGAAGGTTATCAAATATGTTAATTCACGTCTCACGCCTGTCTCTGATATCTTGTGAGCTTGTCTCTCACTGTCATCATGTTTTCGTGTGCAGCGCTCCATACCAACCCATGAAGATGGCCCCGTGAAATGTTTGCAATTTGCTTCTTACAAGCTCACTAAGGGCCCCAACAAGTGCCCTACGATTGCCTTCTTTTCATTGAAGAACTCCAAGGGGGCACTAATAACATGGAAGTTAATAAAGCCCCTAGTATTGATGGGTTCCCCTATGAATTACACAAGTTTGATGGGATACAGTTGGTCCAAACCTACACAAGGTTTATTTTATCGTGAGGCTCTTTAGACCAACTCGCTTGGCAAACCTATTAATCAAGGTAACATCAAGTTCATACCCAAACCTAGAGACCCATAGTTCATCACCAACTGGAGAACAATCACCCTTTTGAATGTGTCATATAAGATCATTTTCAAGTCTCTTGCTCTTGGGGTTATATATGTGCTGCCTCTCATGATCCACCCTAAGCAAACTGTGTTTATTCCCAATAGATATATCTTAGACAAAGTTTATGTTGTCTAGGAAGGGATGGAGCGGGTTCGCTCCTCAAAACAAAAGGTGTTGTTCAACGAAAATGATTTTCAAATAGCCTATGACACAATTGAATGGCCCTTTATCATGGAGATGTTTCAAGGTACAAGGTCTGGGACAAGTTGTGTACAAACAGTTAAAAAACTCTTTCAAGACACTGGTTCTTGTATCACCATTAATGGAGTTCAATAAGAACAATTGGATCTATTCGAGTCCATTGGAAAGGTTGTCTTATTTCCCCCTCCCTCTATGTATTGACTACAAAAGGGTTCAATTATCTCCACGCTAACTACATTTTTAGAGGTTTGGTTAAATCCATTACACTCCCCCAATCACAAAATCATATGGTCAATGGTAACTTTGCAAAGGATTCCTTTCTCGCTTTAACGGATGGCGAGGCATCAATCACAAACGTAGGGAATGCTTGTATATATTTTGTATGGCCTTTGAATCTTCTATTCAATGGAAGAAAACTCAATGATATACACAATCTAACTCTCCCTTTCCAGTTTGGTTACAAAAGTATAGATGGTATTAGATTCAACTTGGTGAACAATTCAAATTTATAGGCATTCCTTTTGTTTTACAAGCTTCTCCTTCTGATCGTTGGAATTATGTCATCCAAAGAGTGAGGAAGAAACTAGCATTTTGAGATACCGAACTTCTCTCCCTGGCAAACAAGTTCCAAGGTCATTATGAATTCCTCACATCAACCCATTGTATTATTCCCCTTGTTGGGATCCCCCAAAGGCAACATATGCTAAACGTGGAAGACTGCTAAGAGACTTTCTTCGAGTCAATTTTGAAGGTTCCAAAGGATTTCATAGAGTGGCTTGGAACATTTGTTCTAGACCTACAAAAATGGGAGGGCTTGACCTTTTGGGTGTCAAACTACAAGGCATTTCCTTTTGTGTCAAATGGATCATTCGATCCCTAAGAGATGAAGCTTAGAAAAAAAATCTTTGTCATTATATTGCTCGAGGCAACCATTTTGAAAGAAAACATGAAAAGATCTAGACATGCAATTTTTTTGGTCACTCAAGTCCCTATCGAAATTGTAAGTTCCTTTGTGGTTCAGAACATTTAGAAAGTATGGGAAAGAATCAAACCCAACTTAATATGGGATGGGGGTGGCTTAGAATTTTTTTTGAATTCACATTCTCTATTTGGTTTCAAGTCCTTTCCTACCATATTGTCCCCTTTACCATGGTCCCTTGGGTTAAGAACCTACAATTATTTAATAATAACCATTAAGGTTATATCTGATTTGTTTCGTAGATGTTCACAAGATTGGATTCCTTAACCTATCCTTCATGAGAAATTTCAATCACAAAATAGTGATCGCTCCTCAATTGAGGTGCAAAATGTCATCCCAAATGAATACCTTTACCAAATTGCATTACATCTCCTACCAAATGGTGGACATACTGGAAGTGCCTTATAGAGACCCCCTTACATTGATACAAATCCGTACTTGGTTATTAACTTCTTTCACCACAGTACATTCAAGTAAATACTTTGAATCTTTGAATACTTGTTGGAAAGTCTATTCGTCTTAAGTAGGTGTGCCAACATAGGTTTTCCATGATATGTATATCTACTATCGAGCCCAAACAAGGTCACTTCCTTTAGTGCACCATTCCCCAATGTCTATTTGTTGGAAGTCATATAGTTCATTTAGGTGTGGCCCACCCTTTTTGTCTATTTTTTCAACACCCAAAATCTCTTAAACATATTTTTTGATTTTGCAAACCTACTCAATCTGCATAGAGATGGATTCACACCTTTCAACCATTTCGTCCAAAAAGTTTTTTCTTGAAAAATACTTCTATTAAGGGATTCGGACATGATACATGTGTAATACAATCAAATTTAGCATATTTTTCATTTTGAAATCCTTTTTCATTTACGGAAGGAAAGGAAAAATGCAATTTTCAAACATATTGATATAAATGATTGTTTTTCCATTACTAACATAGTTCAAGTGATAACCGATGTGATGTTATAGGGTCAAATTCAAACAAAGAAACTTTGGATGGAGTTTTACCTCTAGACTTTACTAGACCATTGGAGGAGTGCCTCATGTATTGTCAATCAGGTGCCTCTAGACTCGTCTCATCAACAATCCCCTACTTAGGGCTGCAATTTTGATGCGTGTGACAGAGACTCCTTCCACAACAAACACCAAAGTGCCTCTCCACAATCATGATGGTCCTCCCCAACACACAGTTCTCATATTGGTGGTGGTAGTTCTCATATTGGTGGTGGTTTTAACCTACAATACCCTCTCGTTGGAGGGCCCAAGAGCAAGGGAACTTCCTTCACTTGGGTGTGTCACTATTTTGCCTACAAGACAAACCCTAACTAAGAAAAATATTTAAAAAAAATCTAATGATGGTTGGGAGCCGACCCTAATATAACAGATTTCCCAATGAGCAATGGCTAGAGCTAGGGTAACAAGCTCAATAATACTCCACCGCCACAACCAATGTTGTTTGTTGCTTGTTGCTTATTGCTCATTGCTCATATGCCTTAGTCTTCCCACTTGCTACTTAGGACTAATTATTATTCTACTTTCGTTATGTTCACCTTTTTATGCTATATCTAACTTTTATTCTAAGATAAGTTGATGGTATCTTTTTGGTCGTAAAAACCAATATGATGCTTAGAAGTGTGATGTCATTCGCTCAATTTTTTATCCTTATTAATAGAAATGCACTAAGGATCCAAACAATAACTAAATTTGACCGTCGTATGATTATATTTATATTTTTTAATCATAAAATAATAGTAAAAATTGGTAGACCATATTATCTTTAATGTTTATTACTTTTACTAAAAACTAAATTAACATTTGAAACTTAATGTTTTATAAATAACCGTCAAGAAAAATCAAGACAGGGAAAGTCGACCATCAAATATAGTCCTTAGATTCAACTAGTAGTATTTAAATCTCCATGCTATAAGTTTGAAAACCAATCTCCCACAACGATTATAGGGGATAAAAGTATACCTCCAAACAGTATTCAAATCCCTCTATTATAATCTCCAACCCCAACCATAATTATTAAAAATGAAACTACAAATGGCATATTCTGTCAAACAAACTAAAACCTCCGATTACAATGACTTACCAAGCACCGCATTTTCGTGTTTTAGTGAGAACTTACAAGTTCATTGCCCTGAAATGAAATCCAATCGATTTAAAAATAACCCGCGCCAGCCGTAAATCAATTTTTTTCACTGCAAGCTTTGGATGCCTTCCACAGAAATGCATTAATTGCTTGGCCAGTGTGCACTGTAGGCGGAAGTGCATTAAATATATGTGCCGTGGGTAACAGAATGCATGACCCATACCCATACAATTATTATTGCAAAATGGGTCCCAAAGTCCAAGTCCTAATCATTACTGTTGTACGTTAGTTTAATCAGACATTTCCTTGACTGTAAATCAAGGAATTCCTTATCCCCTCTTTCTAGTTGGGAGCGAAGAAGACAAAATTTGTCCGGTCGCTAGTCTATATATCCCCAAATATTCAAGACGACGCATTCAATCAAATACACAACATATCATATTGGTTACAGTATCTTTATGAATTTAACACCAAATTACTTGGAACTCTGATTCAAATCAATTGCCAAAAGAGGTTTTGGTGGTCCAGGTTATTTCTCCAAAAATACCTGGTTGACAATGAATAATATGTCGAAATAAAAAATGCAAATCAGTTTAGAAATTTTATGTTTTCAATCCATAAAAGTTAAATCTTAAAAGTTTTTAAAAATAACGTATCCTTAGTAGCTCGATGTCAACAACCATGATCCATTATATCTCAAAGACCAGTTTTTAAAACATCAGATACAACAACAAAGACACCATTAAGCAAGTATAGAAAATTGACGCCCACATTTTTGGCCCAGCAGTAGTCTCCCATAGAATGTTCTCTAGCAAAGAATTTTGTCAAATTCAAGTTGTGCAATTTTGTTTCTAGTTTCTGTGTAAGTTAAGAAGTGATAGTTTCAACTGCTCTCCTAAAAATTTACCTACCATGTGACCACTGACCGCAATTGCACACCATGAGCCCCCCTTGCCAGTGACAAATTTACCTATAATATTCAGCGGTACCTGCTGAGAAAATTTAGGAGCCTCCCTTCCACAGGACCATCAAAAGTTCTGTTTAATGCCACCTCTGTAACTCATATTTTCACTTTACACATCACCAAGTTACAACATCACCTACTACAATCCCCAATCCACTGGCTCATTTCACTCAGAATCAATGTCATTCAACAAGAAGCCTTTTGAAATCTACAATTCATAATTTGCATAATTTCTTTCAGGGTTTTGCATACAAACAGATAATGATACAAAAGACCATCAAATTAAGGTCAAAATCAGATTGCATTACTTGAAGCTCAGCAAAGACCATTACTCAATGCCGCTTTCTCACCCCTCCTGCTGTCCTGTCTCCTGTCAAAAACCTTGGAAGAGTCAAAAGAGAATTCACCCGGGTAACACCTTCCAGTGCAGACCATTCCTCATCATCAGCCGCAGAAAGACAATCTGCAAGGCTTCTACGGGATTGAGACCTCTCTGGACGCTTCAAATCTGTAGAAGCTTCTACTATTTCTGTACTTTCCGAGTGGCCTTTCACACTGTTAGCAGTTCTTACAGTATTTTGACGGCCTAATGTTGGGCTACTTGCCTCTCCATCTTCAGGGCATTTATCTTCGGAAACAGTGCCTGGCATGGAAGTGGCATCTTTTGAGGACGGCAGCTCTTGTGATGCATCCTTCTTTGTTTTTGCCTCACAAACTAAAGGAGAGTCCCGAAGATAAAGGCATACTACTGCACAGTCATCTATTTTAGATGTTGGGTATTTCACCCTCCATGCTCGAACAGCAAATTCTACCAGAGATCTGGCTGCAGTTGTTCGTGTGGGAGCCGATGCCACAATGTCCACTACTTCCTTGTTAGACAGCACATCCCATATCTATACAACAATAAAGACAAACCTCATAAACCAAGAAGAATGTCTATGCTTTGCTGTGTAAGCAAGAAGAAATTGAGGATGAGAGGCATGTGATGCTGCATTGGACAAGCAAGTAAAGTATAACAGACGTGAAGATTTGAATAAGTTCTACATAACTTACAGAGTTTAAAGGGAGTTATATTAAGTTTTTTTAGAGCACCAAAACATTACCATTGATAATATACATATGGCTTGTAGCGACAGCCTTGAGGTAAATAGCATTTAAGCTCCAAGACAAGTTGCACAAATTTTATTGTAAGTTTTCTACTCTCCCATGGATCCTACAGGTTCTACTTTGAGCGTCAATAAATAATTCTACTTTGAGCGTCAATAAATTTTTTTATTGGATTCTAAAAAGCAGTTGAAGGTTGCAAAGAAAAAGTAATGGGGCATTCTCTAAGGGTCATGCAGATCATCTGAGAAAATTTGCGTCTATTTCAGCTGGTTCCCCAATGCAGTTCCAAAGCGTGGCAGTTAATGTAGCTGTTCTTCTTCTAGCAGTTACAACACTCCAACTACCTTCTAATCCAGAAATGATTTTTTGTATTTACCTTGTAAAAAGATAGCAAGGCGTTGTTAAGAGGTTCTAGGTGGTGAGTTTTGGGGGATTTGGTGTGTATTGTATCTATTTTTTCAACCCTGGGAAAGAAGGGGCTTTGCTATTGCAGTCTGTCTCTTATCACCATCAAATCGGTATGCTCTGTATTTCTTTCTTGTTCAATAAAATTCTAAGAACTAGGAAATTGAAAATAACAGAATTATTGCAGTTCATTTATTTGTGTTTCAGAAAACCATTCATGTAAAGAGATAAACTTCAAATCTGTTTTCTCAGAAAATTATTAATATCCTGAATAGTTCTTCTGTTTATCAGACACTTGCAACATCTGAAATTAACCCTGTTCTTTTTAAGAATTTATTGCTCTTTAAATTAATATGATTTTTTAAATCAAATCTATGCCTGGTAGTTGTTGTCCTGAGAAAAAACAATTTGAAAGAACAAGGTTGATTAAAGATTTTATGCAGGTTACTTTTCCTTGGAATTGTGAGTGCAGTTTTAGCATTTGTTTGAAGGCAGAGAGGAGGCACCGCATTATTTCATTAAAGGTCTGGAGATGTACCATCATATGCATACAATCTCTAGTTTCAGTAAATAGTAATGACTGCAACAAATTCAACAAGGAACTAACACATACCCCGTCAGTGGCCATCACAATGAACTCGTCCCTCTCTGTGAGACGACGATATGAGATCTCAGGCACTGCAATCAGTCCAAAATCCTTCAAACAGAAATCTCCAAACGCTCTCGCCATTGCCAGACCAGGAGAGTCATCATGGGGCAGCCAAACCCTTGCCACATCAGGCTCATCCTGCAGAGCAAAAACTCGTCCTTTGCATTGTTTAATCCTCTCTGCTTCCTCTGGACAAGAGGACAGAAAAATAAGATAGAATGTTGTTTTCACAAGAAAGGATGTTTTTGCATTTCAATGGGTCTAAAGGATGCCAAAGTCTTCTTCTTCTTTAACAATCGTCTCAGCCTCCTCTAGAGAAAAATAACCAAATAAATACTCCCTGTAGAAATAATGATTCCGCAAGAAAGGTTTTTTATTTCATGGTTTATCCAACATCTTATTCATCTTTGAAGAATTTAATCAGCCAGAAGCCATTTCTCAATTCCAATAGGCACACCTCTTGCCATGATGAATACGGTTGGGCAAACATACGAAAAGAAAAGTAAATACACACATAGTAGAGTGGGAGAATCTAAAGACCTACTTGGAAGATTGGGCTTCAAATCCACAGTCAACTGCACTGCCATCAAAGCACCGCCATTGTCTCTTGTGCCCAATACTGCCCTTGAGTCTCCTACATTGCCCATCACCAGGTCCTCCCCCTGTATAATTTAGCAAAAGATGCCACATTTTAACCTAAAAAAATACAGGACTTTCAGAATTTGATTAAGGCTTAACGGTCTTAGTTTTTTTTTTAAAAATTTTTGTGTGGAATTTCTCAGCAAAATAGTTCATTCATTCTTAAGTACTAAAGCCACCGATCTAGATATGTAAGTTAATTAAGACAGAGACAACTGCCTACATCTGTGCATCTTCGAGATCCAAGGTTGAAATTTTCTGCATTTTACACAATACCTAGTAAATTCTATACCTGTTTCACCAGAGTTACTGCGGTGGTTCCACTGCAGACACAATCAATGGTCGGATGCAACCTCAGCTCCTTATCCATAACCTTGAAAGCCTTGAGAAATGATTCTTTCCATGCTGGAAGCATGTCTGGCACCTTCTCGAGTTCTTCCAGGTCTTCAGATTCTTTCCATTCTTCATCCATGGTTAATGAAGCAGTCTCGTCAGAATTCATGCTTCCAACAGAGCCATTGGTATTGGTATTATTGCCTTCCTCGCTCCTTCCCGTAGCAGCTTCCCACTGCGAACACAGCTTTGAAGGAAGGGAGTCCCTTACCCTTTTTGCAACCAGATGACCATGTGGCCCGTGCCCATCAAATACTCCGCAGAATATAGTGTCCTTGTTGGAATTAAAATCCTGCAAAAATTTATAAAAACGAACACATAAGAAACGCTTCTGATGTTTTTTTATTATGAACTGGTGAGGCTTGGGACTCTTAAAACAGGCCGCAGGTATATTAACGTGTCTAATTTCAAAACCTGGCTACATTAACTCCCTGGGTTATGGCTACTTGAGACACGTACTGAATTGTTACAATCCCAAACAATTTGCAGCAGGTAGATACACACCAATTGTGTTCGCAAACCATCCAAGCAACCCAGAAATTACACCAAATGGCAGAAATAACCCCAGCGCTGCCAAGGATAAAGGCCCAATAGTCTCATCCCAGAATACACCCGAGGGGTGAGATTATATACCAACTCACAGAAGGAATAACCCTAACCATGCAAACTGTAATGACCACATACTCACCCCTATGTACTCCAGATGAAGGTTCATCCCAGTGACTCGGAGATTACTCTAAATCAGAAGAGGGATCGCCCCAACCAAATCACAGGAGGAATCACCCCAACCATGAGTACCATCAAGGCCCAATTACCACAAATTTAGGTGATAAAGGCCCAATAGTCTCACCCCTACTCTTAAATCAGGAGGAATCGCCAGAATAATGCGAGCTGTGAAGGTCCGAAATTCTCACCATTGCATACCCTACAGGAAGGTTCATCCCAGCAAAACCCAGAGATTACGCCTAAACACGTGATAAATCACCCCAACAATGTGAACGGTAAAAGCGGGATAGCTTCACCCCTACTTATACCCACAGGAGAGTTACCCTTCTCTCCAAGAAAAAAATAAAATTATGCTTCGCGAAAACCTAAAACATATAGTGAAAATCCTTCAACATCTGAGAAATTTTATTAAGGAAAGGTCTGGAGTACGAACCTCCCAAACGATCATGGCATCCTGGTTGGTCCCCTTCCTTCCCTGCTGAGTAAACATACAGGCTACACTGTTAGAGCCACTCGTGCACATCCTGCGGGGAATCCTACCCAATTCCTCATCGATCCGAGCCTCTGCTGCCCAAGCCTGCACGGAAGTTCCGTTCCTCTGCTTCCTGGGCTTACAACAGATCGACCCTTCTGTCGACAGACAGGAACCCATTCCCAGGGCCCTGATGATCTGGAATATACAATCCACTGCCACAGAAAATCACACACTTTCAGCTAAAACTAACCTTGCCAGCACGTTCCTGGATTCTCTTCAGTTTCAGCAAGGGAGCTACTAGACCTCTGTTAACTTTTTAAATGATTTTAATTACTAGACGGGAATAATCTCTGGGACCACAGATGTTACATCCATCTTGACCAACAAGAGATACCTAGCTTTAGGACAAAGTTCCTTCCTTATAAAGGCTAGTTCTTCTGCGTCCAGAAAATTGCCAACCCAACAGCCCAGAGCACGATTTTACAGCGCTTTCGACTACCAAATGCAATCCAGCACTAGGACGATGTTGCTTCGTTATGAATGTTGACTTTGCCTCCCTCTCCTTCTATTGATATGGATCAGAAATTCTCAAGCCCATAGACCATAGCACCAGAGGGCAATGTTGCTTCCCTATGAAGGTTGGTTCTTCTCCTATTAACATCTATAGCACCACTGATATTACAGCTCTCAGAATCCAGCTTCAGGACAATGTTACTTCCTGATAAAAATTGATTCTTTCTCTCTTGATTTGGATCAGATAATCTCAAACCAAGAGTCTATTGCACCACAGATGTTACAGCTCTCTCAACCACGGCAAGGAATCCAACTTTAGTACAATGTTACTTCCTTATGAAGCAACTATATTACAGCTCTCTTGTTACAAGCTTGGTTCTCTGCAACCTTTATACTGATTTGGATCACATAAATTCTGAATACCAGGAGCAATACTTCCAAAAGCAAGAAGCAGGGAAGAATCAGTCCAATTCAAAAGGAATTGCAACAATTCCAAAATCCTAACCACAAACCCAAATGCAACCTACATTACTGTATAGCAAGACAAACGGTGAGGGAAATAGGGATCTTTCAACTTCAGCCATAAAGGATGCATGGTTACATAATTTTGTCGCCAAACGGCGGGAGGGTTTTTATGATCCCCACGCAAGAAATCTGGGTTAAATCTTGCATGGGATATGTAAGATAGGCGATGCATGGACACCCGACACCCGCCTTGTTTCGGTACCGCCAATGAAAGGTGTGGGTCAACCCACATTTACTTATGTAGCCGAAAATAAGGCGTGACCAGAAATGGGGCCGCGGGCAATGAGCAAATTAAGAGGGCTTTGAATGCAATGCAGTGCAGCGCAGTGCAGTGCAAATGCATGAATAATAATAATAATAATATACGACAGAGCCCCCACGTGGCTGGTTTCACGCCACCAGCCAGCTGTATTCGACAATATTCTCATGGGAAATCGTATTTTAATAACTGTATTTGAAAACAAATACGCGGCAACGTAGGGAAATGCGTGAGGCTTCAATTACGAGCCTGCCAGTGACAACCCGCCTGAAATCCAAATTTAGCTTCGCCGAGGCAACGTTGACTTCCAATAATTTAATTTTTATTTTGTCTTTTATTATTGTTTTAAATGTTTTTCATTTGTATTATTAGTAATCTTGTGCGCACGTCTAGACCAACCAACCGCCCATGTTAAGGGCTAATGTATTTATTTATCTTCGCAATTGGTGTCAAAATATTTCAAAATAGAAGGGCCCACTTTAAAACTCTTTGGAAGTAGTAAGAGCTTGCTTGCACAAATGAAGAAACAACTACATTGGTTTCCTCTTATTTAAGGTTTACTTTCTTCTCGTTTAATGGTGTTATTTTTAATAAATTTGAAGGGATTGTGATGGGTTCGTTTTTTTTGGTGGTGACTTCTCTCTTCATATAATTTTTTTTGAAGAATTGGTTTTTTATTCTAGTTTTTTTTAGGTTTAAATGATGGAAGAGGTATGTTGACAACATTAATTTATGTTGGGAACATGATCGAGATATTTTAGAAGACTTTCACTACTATTTCAATAATTCGGTGTCAAGTATAAGATTCATCGAGAAGGTTGAGGCAAAAGGGAGCCTACCCATCTTAGATGGCCTCCTTTCTTGTAAAGAGGGTGGCTCTTTGGCTCGAAAGGATGTGTGAAGAAGCATACAAAGAGAAATTACACCCCAATCAACTGCTTAAACAAATAAAAGCATACAAAAATATATTAACAACTTGAATAAATCATCATTTTTTAAACAAATTTGTGGTTTGTTTTGTACATATATCCTCCTTTATCATTAGAAAGGAGAGCTTCTTTAATGGTTGGCCCTAAACAACAATCCAAGACAAGCTTTTGGATGTTTATGTTTGATCAAGGTCATCAACAAAATCCATTGGGGACTCTATACTCAAATGTTCAAATATAGTAATGGTTGAGTTGTCACATGCAAAAGAAGTATTCTTTATCACTTGATCAGTCACTTTCTTGTTCTTTTTAGGATGTTTATTTGCACCTTTCTTGGACTAATTTGAGCTTGAATTATGTTGGATTCCCCTAGGGGATCTAAAGTATTCACTACCTTAGGGCCTTCATCTACTTCTTTGGTATCCTTTAAAGGATCTAAAGCAACCATTACATCATGTCCTTCATCTTCTTGGGTGCTTCAAGCTACAAAAGGGTTAAGGTTTAACCCAACTTGAGCTTGGGATTTCTCTTTTCATTTATATATGTTTAGTGTCTCTCTTCTTCTTCTTGCTAACTACCTAGAAGTTTTGTTTCTTAGTTATTTTTTCAAATATCACTTTTAGGGAACAGTCTTGAGTAAAATAACTATGGGAATTACACATTAAACACTAAAATGGAAGGTTTTCATAGTCTATAGGTTAGTCAAACATATCCCCTTCTCGAGAATTCAACCTAACCCTTTTATTAGGTAAGGGTTTACTTACATCCATTTGTACATATTTATTTTACCTTAATTTGGATCAACAGGTGAGATTAATTTGATCAAGATAGAACTTTGAAATATAATTCAGATCAATAGATAAGTCATTCAAGCATACATCTAAATGTAAAAGATTGAGATTGATTATTCTAATTTGATAAGGGCATATGCTAATTATATAAAGAATTCAAGTGACCATGATGCTTAGCCTTTCTAGGTGATTATCTAATTGTGATGTAATTATAGAAGTGAAAATCAAAGATAAGCAGGCCTATGGTTCATTTGGTTCTGTAACTAATTCATTGTTTGCACTCGATCGGTTTTAAAGGATCGATTCAATATCATTAGTCAATATTGACCTATTAGTTGATACTCACTTGTGTGGAAGTAGGAAACAGTGACTATACAGTCACCTATGACTATATTTTCTTAATTTATGTTTGCAATCATGAACTTTGATAATGCACACATATCCATAAATCAACCTTCTTTGCCTTGAAACCTTATATGTGCTTGTGAGGGTTAGAAACTTATAAAAAAAGGGAAGGTGTAATGGGCTCAGTTGACCCCAATCACCATGTTTGATGATTGACCGATGCCTACATATCCAATACTTCAAGTTGGAGAATCAAGCCACATGTAGTTCTCCCACCTAAAGTGATTGTGCAATTTTGTTCCTTTGATATATGTATGCAATAAATAACGTGGCTTTGGTACTTGATAATGCTTGATTTGACTTGGATTTTAAGTGCTTCAAAATTAGCTTTTGACTACTCCTAGTGATAGGTTTGAAAATTGGGAAGAATATGGCAGATTTTCTAAGTGTGGAATAGTGTGTAGATGTATATCAAATAAGTGTCAAGTCCCTTTTGCATGAGACCTTGATTTGTTTATATATAGATCTAATTGAATAACTTCTCACATTACCGATGCACTAGGCTAATGGGCCCACTATAAAGATGGGTTTGATTTTAAAAAATAGTCATTATTGGGAGCACATCTTTCAAATAGATTAATTAATATCAACTAGCAGTAGTGACTAGGTCTAGTGGAATCGACGTGTATAGACAGACTAATCTGAGAGTATGGAGATGTTAATGCATGATATCTGGTAGGTTTGAAACAAACAGTGAGGTTCATGTAGGTGTGAAATAGAAAAATAGAAGGGTTGACTCATAAGAAAGCATGTAAGAGTGAGAGATTGGCATTTTGAGTGCTTTAGTCATGCATGGTGAATGTGTGTCAAGCATGTCATTATTAAGTACCAAAGACTAGATTTTAGTATCTACAACGTCTTAGCATAAGTAATGTGTTCTTTGCCATGAGTTTCTAGAGAAATACATATCATCACCCCAAGGGAGTTCCCAATTTTTATAAGAATAGAATCTACCCAAAAATGTGCATGAAGGTTAAATAATCTTACCCAAACTAGTGCAACCTTTGGATCTTCTTCTAAAAAGTGTCAAAATAAGGGTTCCATGAAGCATTAAAAGCCATGATTTACCCAAAAACCAATGCCGTTGTTCAAACACATGAGCTCAGTCTTCTTAAGAAGTAAGAACAAAACGAAAAAATCTCTTATCCCAAGGTGAATATCCATATGTGCCTTCACTTTCCAATGAATTGATGCCCAAGTTTGGAACTCCTACTCATGAGGCCCATTGACTTGTAAATTAGTCAAGGTTTTTTCAAAATAACTATTTCTTGTTGGTTTTCACTTTATTTATAGATGATAATCAACTCTTCCTCAACAACTTAGATACATCTAGAGGCTTTTATTTCTGGCATCACTTATATGATCCCTTAAATCTACTAGCAATATAGATCTTTAGATATAGGGATGGGAAATCTTAGCTTTAAAATCTATGGACATAGTGGCAGGAGAATAGGCCGGGTTTAGGTATGTGCAACAATAGCAACATCTTGTAACAACAATTGCAGGTAAACCCTCAACCTCATGTGCTTCCATAAACAATTGCATGCCTCCATTCCATCACGAAGTTTGAATTTGGAATTTTGTTGAATCTGACATTAACATGAGACTTTCACAATCCATATCATTAAAAAAATGGGTAAAATACTCATTCACAATTTTATACAAAGTGCCCCCCATATATATATATATATAATTTAATACATAATTAATGATATTAAAATTGGTAAAGGAGTGGAGGTGTATGTATAAAGTATGTTTACCTATAATTAAACATCATAAAACATGTAAAAATAATAAGCACTCTAATACATTGCTTAATTAAATATGTAAGAGGATAAAGGGATTCAGGGATTAAATTTGACAGTCGACTCTACTTGTCATAAAATTTTGATGACTATCATCTTTGTCATAAAATTTTGATGACTATCATCTATTCAATCTTACCCTACAAATGTTAGTATATTTCATATGAGAATAAGGAAACATTGTGTGTGTGTGTGTGGGTGTGTGTCCTTTATATATTGTTAATTTTTACCTATAATTTCACTTGGCATATAATATAATCTACAAAAAAATTAACTCTATTTTATGGCAAAAACTATAAATACATTCATACAACTATTAAATCTAGCCCATGTATGGCTCTTATATTTTTTAAATGTTTTTGTAAGGGCTTTTGATTTGCTTTCAGGCTTGATCTTTTGAAATCGACAAATTTGAAATGGATAATGATTAGTTTTGGGGGTCTACACAAATAAGGTTAGTTGTTAACCAATTCTAACACCTTCTAATTTATCAATTACTTCAAATTATAAAGAGAGATCAATAAACAAAAATGCATAACAAAATTAACCCTAGTAAAGTGCTTCAATATTGTTGTCAATGGAATGTTAGCTAAGAATTGATAAATGCTTCTATGTACTTGATAATCAAATGAACCTAGTCATTTTTTTTATAGGTGACTTGAATTCAAACTTTGGAAAAAAATGACATGCATGTTGACCTCCAATGGTTAAGAACTAAAAATGTGGATGGGTCAGATAGGTACACCCAACTTTAAAGGGGACCTAGGCAAACTTTCCAAGATAAACATGAGGCTAATGAAGGGGTTGCACATGGGCACATGAAGGAGGGTTCAAGATTTAAAATTCACTAAAATGGTTTATCATCCTTATTTTGATTGTGGTTTAATAGCCTCATTTAGACCAATCAACCATACATATATAAATTTGGACAAGACATTTATAATAAAGTTTAATAAATACATAAGGTTCTTTTTTTAGGTGTTGTAGACACATAAAAATGCCCTTAGACATTTATTAGAAGTTAAATATCATAATCTTAGGGTGTGTGTTTATTTATTGATTATTTGTCCAAATTAGGGTACATGTCTATTTGTTGAATTCGTGATTATTGGCACATTTTTTGACTTCTAGTGGTACAAGTTATTCTTCTCAGCTCCTCAACTATTCCTCTTTCTTTCTCTCTAATGTCTTGAGCTTTGTGTTATAGGCATCTCAAGGCTTCTGACACCTATCAAAAGCATCTGTATACTTTTGGGCCCTCTTTTTGGTCTTTGTTTTGGTTAGGGTGCATGTCCTTTTGTCCCTTGCTTTTTGTTTTTTGGTCATTTGGTGATATTTTTTCATGCCAATAGGGTCATAATTTGAAATCAACTATCTATAAATAAATAAGCATTGTAGTTCATTTGATACTAAGTATTCACACAATATATAACAATCACTCATAGGGAATCTATTGAGCAATAATAAACATTATATAAATATCAAGAGATCATTAGATCAATTATCATTATTTGAAGCTAATATCTCTCGTTGAGCATGTAGGGTTTTTTCAATCTTTGAAGTTATTTCAATTTATGCAATTTTATTACTTTTTGACATATTTTCATTGATTAGTTTATAACATTTAGGGGCTTCATAATTTGATGGTGTTTATTGAGCCATACTAACCCTCAACACATGCCCCTAAATCTCACACTTTTTCCTTAAGTTTTAAACATCACGACCATTCTAGGGCATGAAGAGGAAAACCTATTTTGTAATAAGTATCACAACATGCAAGTTAGAGTGAGGAAATGGGAAATAAATACCAAGATAACATATTTGTTAACTTTTTTTGGACCCTATTTGTTATCTACCATAAGTGTCCCAATGATTCATACATTAATCTTTAATTAGATTCATACTTATGGGTGAGGTTCCTAACAATTATGGATGTGCATCTTTAGGTTCAAATTCAAGTGACTATCTTTAAATTACAATTAATGTAAGGTCATTTGAACCTTATGTGAATGCCTTCATAATTGTTTTGGAAAATAATCGAATAGGTATATATTTTTTATTTATTATAATCAAACATTTTCAAAAAACATAGTGTTTTACTTATTTTACACCTAAGCAATATAAAATAATGGTAACTATGCACTAATTCAAATTATATAAAATACATCAATAAACATGATAATGTGAATAGAAAAGGTTAATTGATATTGCAGTAGGGTAATAATGTCAATAAATATTAATTAAATGGACAAGATACTTAGATCATACAAACTATCTCTAAATTTGGGAAGTAGTTGTGGGATCAAAAGAGCTCAACGTTGGAAGATGAATAAATCCTAGAAGTAACATAACGCTCAGGACGTCCTAGACACTATAATTCATTGTCATTTAAAACCCATGTGAATGCCCTCATAATTGCTTTGGAAAATAATTGGTTAGGTATAGATTTTATATTTATTGTAATTAAACATGTTGGTATACATAGTGTTTTACTTATTTCACACCTAAGTGATATAAAATAATGGAAGCTATGCACCAATTTAGATTATATAAAATAAATAATAAACATGATAATTTTATTTTAAAAGTTTAATTGATATTGCACTAGGCTAATTATTTCAAGAAAGAGTAACTAAATAGACAAGATACTTATCTCATATAGACAATATGTGAATCTGGGAAGTGACTATGGGATCATAAAAATCTTAGCACCAAATGATAAATAGATCTTGGAAGTGGCATAGCACTCAAAAACTCTTGGGCACAACCAATAAATTTAGACCCCTATGATAGCTAGCATTGTCTACCTTTTTGGTAGGTTTTGCAAGTTCATAACCTCTTCTAAACAATGGAACATGTGTGCCTCTACCTGCTTTACAGAATTTTGCTTCAGATGTTACAATAATGTATAGAAACCCTATAAAAATGCATCATCTTCCTTTGAAACCTAACAAAATACTTGGATAAATAGAACCTTAAAAAGGGTTGGTGTTTTTGGGTTGGACTCACCCCAACCAATCCATGTTGAATGCTTGAGCATTGCTTACATTCTAATACTCTAAAGAGTTCTCCAATCCCATAGAGTTATCCCACTTATGTGTGTGTATCAAATCATGTAAATGCACGTTTAAACGTGTTTTTTATTAGAACCTCCTTTGATACAAGCATTTAAGTGATATGTATAATCAATATTATTCTTTAGAAACTTCAGAATTATGCTCAAGGATATGTAAATATAATAAATTAGCTAGTTTTCTCTCTTGTTCCATGAATACTTGCCCCAAAATGCCTTTAATGGTTTTTTATAACATTAATTTGGCCTATTCCTCCATGACTACCATTGTATAAGGATACATCACTATCATATTATTCTTCATTATCATCATTCACATTATAATCATCATCTATGTCATCATTTGTATGATTATTTATACATTAATTAAGTATAAGGTATAACATGTGTCGATAACAAAAATTCTATAGGATGAAACAATATAGGTTTTGAAGGATGTGCAAGCATGAAAATGAATCCAAACATTAAAGTAATAAGGAATAAAACCACAAGTCCAAACCTTAAGATAATGTAAAATAAACAAACCCTAAAAATAAAATTGAAACCCTAATGTATAAGGAAACACAAGGTTTTCATGCTCAAAATAATAATCAGGTTCACCAAAATGTTTTACTTATTTTACACCTAACTGATATAAAATAATGGAAACTATGCACTAATTGATATTATAAAAAATACAACAATAAACATGATAATATAAATTGAAAATGTTAATAGGTATTGCACTAGGTTAATTATGTCAAGCAATATTAACTAAATGGACAAGATACTTAGCTCATCACTGTTTATGAATATGGAAAGTAGCTACAAGATCAAAAATAACTTAGCATTAGATAATGAACAAATATTATAATGGCACAACACTTAAAACCTCATAAACGATACTAGTAGACTTAGCCCCTATGATAACCAACATTGTCTAACATTTTTAACAATGTCTGCAAGCTCAAAACCTCTCTAGATTGATGGAACATGTGTGCCTCTACCTGATTTTTTGGAATTATAATTCAAATGTTTGTGATAATGTACAAAAACTAAAAAAGTGCCTCCTCTTCCTCCAAAAACATAGCATGACACTTGGATGAATAAAACCATAAAATGGGTTTGTGTAATTAGGTTACATTGATCCCAACCAATCCCCATTGAATGAATGAATATTGTTTACATTCTAATACTCTAAAGAGGGATCAAACCACACATAGTTCTCCCACTTATGTGTGTGTGAGTGTCAAATCATATAAATTCAAGTCTAAATGTAATTACACCTAGGTCCTCATCTAATACAAGTATGTAAGTGATATGTCTAATCAAACTTATTTATTATAAACTTAAAAAATATGCTCAAGCAAATGTAAACATGATAAATCATATAGGTGTCTCTCTTTCTCTATGAATGCTTGTCCTAAATGTTGGTGCAATAGTTATATATTCACCTTGTATTAGGTTAACTTAGGTAGATTTAAGTATGTGATGTTGCAACTCCACTTCTCATTCTCAATTTTTACCAATATCACTTATTGTAAATATAGGGAGTTGTATATTAAAATCAATCTAGTAATCTAGTAATAGAATATTGCATCATAGTAGTGCATAATATGGAGAGTATCTTGGGTATTTCCCAATTATACACCAAAATGCCTTTAAGGACTTTGTGTATATAGTGATCTCACATTGTAGTTAGAGTAATATTGGCATATAAAATTTGACTAGATACCAAGCAAAGAATGAAAGTTAAGCCATTCCATTACCAACAACCTTGAACCCTAACAGTAATTGTAATTTATCTGAGTTTATTGGTGTTATCCTAAGCATATAGAAAAGATCAAAAATAAACAAGACAAGCTAGGGATGCTTATGACTTATTGGGTGAATATTTTGTCACCAGCTAACTGATGAGCAAAATAGGTCTCTTCAACCATAGCATAGGGGGATTGGTCAGCCAGATGCGTAGGTTTACCACATCAAAAGGGGATAAATCTCTCCTCTCATCAAGGGGAGGTTCCCTTATAACTATGAGGAGCTATATATTATATATATATATAAGTAGAAAATAACACTCAGGGGTAGGATTACACCATCCATCTCTCTTTTTTTAGAGATGATGTTCACAAACAAAGGAGAAAATCTTGGTGAAAACACTGAAGGCACTTCTCTTCTTTCAAAAGTGATCTTGCAGGAAACAACAGGAGTTCTTTCAGGTAGTGACAAGTAACTGGTAACAAAAGGCATAGTAACCAGTAGACTGAGATGTAGCACAAAGTCTCCACCTCAACTGCCCAAGAGTGAAATATGAAGGAAAATGAGGGCAAAAAGTCGTCCCAAGGTCCTTTACATAGAAACAAAAAATAGACAAACACACTGAAGGCAATTGTAGACAACACAAAGTCTCTCCACAGTTGGCTTCAGGATACCTTCCTGATTACTTCCACTAGTTCTGCTTATTTCAATAAAATGGACAAGAACACATTTAGGAAATAGACATCAGAACAATCTCATAAAATGACACAAGCTATAACAACACAAAGTCTGAAAGTAACTTGCTTTCTCATTCAAGTAAAGAAATATGATGAACAATCTGAGCTCAAAGTCTCAGTAATCGCTTCTCAATTTTGGCAAAGTTTTGCTTTTGTAATAAAAAAGATCCCCTTTGCATAAAATAGGAGATTACAATATATAGTAGCCAAGAAAAGCTTGGTGTTTTGTTCCATGGAACGACCCATGCTGCATTCAATGCCTTGAATGCATTTTTAGTTTTGTCAAGGGGCCATGCTGGAATAGGGTGGCTGCCTTAACCGTGGCATGTCAATTCATCTCAAATGTCTTCTCTTCAGCAT
Source organism: Torreya grandis (assembly GCA_037957365.1). Taxonomy (NCBI): domain Eukaryota; kingdom Viridiplantae; phylum Streptophyta; class Pinopsida; order Cupressales; family Taxaceae; genus Torreya; species Torreya grandis. Next base: position 2,185,900 of record JARHVA010002611.1, read on the forward strand.
GAGTTGTCTGGTCTTTCACCAAATATCTGCATAGTTGTCCACTTTGCCTTTACTCCAAGGGAGAAAAATAGGCCACACCTTTAATGTTTGCAAGCTCAAATATCTACTTGGTGGACTGTTCCACCTATTGGAATAACTCCTGCATAGATATTTCAGGTCTTTCCCTCTTTCCTGTTGCAATTTGAGCTCTCAGGCTATCTTTTCCCTTTTCTATTGGTCTTTTAGCTCCCTCTTCAGTTGGTTGCTGAGTTTTTTTCAGGTCCTCACCACATTTGAAAATCAACATATATTTCATTGTCTTGAATTTGACGTCCACGGGGACGTCATTAGTTCACTGTTTCAATAGTTCAGGTGGCCTTCTCGGCTCCTTGGTTCTTTTTTATTCAATTCCTTCAGACATTTTGTCTGAAGGAAATCTTCCCTTGCCTTAGTCACTTTCCTTCGAGCTTTTGATCATTCCTTTGGACAAAATGTCTGAAGGAATTCCTTCAGACATTTTGTCCGAAGGAATTCCTTCAGACATTTTGTCCGAAGGATTTTCCTTGTAAAAGTTCATCACAAAAAATCTTTTTGAAGGGTATCTCTTTGTCCGCTTTTGTTCACTGCCCTCCATAAGGGCACTTGCCTTTTGTTCATTTCCCTCTGCAAGGGCACTTGCCCTTTGGGCTTTGGGGGACTCCTTTGAACCATTCGATTGAACTGACTGATTGAACCAACTTTGGTTCAACGATTCAATGGTTCAATCTTTTATTTGAATCTTTCTTTCGGTTAAGTCTTTTGAACTTATTGAACTCATTGATCCTTTGAACTCATTGAACCATTTTGGTTCAAGGTTCAACGGTTCAACGGTTCATTCTTTACTCTTCGAAGCCTTCTTTTCTTCTAAGTCTTTTGAAGCCGTTGAGCTTGCCGAAGTGGTTGAACTTTGAACTTTTGCTGAAGCACTTGAATCTTTAAGCTTGCCGACGTCATTGAACTTTTGAACCCTTTGAACCTTTGAACCTTTTTGGAAGCGGGGTTCAATGGTTCAGTCATTTCTTTGAAGCTTATCGATGAACATTTTTGGTTGAACCAAGGCGTTGAACCTGTCTTGAAATTGCCTAAGTGTTGGAAACATGTTCCTTTCCTATAGAGTCCATAGAAATGAACCTATGGAGTCTGTAGAAATGAGCCTGTAGAGTCCGTAGAAATCAGCCTGCAGAGTCTGTAGAAATGAGCCTGCGGAGTTCGTTAGCTGAAAAAGCTTGAAAAATGGAGAATTTGAATGCCCATAACAATTTTTGAAAAGGGAAGAGAGAATTTTGGCCTATAGGACCAAAATAGTTCATGTGTTGTCCCAAAAAGGAGTGACAGATTTTGGGAACAACATGACTAACCAAAAAATAAAAAGAGAGATCAAACATAAGGGCATGTGCTCAAACCAAGCAAATAAGAGAGTAAAAAAAAGACCAAATGCACCAATAAGTGCCTAGTTCATAATGAGAGTCTATATATGTAAAATCACACAAAAAACATTGTGAAAATAAGGATAATATCAAGTTTGGTTGTCTACATAGTTAAAATAAGTGCACTTATTTTTTAAAGTTTAGTTGTAATCCATTTATTTTCACTGCATTTTGGTGAATGTAAGCTATACTACACCCCTTTAGGTTTCATCTTTTGGTGACACCAATTTTTTTACATGCTCCTTGTACCCCTTAGGGTTAGATATTTCTCTTATTGAATTGTATGCTCTAATATCTAAACATCCCTAACTTAATTTTGTTTGATTTTATTGATCCCAAACCCTAGGTTAATTTTTAAAAAAAATTCAAACACTAGAGTTGCATTAATGGTGTGTATGTTCATGTTTTATTTCATTTTACGCCACCTAAATTAATTACATTTGAGATTTAACCTAGAATAAGTGATAGGGTTAATTAAAACCCTATAGATCTTATTGAAATTCTATTAGTTAATCCTAGGACAAGCTTGAAAAATAAAATGGAATATGTAAATATGTACAATGGTGAAAACATTAAGGTTACTTTAGTGAAAGATATATGATGTGCCTTTGAAAATTTCCAACGTGTCTTCTTCAAACATCAATAATGAAAATTTTATGAATGAAAATGGATATCAAAATATTGATACAAATGAAAATTGTGAATAATATTTTTATCAAGATAATTATCTAGATGACCAAGATAGAATTAAGGTTCAAGACAAGGCTCAATTTATAAATTATCTCTTAAAAATCCTAAATAATTTTAAAGATCCATGAATGCTATAAAGGAATTTACATGCAAAAAATTTAAGAATTTATTAAAAAAAAACTCCTATTGATGCTCATGTTCCTTCCATCCCTTCCAACATTATTCTTACTTCTCAAAATACTCTTGCTTTTATAATTCATTCTCAATGTGCTTAGATAATATTCAACATGATTTTATGAATACTTCTAAATACATTTACAAGATTGATTCTCAATATATTTCCTACATTCATTCTATTTCTAAACAATCCCTTGCTTATAACATTACTATTTATTATTCAATTATTGTGAATGTTTCAATATTTCAAAAATATTATTTTCCAACCCGTGCCACTTGTCCACCATCTATTTCCTCTCCAACTTCAATAATAACTAATATGATGCATACCCTTTGCGACATGTAAAATCAAATCAAAGTCCTCACTCAAGGGTTTGACAAGCTAAATAGTAAGGTTACATACAATTATATTCTTTTAAAAACTTTGGCACATGAATTTCTTATTTATCCTTTCCCAATGATAATTTTATCTCCAAGCTTTGAAATGTTGAATGGAAAATGTGATCCTTTACATCACATTATATTATTTTATGCTTCTTTCTTATATTTTGATCATAATAATAAACTATTTATTAAAATATTTCTAAGAAACTTGAAGGATTAGGGTCTTGATTGGTTCTATGATTTTCCAAGTGGATCTATGCATGTCTTCACGAAATGAGTTTATGACTTGTTATCCCAATTTCAAATGAATGTTGGTGTGAAACTCACATTTCCTAAATTGGTTCAAATTAAAAAAGGACCCAATGAAGCCATTGGTGAATATTTAATTGGATTTAAAACTATGATTAGCAAGATTACTTATGAGCCTCTAAATAGTGAAATTCAAAGTATATGTTGTGATTTGTTTTACTACCTAACCCAACCCTATGCAAGTTATATTAAGTGTAACAAGTAGTAGAAAATCAAACCTTACCACATTAGCATATCACCTAGACCTAAAGACCAAAGTGCTCACCTAAGTCACAACAAGGAACATCAAGATCCTAATTATGAGAAAAATCAGAAAGCTACTTACACATATCACCCTAGACTTTAAAGCAACAATAACACACATCATCCATATACATAAAGAACAAGATAATAATAAACACATACATAGAATCCATTCCTTTACTCATGTATTCAAATTATCCTAAATATGGTATAAAACATCCATTCTTAGATTACTATGATCCTTTGATAATACAACCAAACCTTAAAGGTTATATAATCAAGCCCTAGCTCAAAGTGACTATGACTCTTCTTCCTAAAATGTCCAACCTACTAGAACTTATACCCTGAATACTCAAATGAGGTGCTACGGTCCCTATTTATAAGTTTCCTTTGAGCTCTTTCCAACTCATCCTTTTTCCAACTATACTACCAATTGTCTATGCATTTTGGAATATTTCATCTGGATCATGTCTACTTGTCCATGTAGAAGCATACTCCTTTTTCCTCTCTAGCATATCCCTTTTTAAACCTAGATCTTTACTTTATTTACTCTAATTTTTCCTTTGTTAGATGTTTTTCATGTTTTAACATTTCCTTTATTGATTCTTCCTTCCCACAAAACTTTTTGTTTTTATTAATTATGTGTGTTGCACATCATGTCTCCTATGCAACCCTTATATTTATGTGTGCATAATCCCAAAATATTATACTTATGCAAGTATCCATGCCATTACCACATATCACTCGTTTATCAAGCCTTGGATGGATATTTGTAAATAACTTAAGCATTATTGTGGGGTCAACATCCCCCACATTACACTTCTTGTCTATCCTTAGAGAAGATATAATTAAATTTTGCTAGTGTTCGCTCATCTTCCCTCACAACCAACACTTTGGGTAATTTTTTTAATTTTAACTCATTTTTAATCTAATCCCAATAATCTATTATTGAATGCATTTCTAGAATTAATTCGTGTGCCTCTTCTTTCAAACCAATCATTACTTCTTCATTGTCCTTATTTATCTTGTAGGTTGATAGTATGGTTTTCACATAACTTATTTGCTATTGATAACTCATGCTTAAAATAGTTTTTAATCCCAATACTTTCTCCTAAAACTATGTGAACAACATGTCAATTTCATTATTATTATTTAATATCTTATTTTTTTAGTTTATTCTTTTTAAAACTTGGTGATCCTTTCTACTTGATCACCCACTTATTGCATGCACTTTATTAACTCAGCGTGTGTTTCACCTTCTACTTTTAGCCTTTCATTTACATGTTCAACTGCATGCATAAATATATAAAAACTTAGGTTGTCTTCCTTCAATTTCAAATAGAGTTCATTGATCCTCATTACCATCTCCTCCACAAGATATTTGAATTATAATTTCAACTTTGTAATTATCTTAGCATGAAGTTTTTAATCCTCATAACTTGTGCTAGTGTTGGTGTGGCATGTATCAAGTATTCCACAACCATAATTCATTTTTATAGGGTTTTTTTCCAAAAAAAATTCTCATCCCCATACACTTGTAGGCACTCTGATTTGACCAATGCTACCAATATGTAAACTTTGTCTTCATATTTTTAAGAGAATCTTGATATTCCTTAATTTCCTCTCACAAATCTTCCAAATTATGTTCTCCTATAAAATCCCTCTTGAATATTTCTAGGGATGACTTCACCAATGTTAATTTAATAACCTTAAATGACATATTTATAGGATCAAACATCTTGATTTACCCCTTCTCAAAGTCATCAAGCTCCTTTTCTTTTTCCTTGACATTCACAAATGTGCCCACTAGAATCTCAAACTATTTTGACTGCATATGGATATCAAACATAGCCTTTAACTTATTCAAAGATCTATGTGTTACATTCTCATTTTGAATCATACCCATTGATACTCCTTATGATTTAATTTATATTTTTTTATATCCTTTTCCTCATATAATGCATACCTTATACCTCATGTTATAACTTGAAATGTGCCCCTGTGTATGAAAGGCTCTCACACGTGTTGGCACACGACACTTTATGTGCCCAGTGCCCTAGATTTGTACATTAGAGAGTGATTTGTTGTCTTATTGTAATAGTGGGATTGTCCCCCAAGGTTTAAGACTCTTACGCTCCTTAGGATGAACCTCTGGAGTAGGTTGGATTCCTTATATTCAAAATACACCTAGTTTAGGACCAATGTACAAACCTAAAAAGAGCAGAATGAATTCTACATCTAGCGTTAAACCTAAACTTGACAAAGGGGAAAAGGGAGAGAAAAGGTAAGAGGGTTGATAGAATGTAAAAGGTGATATGCCAAGAATAGAGTGAGTGTCTCACCTTCTTAATGACATAATAAAACTAACAGAGTAGTTACCAGATCTTCAAACTAGGTGCATTGCATAAGTGTTTCACATGGAGGTAATGGAACACAACACAACATTAAGAGGGACAACACACAATCCATAGGTAATGCCTATATATACTTGTTTATAGATAGTATATGACCTGAATAGAATTTCATTTTTACACATAGGTACAAAGGGAGAATGGTAATGAGAGGTACAAACATACACATATAAAGATTAACAACCATGAATGAACACAAAACATAGAGTATGAAGAAAAGTAAATCAATTCTTATTACTTTCAAGGTCTAAGCCAATATTACAAACTTAAGTGGGTAGAGTTTTATTATAGTAGGATAGGGATCTTGGAGGGTAAATTTTGGTAGCATTATGATGCCTATAAATTTCAACCCATTTATGATGAAAATTTAGGGTTTATATAGCATTGGGTAAGGCCTAGCATAATCAATTCACCATTGGAGGTGGTAGATAGGAACTTGAATTCAAAATGGCACCCAGAGCCCAAGGTTGATTAAGAGCATCAAAGTCTTCAAAATAATTGCTAAAATCCATGCTTATTCAACCTAGGTTTGATAATTTGATCATGGAAATAGTTGGAAGGTCATTCATAGCTCTACCTATACATCTAATAATGAAGGGCATTAAAGTAGTTAGGGGAGGCATATGGCCATGGTTTTGACACTCTAATAGCTACGCATACATTCAAATATATTTAGATTCATCTCCCCCAATGTCCAATCAAACTCAACTACCACCTTTATTTATGGCTTCCACTTGTCAATCCACTTGGACTAGCCCATTGATGTGGAACTTGTTGGGTGAATATTTTGTCACTAGCTGACTGACGGCAAAATAGGTCCATCAACCACATCATAAGGAGATTTATACAAAAAAATGGATGTGGTGGCCATAACCAAATTCAGACAAATCTCTCCTCTTAGCAAGGGGAGGTTCCCTATAAACTATAGTATACTATATATATGCTAAAAATACACACAGGGGTGAAATCATACCATCCATCTCTCTTTTTTTAGAGATGATGTTCACAGAATAGAGGATGATTCTGATGTTATTACTGAAAAGGCACTTCTCTTCTTTCAAAATTGATATTCAACAAACAGTAGGATTCTTCCTGGGCAGTAACAAAAACTATAAGAAACTAATGAAAGCACAAAGTCTTTCATTGTCTCTCCTACTGATTAGGATCAAGGAACATAGTAGTTTGAAGTGTAGCCCAAAGTCTCCACTTCAACTACAACAGAGTAAAAGGTTACAAAGGATAAAGAGAGCTCAAAGTCTATCTAGTATCCTTTACACAAAAACATAAACTAAAGACAATTATGGTAGCACAAAGTCTCCCACAGTCAGCTTTAGGACATCTTCTAGCTTACTTCCACTTGTTCTACTTGTTTGATTAAATAGACAAGACTGTATTTATGAAATAGGCACAAGAACAATTTTCTAAATGACACAAGCTTATTCCAACACAAATTTTGAAAGGTCACTTGCTTTCTCATTTATTTAACAAAATATGATTAATAGTCTGAGCTCAAAGTCTTAGGAATGCCTTTCAATTTTGGTAGAGCTTTGCTTCTAATAATAGAGAGGTCTCCCTTATACAAAATGGGAGATTACAATATATAGCATTACAAGAAAGACTTTGGGCGATTCTTTTCATGAAAATGGCTTATGCTGAATTTAATGCCTTGAAAATCTATGAAAGGGCCATGCTGGAATAGGTCATCGGCATTGACTTTAGTGTTCTAAATTATCTCAATTGTCCCTTCCTCAGCATGGGTTGTCTGGTCTTCTTTATGACACTTACACGACTATCTATTCACCTTTACTTAATGTAGAAAAATAGGTTGCATCCTTGAATGTTTGTGTTCTCTGATGTCTACCTAGTAAACTGTTCCACCTACTGGAAATAACTCTCTTGTAGATATTTTTGGATTTCTTATAGTTGTTCTCTCCTTCTTTGCCATGTTTTGTCTTTTCTTGGCAATCTGAGCTCTCAGGGCTATCTTCTCATTTTCTACTGGCTCTTTCAGCTCCTTGCTGGGCTAGTCACTGAGTTTGTTATCAGGTCTTTTGAAAACTAACGATTATTCCATTACCCTAAAATTGACGTCCATGGGGATGTCATTGGTTGCTTTCAACCTCCTTGAACCTTGAACCTTTGAACCATTTTGGTTCAAGGTTCATCGGTTCATTGGTTCAATCATTTTGTGAAGGGCCGCATTCACTTTCTTTTTTTTCTTCGGTTGAACCATTTCTTTGAACTTCTTTTTGGAATCTTCCATTTCATCCATTCGCTTGAAGCTTCTGCTTGAACTTTGAACTCTTTAAACCCTTTGAACCGTTGAACCATTTTGGTTCAAGGTTCAATGGTTCATTCTCTTTCTTTGAAGCCTTTTATTCTCTAAGTCTATCAAACTTATTGAACTCGTTGAACCTTTGAACCTTTTGAACCATTTTGGTTCAAGGTTCAACGGTTTAACGATTCAATCTTATTTATTTGATTTCTTCAAAGCTTCGAACTCTCTAGATTTTCTAAGTCCGTCTAAGTCATTTGAACCTTTGAACTCATAGAACCTTTGAAATCTTTTTGGTTCAAGGTTCAACGGTTCAATAGTTCAATCTTCGCTCTTTGATTTCTTCTTTTCTTTAAGTCTTTCAGACTTATTAAACTCATTTGAACCTTGAACCTTTGGACCATTTTGGTTCAAGGTTCAATGGTTCAACCTTATCTCTTCGACTCCTTTTATTCTCTAAGTCCGCTGAAGTCGTTGAACCTTTGAACCTTGAACCTGTGAACCTTGCAGAGGTAGGGTTCAATGGTACAATGGTTCAAAGTGGTTCATTCTAATTGTTTAAAGCCCACTGTTAAGTCTTTTGATCGAAACTTTGCGTTGAACCATCCTCAAAACACTAAGGAAAAGCCTTAAGTGCTTTGAACTTCCTTTGAAGAAAGCTTGCCTATTGAATATGTGACTTATTTAGCTAAAAAGGCTTGATTATTTGAAAAACTTAACTGCCCAGAACATTTTTTAGAAAGAAAAGAGAGTTTTGGTCTACAAGACCAAAATGGTCGGTCTGTTGTCCTCAAAAGTAAGTGACATATTTTGAGAACAAAAACTAGCTCTAGTTGGGAAACTTCCATCGATTGAAATTTTGAAACAATCAAAGAGAGTAGAATCCTGAATCTCAATGCCTTCACTTATGCCATTGGGCTACGGAGTCATGCTACCCAAAAAGAAAGGGTGCCAAAAATGAAATGGTGCCAAAACAAACTAAAAACACAAAGTAAATAAAGACTATACATATATATAAATGTATAGCTGGACTTATCTGACACTTCAAGGATTGAAGTGCTTCAGATGCCGCCCACTATGAGGCAGATCAAATGGCATTCCATCTTGATATTTCAACAAGAAACTATTTTTGCCATTTAAATGATGAATGAAAAATGGGCCTCTCCATAAGGAATCAAATTTTACATGTATTCCTTTTGATTCTCTCCTCTTGTCCCACAACAAGACTTGATCTCTACTATGAAAATCACAGATCTTTGCTTTTGGGTCAAAGAGTCTCTTCACCAAACTTTAATGCGCAAAAATTTGGTCCACCACCATAGTTCATTGCTCATTAAGTTCAGTCAAGCACATAATCCTTTTGTCAATGGAACTTTCAAAAGTTGAATCTGCCACTGCCTTTGCTAACTTTAATGCTGGTAATTCCAAGATGATTGGTATCTCAGCATTGAGACCATACATAAGTTGGAATGGGGACATGTCAGTTGCCCTCTTGGGTGTAATTCTATCTGCCCATAAATCATCAAGCAATGCTTTATGCTAGGTTCTCTAATTATCATCTACCAGCTTCTTGATAATGGTCACCAAGTTCTTGTTGCTTGATTCTGCTTGACCATTTCCTTGCAGAAAATAGTCAGAAGAGTAGGAGAGAATAATCCCATAATGGTAGCAGAACTAGGTGATCACATGAGAAGAGAAATAGGCTGCATTTTCTATTACAATCTTGATTGGGACCCCAAACCTGGAAATGATGTTTTTCTTGAGGAAATTACATACTACTTATGAAGTAGCACGCTTGACTGGAATGGCTTCCACCCACTTGGTAAAGTAGTCTGTGGCTGTAAGGACATAATCATGTCTAGCACTCGATGATGGATTTACAATGCCAATGAAATTAATTCCCCATTGTTGAAACAACTCTTCTATCACCATAGGCTTGAGAGGTAACACAACTAACTTGGGTTTGCCAATGAATTATTGACACAGCTCGCATCTACGCACCCAAGTGTATGAATCTCAAAATAGAGTAGGCCAATAGTACCTGGCTCGTAGAATCTTATGGGCAGTTATAGGCATGAAAAAATGTTCTCCATAAGCCAAATTATGGAAGGACTCCAAAAGTTTATTCTACTGCACTTTATCCATGCACCAAAGGAATACCCCATCAAGGTTCCTCTTATATAGATCGTTATCCCACAGGACAAAGTTGGTAACTTTCAATTTAATAGTCCTCTTTTCTTTATGAGACAGGTGAGTAGGACACTCACCATAAGTAAGTAAATGAGAAATATTTGAATACCACTCATTCGTAGTGGTGACAAAAAGAACTATTGGTGTGTCTTCAACTCCTATTTCTTCATGCTCTACTTCTTCTGGTATGCTATCAGTTTTAATTGGTAGAGACCCCTTCCCCACACAAGCTTCATTGGTTTGATAAGAATATCAAACTCTTAGATTATAACAATCTAATTTCCCCTTTTGGTTCCAAACTCCTACTGAGTAAGTATGGACTTGACTGTTGTATCAAGAACCAAAACAAAAGTGTGTGAGTTCAAGATGTAAAAATGGAAGTGCTTTACCACCTTCACCATAGCATAAGCATGCTTCTCCATGTTTGAATACTTTATCTCATGAGTTTTAAGAGGACAACTCATAAAGGAGATGGGAGATTCCACACCTTCTTTGTTCTGTTGAACCAAGATGGCTGAAAGCATATGTTCAGAAGCATAGCTATACATTATGAAGTATTTGGTGTAATCAAGACAAACCAGAGATGGGGCATGGGTGATGGCTTACTTGATGTCTTAAAATGTTGACTTGCCTTCTTCAGTCTAGTTGAAAGTGGCTTTGCCCTTCATCATATTGACAATGTGGTGAGTCTTCTCTATGAATTCAGGAATGAACTTTCGTAGAAAATTCACCTTTCCAAAGAAAGAGTGAACTGCACTCTTACTGGTAGGAAGAACAAGATCTTGAATGGATTTGACCCTTTCCGAGTTAATCTTTATGCCTTCTCAGGACATAGTGTGACTAAGAAGTTTACCTTCTGTAACCCCAAAAATTGATTTCTTGAGATTAAGAGAAATACCATTCTACCTACATCACTCTAGCACTTATTGTAGATGATGCACATGATTAGGATGATGCTTAGAAAAAACTATCAAATCATCAAGGTATACCATAATTAACTTACCCATTTCATTTCTGAAAGCATGATCCATTGCTCTTTTGAAAGTGGTGCCAGCATTGATCAAGCCAAAAAGCATTCTGCGATATGCAAAGGTGCCCCAAGGTGTTGTGAAGGCATTCTTATGTTGGTTTGCTTCACCAACTTCTACTTGATTATATCTTGAAAAGCCATCTAATATTGATAACATCTCAATGCTAGTCATTGTCTGCAGTAGTGGATGCATGATGGGTAGGGGATAGTTGTCCTTTAAAGATGACTAATTCAGATTTCTGAAATCAACACACAAGTGAATTTATCCATTTTTCTTTCTTACAGGGACTATATTCATAATCTAGGTGGAATGATGGATTGGAAAAATAATTCTTGCATTCAATATTTTTTGTATCTCAGATAAAATTGTGCCTGATGTCTTGGGGTTGTACTGCCTTTGCTTCTACTTGTGAGGCAATGACCCAATCTTGTGGGGAATTTTGTGTTGGATTTCTTTAGGTCTGAGAGGTTTTAGATCATTATATAAATATGCCAAAACATCAATGTAATGGTGAAGCAGAGTAACAAATTTGAGCTTTTCATCATAAGTGCAACAATTCCCAATGTTGACCATTTTTGGATTGTCTTCTGTATTCAAATTGATTTGATCAAAATATTTAGAGGATTTAGAATCTATTAGGTATTCCTTGATAAACCTGTCATGCTTGTCAAAAAGTTTCTCAAGAGAAACTAATCCTTTTTAGAATTTTATTCCCTTTGAGCTGAAGGAACTCTTCATCAGATTTTAAATTTGTTTTAGGAGCTGATTCCCGTGGTGGAGATTCACTGCCTTCAAAATGAAGCTTTTCAAAGCTGTCTCTTTGTTCTAGAAAAGTAATGATTTGGTTATCACCATTGAATACCTGCCAATGATCAGCATTATCTGGTACACTTGATCGAAAGACCAACTCGATAGTGTACCTATCTTCTTTGAAATCTTGGTGGGGGACCAAGAGAGTTGCAGAGATGGCCAATGCATCTGCATGACTGTTGAATTCCCTAGGCATGATAGAAATAATAAAAGCATCAAAGTTTTCAATGCAGTCCCACACCAAATTGTGATAATGTTACAATCTCTCATTCTTGGTTTGATACATGTTCCTCACCTGACAAACTACCAACTCAACATCTCCTTTGGCATGAAGAAGTCTAACACCTTTCTCTTGAGCAGCCTTTAAATTGAGCAGTACAGGATTCATACTCAACAGTGTTGTTAGTGTTGCTAAACTATAACTTATATGCATAGGGGAAAATATCTCCTTGAGGAGATATTAAAACAACTCTAGCTCTAGCACTGGTAGAAGAGTTGCTACCATTGAATTCTAGAATCCACACATCATTGGAATCCGATTTTCCTTCAGATTTTTCTTCTTTAGGGAGAGAAGATCATTTTTCATCTGTACTACACCCTACTAATTTTTTTGATGTCTTATCTAAACTTTTTGGATTGTTACCTATTAAGCTTTCATCTACTGAAATAGGAACATCCTTAGTATACAAAAAGTAATTACCCATGCTTGAAGACTCAAATAGAATTTGAGCTTCAACAGCTGATGTTTGGGTGATAATGTAATTTACCTCCTTCACAGGAAGCAGCCTTTGCATGATGCCCTTGACAAGAATCCTTGCCTCAGACAGGTCAATGCTTAATTCTCCACCAACGTCCTTACAAAAATTTCACCCAAGAAGAATGTCATAGGAGGCTGGGACGTTAGCCACCAAGATTGTCATTTTAATCCTCTTATTTGGGAAGGCCACAAATGCAAATTAAGCATCTTTGATTTGTCCCAACAAAGGCACTTGTTTATTTTCCATGGAGAAACATCTCCCAAAGGTCTTAGTCAGTGTGAGACCAAGATATTCTACCACCTTTGCATACATGACATTGTCAGACATGCCAGAATCAATTATGTAATTATTCAGCTGATGATCATTTATCAGTGGGGAGACATAAAATGGTTCTGTCCTCCTAGGGGCGGCTGGAGGAGTAATCACAAGATTATTTTGGGCAGACATTTTCTTTGGAAGGTCACAAGTTGATTTCAAAATTTCTTGTCTTACAGGGACAATTTTATTTTTGACTCTTTGAACTAACCTATCCAACTGCTCAGGGTTAAAATTTAAGAATTCAAACTCAGACATTTGAAATTTGGTCTTCTTAACATGGTCAATTATATCAAATGACTGAAATGAATTCAAAATAGAGGAAGGTAGTCCATCAATCTAGTTTTTACTGGGTGTGAGACTGGTATATGAATTTGAAGTAGAAGGTGAAGGAATAGTTGAGGTACTTACTTTTTTGTTGATCATTGGGTCCTTTGATTAGAAAGGCAGTGAAGTTCCTCATTTAGCAATTGAAATTGCTATTCAAGATTCTTCCTCTATTTTTCCTTTATCCACTTGTTGAGCTAACTGGTTATGGGACCTGGTAAATACTACGTATGATCTGTCAAATGCTTCACCTTTACTTCTGGGTTCATCCTGGTAATTCAGGAAACCAATGTTGGAGTCTCTAGCTGATTCTTCTTGGCCTTCTGCAAAGAGATCAATGTCATCTTCTTGGTTCAACTCAAGTTGGAAAGAAAAATCAGATTTAGTTTCAAGATAATGAACTGCTGAGTTAGCTAGTGCTACTTCAATGGCAAGCTTCCCTGGTGGGGGAGGAAGGCGATTTGGTTGCCCTTGATTTCTAGTAGCATTGCCCTGATACGACTGGTTGGGAAATATCCTCCTTGGTATATCTCAATAAGAAGGAGGAGCAAACATCCCTTGTGCCATTTGCTTTTTGAGAGCTAGCAATTCATTTGTTAGCTTTTGTACCATCGGATTAGTGGTCCTATAGAAGAATATTCAGAAGATGAAGAAGATTTACCTCTGTTAGGATCTCTTCTTATCTTTCCTATCAAGATAAGGTCATCTTCAACCTCAGTCACCAAAATTTGAGTTGTAGTAAGATCTATTTAGCCAGCCCACCTTAACAAGAAACTCACTTCAGGAAGCCGAGAATTGATGAAGAAGCATTTGAGATTCTCAGGTGTTAGCTGAGCAATTATGGGAATCCTGTTCCTTAACTTGTCAAATTTAGCAATGAAGTCTCTCATGGGTTCATGAGGCTCCTTCTTCATTTATGTAAGCTGAGCTAACAGGGTATGTGCATCTTCTGTAGGTTTGAACTTGGCCTCAAATTTAGCTTTGAGAGTGTTTCAGTTAGTTACTATTTGTACTTGCAACTGATAAAACTAGTTTGCAGTAACACCTTGCAATGTCTCCACAAATAGTCTGACTATAATGTCTTCATATTCAACACCTATTACACCATAGGCTATGTAAAAGGTTGCTATATGTTCATCACGATGAACCTTCCCATCACCATAGAACTTGGGGAAATTCTTCCTTGAGCTATGGGGTAGCTCATGTAGAGGTGGGGTTAGATTCAGAGGATCAAAAGTATTACCCCAGGGGCCTCGAGCTACCATGATATGGCTATTGAAAGGAGGGATAATAAATCTCTGTGGGATATGTATGGACAAAGCTATGCTAGTAGAGAAAAAAGCAGCTTTGCCTAGTATTGGGGACCTAATGTTTGTAGGAGGAAAACTCCTAATTTGCTGAAGGTGAGTTTGTGGAAGGGAAAGATCAAAATTATTTTACTACACAAACTCAAATATAAGGTCAATAATACATTGAGCTCTTTAGCTTCGTGTGTATGGTGGGTTTACCAAAGTGTTAAAATAGATATGGAAAAGAACTGGAACTGCTTAAATTTGAAGCTTGAGGCTTCAAATTTCTTGTTCGTCCCCAACAGAGTCACCAATAAATGTTGGGTGAATATTTTGTCACTAGGTGACTGACGACAAAATAGGTGCATCAACCACATCATAAGGAGATTTATACAACAAAATGGATGTGGTGGCCATAACTAGATTGAGACAAATCTCTCCTCTTAGCAAAGGGAGGTTCCCTATAAACTATAATATAATATATATATATATATATATATATATATATATATATATATATATATATATATGTTGAAAATACACATAGGGGTGAAATAATACCATAAATCTCTCTTTTTTTAGAGATGATGTTCATAGAACAGAGGAGGATTCTGATGTTATTACTGAAAAGACACTTCTCTTCTTTCAGAAGTGATATTCAACAAACAATAGGATTCTACCTGGGTAGTAACAGAAACGACAAGAAACCAATGAAAGCACAAAGTATTTCATTATCTCTCCTACTGATTAGGATCAAGGAACATAGTAGTTTAAAGTGTATCCCAAAGTCTCCACTTCAACTACAATAGAGTAAAAGGTTACGAAGGATAAGGAGAACTCAAAGTCTATCTAGTATCTTTTACACAAAAACATAAACTAAAGACAATTATGGTAGCACAAAGTCTCCCACAGTCATTTTTCGGACATCTTCTAGCTTACTTCCACTTGTTCTGCTTGTTTGATTAAATAGAGAAGACTGTATTTAAGAAATAGACACAAGAAAAATTTCCTAAATGACACAAGCTTATTCCAACACAAAGTTTGAAAGGTCACTTGCTTTCTCATTCATTTAACAAAATATGATTAACAATCTAAGCTCAAAGTCTAAGGAATGCCTTTCAATTTGACAGAGCTTTGCTTCTAATAATAGAAATATCTCCCTTATACAAAATGGGAGATTACAATATATAGAATTACAAGAAAGACTTTGGGTGCTTCTTTTCATGAAAATGGCCTATGCTAAATTGAATGCCTTGAATATCTATGAAAGGGCCATGATGGAACAGGTCATCAGCCTTGAATTTAGTGTTCTAAATTATCTAGATTATCCCTTCATCATCATGGGTTGTTTGGTCTTCTTTATGACGCTTACACGATTGTCTATTCTCCTTTACTTAATGTAGAAATATAGGCCACATCCTTGAATGTTTGTGTTCTCTGATGTCTACCTAGTGGACTAGTCCACCTACTGGAAATAACTCTCCTAGAGATATTTCTAGATTTTTTTTAGTTTTTCTCTCCTTCTTTGCCATGTTTTGTCTTTTCTTAGTGATCTGAGCTCTTGGGGCTATCTTCTCCTTTTTTGCTGGCTCTTTCAGCTCCTTGTTAGGCTAGTCACTGAGTTTGTTCTCAGGTCTTTTGAAAACCAATGGTTATTCCATTACCCTGAAATTGATGTCCATGGGGATGTCATTGGTTGCTTTGAACCTCCTTAAACCTTGAACCTTTGGACCATTTTGGTTCAAGGTTCATCGGTTCATTGGTTCAATCATTTTGTGAAGGGCCGCATTCACTTTCTTTTTTTTCTTCGATTGAACCATTTCTTTGAACTGCTTTTTGAAATCTTTCGCTTCATCCATTCGCTCGAAGCTTCTGTTCAAACTTTGAACTCTTTCAACCCTTTGAAACATTTCAGTTCAAGGTTCAATGGTTCAACAATTCATTCTCTTTCTTTGAAGCCTTTTATTCTCTAAGTCTATCAAACTTATTGAACTCGTTGAACGTTTGAACCTTTTGAGCCATTTTGGTTCAAGGTTCAACGATTCAATGATTCAATCTTATTTCTTTGATTTATTCAAAGCTTTGAACTCTCTAGATTTTCTAAGTCCGTCTAAGTCATTTGAACCTTTGAACTCGTTGAACCTTTGAACTCTTTTTGGTTCAAGGTTCAACGGTTCCACAGTTCAATCTTTGCTCTTTGATTCCTTCTTTTCTTTAAGTCTTTCAAAATTATTGAACTCGTTTGAACCTTGAACCTTTGGACCATTTTGGTTAAAGGTTCAATGGTTCAACCTTATCTCTTCAACTCCTTTTATTCTCTAAGTCTGTCGAAGTTGTTGAACCTTTGAACCTTGAACCTATGAAGCTTGCGGAGGCAGGGTTCAATGGTTCAATGGTTCAAAGTGGTTCATTCTAATTGTTTGAAGCCCACCGTCAAGTCTTTTGATCAAAATTTTGCATTGAACCATCCACAAAACACTAAGGAAAAACCTTAAGTGTTTTGAACTTCCATTGAATAAATCCTGGCTATTGAATCTGCGACTTCTTTAGCTGAAAAGGCTTGAATATTTGAAAAACTTAACTGTCTAGAACATTTTTGAGAAAAAAAAGAGAGAGTTTTGGCTTGTAGGACCAAAATGGTCAGTCTGTTGTCCTCAAAAGCAAGTGACGGATTTTGGGAACAATAAAACTATGTAGGCTTATCTTTGCGTTCTACCTTATCATCCTATGCACTGATTAGTTAAATGTATCCTTCACGAAGGGTGCACACTAAAGGTTATGTAGAGAGATGGATACATAGTGAAGCTAAGAGCTTATGAAGGGCTTAGGGAAATATTCTATAGAAATGCATAATGCCCCAACTCCTTTTGTACTTAGTCTCTTCTGATGGTCCTTACATTCTGTGCCTTTCATTTATAATATATATCGGTATGAAAAGAAGATGGTGTACAGATAAGATAACAACCTAAATTTTACAAGGGTACAGATGTGAAACCCTAAGATTTATCATATGACTTCATAATTTAGTCATGGGGAGGCCTTTTAATAAGATCACATAAGAAGACCAAAGATATCGAGTGCACTCTTCATGATTTGGAACTAATTTCTATGCATTTCTCTTTTTCAATACTTAAAGTATAAGATACCTACACACTCCAATTTGCATGATATGTTAGTATAATGAATGATATTTACATGAGGCACATATTTGGAACTCCTCATAGGCATAAATCAATCAATTAGTTAATGTATATACCTATGCTAATTATTGGATGCAGGCTCAAATGGGAAGAATCAATGCAAATGCTTGATTTTAGGGAACTCGATACTACACAAGTGTACAACCTCTTATGTGGTCCTTATGAGTTTAGTGATTTATGGGGGGGTGAATTGGAGATTCAACACTTTTAGTGACCTTTATGGGCTAATTTCATACTAAGTGGGAACCCAAAAGCCTTAAAGTAATCCAATTGGTATGGAGTCATCTAGAGTCCTTTGACCCTTTTTTTAGAGTGCAAATGGCATGAAAAACTCATCTATCCTAAGAAGGAACTAGAATACCTTCCACAAGGACAAATAAAGCAAACAAATGCATTGAATGATGATTAGAGGAAAGGTAAATCTAAACTAACATAACACTTTGCACAAGTGTTTAGAGGAAATAAAACTAGTCTAAACAACTTATCTACATAATACTTAGGGAAATTATAAAATCTAAAATACTATTACAAGGGTGCTCATGGTCATTGGAGATAGTTCTTAAGATGTATCCCATTGATAGGATGGGTAACACTTCTCTACTTGTCCTTGCAAGATGGTATGTATTGGTTTACTTGCAACTAGTTACGGTATACAGGCTGCTCCATGTAACATAAAACTTGGTATGCTTCCTAGCTTTTACTCTATTTACATTCCATTTGAGTACCAAGTCTCCTTCATTGAATCTTATGTCATTAGCCCTTTTTTCAAATATTCTCTTGGTATGTGTCTGTTGAAGCTCCATAGTGTGTATGACCTACATCCTATGTTTTTTGAGCTTCACTAGCTCGACCAACCTTATTATCATGGGATCACTCTTGATAAATTTCAATTGATAGGCTATATCTAGTGAAGGAAACTCAAAATATGTGGGAAACCTTGCTTCCTTTCCATAGACTAATATGAAGGGTGAATTCCCTATCACTCTTTTCAATATTATTCAATCTACCTAGAGGGTTGTCCTAATCTTGGTGTGCCATGATCATTGGCTATCTTCCATGGTTTGATTAATGATGTGAATCAATTTCTTGTTAATTGATTCAACTAAAACATTACCTTGGGGGTAATTATTTGAAGGGTAATAGTTTGAAGAGGTGCTTAGATGGATACTATGTCTATCCACCCATTCACTGATCTTGGCTCTAAAGAAAACCAATGCATTGTTTGAGATGATAGTAGCTGAAACACCAAATAATATGCTAATGCTTTCATATAAGTCCAAGATGGAGACCTAATTAGCTTATTTGAGTGTTATTGCCTCTATATACCTCATGAATTAGTTGATTGTTATGAGGATACATTTATGTCCTATACTTGACAATAGATTTATCATGTCGATGAAGTCCAGGCCCAATTGAGCAAAAGGTTGATCAGCTTGTATTGGGTGTAGGGGGAGGGTGACCAATTTTTACTTTCTTATAAATAAGGCACACTTCTTACAAACTCACATCAATGTGTGTGCATCCTTAAATAGAGTTGGCCAATAATAACTAGCTTGTATGATTTGGATGGTAGTGGTTTTAGGCAAGTAATGGTTGCATGATGACCCATCATGGAACTCTTCAAGGATATTATTTACCGACCTAATTCTATGCATCATAAGAGAAATCCATTGATGTCTTTTCTAAAAAGTGCATCAATAACAAGCATATAAAGAATGGATTGTAATATGAAATGTTTGTGCTTGGATTTATTCAAGCCATGTAGATACGCACTATTCTAGAGGAAGTTCCTCATGTTTTGAGTCTAATCCTCTACAATGTCCAGACCCATTGTTTGGTCTTCACATAGTACAAGGACTGCTCTATCTTCTATTTTCACATCCTCTGCTAGCTACTCACAAATTCCATTACCTCGCCTAGCTTGGTGCTTTAGATGTCTATGTCATATTCCATCACTTTTATGACCAACTAGCTCTCTTCTCATCAATGCCATTGTTGAGTAAGAACTCCTTTATACTTGAGTGTGAGACCATGAGTTGGATCTTGTTGTTAGAGAGCATATGCCTAAATTTATTGAGCATTCTTGTTATTGCAAGGATGTGATTTTCTATAAATATGTATCACAACTCTTAATCCTAAAGTGTCTTGATAAAGAAAGTGATAGGCTGCTCTAGTTGATTGTTGTTATGTTATGCAAGAATGGTTGAGATGCCCTCAACTCTACCAAATGTATAAAGGATACAACCCTTGTTGTAATATGGGTTTATTAGGGTTGGGGCATCTATGATGGTGCATTTGATGGCATCAAAATTTCTTTGGCATTCCTTGGTCCAATTGAACACATCATTTTTTTTAGCATTACTATGAGGGGCTTGAATAGAGTTGTTAAACTTAGCATGAACCTTCTGAATAAGTTTATTTTCCCTAAAATCTTTGGAGACACTTATTTTGACTTATGAGAGGGAACAATATAATAACCTCAAATTGATCAGGTTCAATTAGAAGTCCCTCTTTGGAGATGATGTGTCCCAAGAGTTTGCTTTCATCCATGATGAATATGTACTTGCTTGGGTTCAGAGAGATCTTGAACTCTCATCATTTTTCAAACACTTACTCTAGGTGACCCAAATGATCCACTGTGCACTTTCAAAAAATAGTTATATCATCAAGGTAAACCAGGATGATGTTGTTGATGAGTCCCTTGAATTCCATATCCATGGCCCTCTAGAAGGTAGATCCTATGTTTGTCAAACTAAAGGGCATCCTTTAGTATGCAAAGGTAACCCACTTAGTGGTGAATGCCATTTTAAATTGGTCACACTCCCACATAAGTACCTGGTTATAGCTTGAATAACCACCAGTAGTGAAAATATTTTTGTGCCAATGACTATTTGTATAATTTACTCCATTGGTGAGAGGGGGTAGTGGTTTTTGAGGGAGGCTTTATTTATGTCCTTGAAGTCTACACATAAGCAGATCTCTCCATTCTTCTTATGCACTGGTACTAGATTGGCCACCCATGAAGAATGTTTGATTGGAAATATTATGTTAGCCTCAGTGAGTTTTTAGAGCTCCATCATTAAGGGGACCTTTGCTTCTACCTAAATAGCTTAGTATTAGGGTCAAACTCAATAATATGTTGGGATAAGCCTAGATCAAATCCTCTGAGGTCTTGGTAGCTCCATGTAAAGATATCATCATACCTTATGCTTAGCTCAATAAATTATTTGAATTTAAATAAGGAGCATACTTTATCGACTTTCAATATATTATCATCAGAGATGGCCACTAGCTTGAATATTTACTCATTCATCATCATGTTTCTCCTCTCACCCTTAAGTTAATCATCAGAATTGAATCTGCTTTCCAGTGTGACTAAACCTTTAGTCACCTTATTTCCTTTTAATTGAATAATTTTCTCCTCATATCGAGTTTGGAGTCATGGCTAGTTCTACAAGTAGAACTCTACTTCATCCTATAGGAAGTTAATAATTTGTTTATTAATTTTGAACACCTACCAATTACTTTCATTATTAGGGACTACCAGTCTAACTACAAGTTTTATGAGTTACTCAAACTCATTATGTATACTACATGGAAGGTCATGTTATGCACCTATGGTTGTGAGCCTATCAATGTCATCATTCCACACACCCTTGGTATTGAGTATATATTTAAAGCATATAACTCCTTGATTATGTCCCTTGCCCTGTGTTTGTAAGCTCTTAATAGACTATTTTTAGACATGTTCCACATTCTGACCTAGTTTACCACTAGTTTACTATATTTGAAAGCTTGAAACACCTTTATTTCTTTATTATGCACCAATTGAAGACCCTAGAATAACACCTCATATTTGGAAACATTATTTGTGTAGTTAAACTACAATCTGAATGCATGGAAATATTTCTCTTTCTGAGGGGATATTATTAAAACACCATTTCCTACATCATTTTTTATTCAAGAACCATCAGAGTATAACTATCACATGCCTTTGAGGTCTTCCTATGCTTTTACAAGGTTAGGCAACAAAGCATCCTCATTGAGAATGTAGTATGTGCCTAGCCTTATTTCCTCTGTATTATTGTATGGGTCTAACTCACAGTGTTTGTGTGCCCATTCATCAAGCAGGTTATCTAGAATTGCCTTAAGAGGTGTCCTAGTCTCATGAATAATTTAATTCTCCACTTGGTCAAACAAGGTGCAATTTGTATAAACTAGGCTAGGAGTGTATGGATTCATGTGATTCTTCAAAATAGGCTCAACTTTGATGGTCATCTTGGTTCCATATTTGATCTTGAGTATCATGTGTGACCAATCTAAGGATAAATATCTACCTACCTTCATAGTGAAATATCGAGAGAGATATATAGAAAAGTAAGGGGTTATGTCAATGATTATTGTGTCCTACATAATGGAGAGGTTTAGACATGTGTATAGAGTGAGACTCAGATCCTTAATGATTCCCATAGTTTTAGTCAATGTTCTATCTAATTGGATGACCCATTTTGAGATGGGAGAATATGTTATGCCTAGCATATCTATAATTTTATTTGACATCACTAAGCAACTCGCACCTAAATCTATCATACAATTATGTACAAGGTACTTGTCAATAATCAAAGAGATGTAGAATTGGGGCAACTTTCTATTTATATGCACCTCTTCTTTTGGTTGACATAAACTTGTGGGTGCAATAGGAATAGTATACAGTGGCTCATGAGATTGGAGGCTCCTTAGATAATCCTAAAATAAATTCCTTTAAGAAGGAATAATAAGAATGTCCTACATGAAAACATTCAGGGTGATCTTATTCATCTGCTTGACTATGTTAAAGTGGATTTGAGTCCCTTTAATATGTGACCTTTGAGTGGCTACCTCCTCTCATACCTGCTTACCAACTTGGGTTGACTCTCTTTTTAAATGGTCATTTGTGTGCATGCCTAAAAAATTCTCATAGGTGCTCTACCCTGTATATATACACATGTAACTTGGGTCATAGAGGTTGAGGGCATTAAAGGAGACAACTCTCTCTCCGGTGCTCTCTTTTTGGATCTTGTGTGAAAAGCAAATGGGTTACTTCCTACACTCAAAACTTCATTCTGATTCACATAATTAAAGTCACCCTCCTATCAATTTAGGTGGATCTGCCTTGATCTTGCATTATTTCCTATGGTTCATCCCTTGGTTGATATGAAGTAGATGGAGGCTCCTGAGGTGGTGGCACATTTTGCATCATAGGTACCTCATTCCTCATTTTATTTGCACATGTATTTTGATCATGGGGATAATTACATAGGAATAACCATTCATAGTCTTGTGCCATATTATTTTACAAAGGTATAAGAGCTTTATAGGTACTCATAGTGTTATAACTTGGTGCATAGGGTGGTCTATTATATGTGAACTAGTTTTGAGCCTACATAGTATACTGGTAGGGAAGCCTATTTGATTGATATTATTGGTTGAAGCATTGATAAGGCTTGGAATGTTGTGCTTGCTACCTTTTGAGCATTATTAGGTGATTTCCAAAGCTCTTCAATAAAGACTTGACCTTGTGTAACTCACCTAAGGGCACGAAAGTTGATGGAATTGATGGGTTGATAGCAACAGGGATGGGGGTTAGAGTTAGAACGAGGGGTGAGGCATGTGAACTTGTACATGGGGGTTTGGGATACAAGGGCATAGGGGGCATGGATGTAATTTCCCTACTTAAATCAAGTAGTTTTTTGCACACACAATGACCTTATATGCATCTGGTAATACTATGGCTCCCATAGATTGGATCATCATGGCCACATCATTATTTAACACTCCAAAAAAACTAAGAATATTGTGCTAGGATGTGGATTTACTAAGAGTGGAATTCAGTCCTAATTCCTATAGAATCTAAAGTTGAAGTCAACCATCTACTACTGTGGATCCCTTTTAATCATTGTGAGTTTCTCCATTAATGATAGGTGGTCACTCTTTTATTCAAATTCTCTGCATAGTGTTTCCCAAGTCATCCCAATTTTAAATAGTACTAAACCATAAACTATGATACCATTTGAGCACTCTCCCTTTAGAAGAAGAGGAAAGGAGCCAAACTACAATGTTGTCTTCGATCACATTACAGATGGAGCAAATATTTGTAATGTCTTGTATGTGCTCTATCAAGGTAATATAATTTTCTCCTGTAAAGTAGGGGATGCTCTTAAGAGTAGTGATGGGAATATCATCATATTAGGGAAGGATCAATGGGTTACCTCCATTAAATGGAATAAAGGGTTGGTTTCTAATATTATCCATGAATGGGATGGGGAATAATCTTCCTCTGTTCATAGGGAATATGCCAATTAGGGGTGTAAACTAAGCTCTAGGAGAAGGTCACCCTGTATCGCTAGCCCTTCTAATAGGAGATAATGATACTCTAACTCCTCTTATTCTAAAAGTTGCAATTATGGGTAACTTAACGAAATGAAGCTTAACACCTCTTGTGGATGATCTTGTTTGTCTTGGCATATAGATGAAAGGCTAATCTTTATGAATCAAGAATGTTTGGAGTCATTAAGTGCTTTATAGAGTGTCCTTAACACTATTGACTAAGAACAACACCAAATTATTAGCTGAATCTTTGTATTTACATCTCACCAGGCACACCATAAACTGTTATCACTCAAAACATGCACCCATGTATGAAAGACTCTCATGTGTGCTAGCACATGACACTTTTTTACTTAGTACCCTAGACATTCATTTTGGTGAGAGATTCAATGCCTCATTATAATAATGGGATCATCCCCCAAGGTGTGGGACTCTTTCACTCTTTGAGATGAACCTCTGGAGTAGGTTGACTTCTTTTTATTTTGAATGCACCTAGTTTTAGACTAGCACACAGACCTACAAAGAGCGTAATGAAATCTAGAGCTAGCACTAAACCTAAAATTGACAAAGGGGAAAAGGGAGAGAAAAGGTAAGAACATTTCTAGAATGTAAAAGGTGATTCACCAAAAATAGAGTGATCACCTCACCCGCTTAATGATACAATAAAACTAACAGACTGGATACTAGATCTTCAAACTAGGTGCACTGCATAAGTGTTTCACATGGAGGTAAGGGAACACAATGAAACATTAGGAGGGATGATAAATAGTCCATAGGTAATGCCTATAAAGACCTTTGTATACATAGTATGTGACATATAGAGACTTTTGGTTTTGTACAAAGATGTGAAGGGAGGATGGTAATGAGAGGGAAAAACATCCACAGATAAGGATCAAAAACCATGAATGCACATAGAACACAAAGTATGAAGAAAAATAAATTAATTATTATTAATCTCAAGTTCTAATGTAGTATTACAAACTCAAATGAGCATAGCTTTGTTATACCAATAAAGGGATCTTGAAGGGAAAATTTTGGTAGCATTATGATGCCTATGATTATTAACCCCTTTATAATGAAAATTTAGGGTTTATATAGCACTAGATAAGGCCTAGTGTAATCAATTCACCATTGGAGATTGTAGATAGGAACTTGAATTTATAATGACACCTAGAGCTCAAGGTTTATTATGAGCATCAAAGTCTTTGTAATAACTATTGCAAGCCATGCTTATTCAACATGAGTCTGATAATTTGATCATGGACGGTTACTTGTGGATCCATGTGTACATCTAAGAAAGAATGTTAATTAGAAGGTTACTCATGGATCCATGTGTACATCTAAGAATTAATGGTGCTTAGTAATCTATGGGAGATGTATGACCATGTTTATGATGATTTGACATCTACCCTTACATTCAAATATATTTAGATTTAGCTCCCCCAATATCCAATTAGACTTAGCTACCACATTTGTTTATGGATGCCACCTGTCAATCCACGTAGAATAGGCCACTAACATGAAATATAGAGATCTATCTTTTGGTTATACCATGTCATCCTACATGCTAACCAGTTAAATATATCTTGTACAAAGGGTATACGTTGAAGGTTGCATAGAGAGTTGGTTATATAGTGAAGTTGATAGCTTGTAAAGGGAACTGAGGGCAATTTTCTATTTAAATTCACAAGGCCTCAACTCCTCCTATACCTATTCTCTTCTAATGGCCCTCATAGTCTTTACCTTTTATTTGGAACATATATTATCTTGCAAAGAAGATGGTGCATAGCCAAGACTACAACTTACATTTTACAATGGTGTAAATGTGAAACCCTATGATTTGGCATAGAACTTCATCATTTAATCATGGGGAGGCATTTGAATAAGAGCATGTAAGAATAATGAAGATCTTGAATTCACTTTTCATGATTTGGAACTATTTTCTACGCATTTTTATTTTTCACTACTTGAAGTCTAGGAGACTCGTGCACTCTAATTTACATGTCTTATTGGTGTGGTGAAGGATATTTGCATGGGGCATGCATTGGGAACTCTTCATAGGCATGAATCAGTCACTTAGTTTATGTGTGAACCTATGTTGATTGTTGAATGTAGGAATGGATGGGAAGCATCAACGCATAGGCTTGCTTTTAGGAAACTTGATACTATGCAAACATGCAACCTCTTGTGTGGTCCTTGTGAGTTTATCACTTGTTGGGTGGTGACTTGGATAGTCAACACCTCCATCACATTATTTGAATCTAACTCTAAATTGTTTGCCCCATTATGCACATCTTATCCTTTATTAGATATGTTTATTTTTTAACTTGATTCATTTTATTATTGAGCCTCTTGCCTTGGATCAGTGTTCAATCCCTCCTTTATTTATTATGCACTTGCTTCCCCACACAATGTCTCCTCTATGTTAACTTATTCAGTAACATTCATTATTATTATCTCCCATCATGTACATACTTTTTTAGTTTCTTTTTTAACCTATACCTCTGTAGTTTATTCCACCATCATTTTTGTTCCTTATGGGCCTTGAATCTCTATTGGTAAACTTATGCATGGAAGGCCTTGGTTAACTATAATAGTTACAATAGAATCTTGAGTACTTATATTAGCCAAAATCAATTGTGACTAGTCAATCCCCCTTAAAATTCTTTGTGTCACTTGTGCTCCAATCATGACTCCCCCAAAGGTGTTTGACTTTAGGTTTTTGTTCATGTTTTTCTATAAATTGAAATCCTTCCCCTAGCCTGCCTTGGAATTGGAGATGGAGTAACACTTGGTCCTTATGTTGTAAATAGTGGGATTTGTGTATATAAGTGTGAATTATTCCTTACATATGTCACCTTATTTTTCCATTTTAATAATGCAACTTAATCTTGTTATTGTATTGATCTTTGTTCTTTGATCCTTTGTGCAACACCTTCTCAATTATCACTGGTCTTTCTAGTGGTCTAGTTTGTACCAATTTTTTTGATGTTGTACCCTTTTTCTTATTAGGTTAAAATACACATGTGATGTTATGTTAATATTCATAATGTTTCTATAATAATGGTATATTTATCTATAAACTTTCATTATTTGAGTCATCATCATCAGATAATGTCACTCCCCCTAGTCTTTTATCCTTCATTAAAATAACATGCCTCGATGCATCAATTACTGCAACTATGTTAAGATCCATTGGTGGTTTTGACATGTCACTTATTTTGATTAACACACATTCTAAATAAACCACATTTACAATGTATGGGAGCTTGTCTCAACTTGACCAATCTTGATTTGTTTTGAAGGTGACTAATGCATAGTTTATCGTACATAAAATTTAATAAAACCCTTATAGTGTATGTGCATCTTCAGTGGTAATTTATCCTCTTCTTTTAATGTGCTTATTTCATGAACCCATACCATGCTTACAATATCTTAATGTAATGGTCATTCATCTAATGCCTTAAAATTTATGTTGTATATGTTTATATACTTGAATGACTTTTGACCATTGGTGTTAACCTAAACCTTCCTTTGAGAATACAAATTTTCTCAATAAACATCATAATTAAGATACTTACCATTTGAGTTACTCTCTTCTCATGTGTGCATCCTCACATACTATCACCACTTATGTTAAGCCTATTTTATTATCCCCTCTTTTCTAAAATTCATGTTAGGATTTTGATTCTACCATATTGATGACCTAATGTCATGAAGTCTAAAACTATAGCGGGGGACAACTCATTTGAATTCAGACAAATACACATTTTATATACATTGGAAAAAAAATTATTACTATATTTGAATGATTTTTTTACTTCTAATGTTGATTAAGTGGTTTTGAAAAGCATAAGTTGGTTCTAAATAAAATATTTTTCAATATCAATCTCTAATATTTTGTACTAGAAATTTATAGTGTCATGATATTAATAGTGTTTTGTATGAGATTGATACAATACATGGTTAGTGTTTAATCAGACAAACATCTCATATTCATGCTGAGTTATAACATTGATCATATTGAAGTGATGGAAAAGTATGATATACATCCAGTCATTTCTTGTGTAGGAAATTTTTGTAGAATTATTTGTCATCATTTTTGTCTTCATAAGCCTATAACATGCTTTATTAAGTGTTCTTGATCAAGTTATTTTGATAATGGGGTTTTCAAAATTGGATTTTTTAGTCTTAGTAACAATCAAATTTCATAGCAAAGCTTGATAAGATGCTTGATGTTTTCATAAGCTTATAACATATTTTCAAATATTTAGAAAACCTAAAAACTAAGGATCAATCACCTAACCTATACACATTATCTAAGACATAAGGGCATTCCCTAAATGCTATCCATATTTATTACCTAGGAGGTAGTATTAATAGAGCATAGGGGTTGAGTTATATATATCGATGGTTCACTTTGAAGTAATATTATGGTTAATAATCATGTTGATAAAGGTCTTAAGTGAAATAGTAACCGTGGTAATGTTATATGGTTTGAGATATAAGTAGAATATTTGAATGGATTTACTGTAGATTTGGTTGTAGATAAATTTAATAAATAATGAGTTTGAGGTTGAGTTACAAATTTTTGATAGTTTGCTTGCATTCAATTTGTGATACTTACCTTGGAATGTGGGTTTGGGCAGTTGTTTTAGTGATAAAGAAAATAGAATACTAAATAGATTAGTAAGTTGCTAAGTTTGATGGAGATGGTTATCAAGTTGGTGGATGTTATGAATACCAATGCAAGTTTTACATGTCATGTTAGATGAAAATGGTAGTTATGGTAATATAAAGTGGTAAATTTTTGGTTTTAGTTTCCTATCATTTCAAACTTACTATGGAAGTGAAGCTCTTCTTGGAAGCATTTTGGAATTGTCAAGGAGAATACAATGAAGTTTTGAGAAAATATTCTATAAGATTGATAATTTATGTTGAGTTGTTTTCTTGATTTGAAGAAATATTTGGAAATGCATGGCTCATGTTGTATTTTTATACATAGATTTGTATTCTAGTTTTGTTTCATTGAAACATATGGAAATATCTTGATTATTTGAAACATGTTTCAAGTTGGTATGATCTGGCTTGGTTTGATATTTCATCTGTTGAAGAAGCTTTAGTTTTGAGTAATCTATTGAAACATATCTTTTTGTTCTATCATGCGTGTACTCTTTATTTGGAAAGATTATGGTTGGGTTGAAAAAGATTTTGTATGGATCTTTTCTTGATAGGATAATTGTTGGTTATTCTGGGAATAATTATTTGTAGTCTTTATCATGCACATGAATTTATTTCAAAGTTATAAGATTGCATGTAGTTGGGTCTTTTCTATTTATCATATGTATGAACTGGTTTGATATTATGTCTTCGGTGGTAAGCATGTTTTCAAAATATTTATTTTATTAAGAACATAATTCATATCATGATAGATTCTTGTATATTTCTAAGAATTAATTGGCTTTGAGTGGGTATTTTAAAGGCATTTCTTGACAACTTTATTTGTATTCTAGTATTGTATGGATTTTGGGTTGAAGAAATGATTCTCTTGATTCTTATCTACGAATAATGATAAATTCAACATACATATAGACTTTAGAATACTTTAGGATTTAGTGTTGTACGGTTTACAATAGTCATGATTTGTGCACAAATAATGATGAATTTAGAAAATTATTAAATGGCTAGTCTATAAAATTTGTTCAAATTCATTTATATGATTCTAGGTATATAGTAATGATGTTTCAAAAGACATTTTATGGATAACCTAAAAGGTAAAAGAAGATTAAGACAAAGGAAAAATTTATGGTTTAAAGGAAGTCATAATTTATTTTGATATTTTATTGATATTCAATTACATGATGCCTTTTGATATTAATTTCAGGGTACATTAGGGTGATTTTAGACTGTATGTATGTTATCAAAAAATTTAAAGTTTGAGTATTTAAAAGGGGATTTTGATAGATGATGTTATTTATTGGGGCCCCTTTTTGGTAAGACTTGGTCCCACACTAGCTAAGATACATCACAAAGTGTGAAGACCCTTGGAGGAAACAAAGGACCCCTTTTTGTACACCTTGGCAATGACTAGATGAACTCTCAAAGTCTCCATGCTAGCTAACCAACGATTGAAGATCATCTCAAGCCTTGAGGCATACATGACCAGTACTACACATAGAGGCTCAGGGGTCGAGGAGCATGAAGGTTTAAGTAGTGGAGTAAATAGGTGAACTACCATGACCAAAAACTCAACATGCACCTGGTTGTCCTATATGGTGTAATTGAGTCAATAAGATTTCACCTACTCATCCTTCAACACATGCCTATCCAATCAGCAAGAGGAGTGGCCAACACCTATTTAAAGGTGACCTCTAAGAGTAGAAGAAGAAAATGAAGTTTTGCATTGAAACCCTGGTGAATTAAGGAGCGTTACTAAGAGTAAGCCCTTTGAATGAAAAATGGAAAGTGTAAGCCATGCTCGTCTATGAGCCTCTAGCATAAGTAGAATTAGAATCGATTAGCGAAGGTTATTACTGGTCATTGTAATAGAGTAAGACATCAATGAATGAATATATGTTACTATTGCTTTATGATAAATTGTTGTAAAATGGTTGTAATGTTATTTACCTACGTAATCTATTGATGAGCTAGGATCCCACCTTGGTAGTAAGTGGTACCTTTGCACCACTTAGCTCTCTTAACCACCATGAAGAGATCTCATGCTAAACATTGCACCAACTAAAAACCTTAGGATGAATAGACAACCCCATGTTGACCCCTTGGCCTACATACACTGATACTATTTTGACCCTCCTTTGTTCCAACTCATGCTAGACTACATCATGAACCCCTCAAAACCTATATAATCCATTTACTACAACATGATGCAACTAACCCAATGAGGACCTAGTCCCTTCACTGTCATGCTTTGGGTGAGCACATAAGATTTGTGCCTTATGTGAAATCGATGCTAACACGTCAGTGTATTTAAATGTTGTGCACCAAACCTTGCTTCCCTTACACCTAACTCCTTTGACCCTAAAAATACTTGATTATTAGAGTTGTATGAATAACTAAGTGCCATGGCTACTTAAGTGACACTTCAACTACAACATTTGGTTCCATTACTAGGATTCATTGAATTTAGTTGCTAAGATGTTATATTAGAATGATGCTCTAACTATCACTTGAGAATATCGAGTGCTAGATAGATCAAGTTGAAGACTACTTCACATAGAATCATCTCATGTGCTGAAGAGAAAAGCCATAGAATGGGTGCATACTTATTTGTATGACCCATTCTATGAAGCATTCTTCTATAAGTTACCTGAGCATGTATATAAATGGTTGGCTACATATGTTGATACTCAATGAAGAAATTATGGACAGTGCCTCGAGTGGACTGTAAAGCATGTAGAGAGGTTGAAAAGCCTAGATGAGGTGTAGATGCATGCCATAGACAAGTGGTGGGATGGCACTTTGAATAGATACATGTTGAATTTCATAGTGTTGACATTTTTATGCCCAAAAGAAGTAGAGTATGATTTTATTTGATAACCAAGGGGCACGTTTATCAGAAGACTCTACACTGAGCTAAATAAGCTCATGATCAGTTATGGGATAGAGACCATAGGGATGGAAGGCTCAAAATCTTTGTGCATATGAGAAAGTGTGAGGGGAAGAAAGGGGAAGTGTAGGAAGGGTACCATGGAAGAAGAATAAAAAATTTACACCTGAGAGCTCCAGAGGTTGAACTATAGTAAGCGTAGATGAAGGATGATGGAAGACCTGAAACTTGGAAGTGTCGAGAGGATCTGTAGTGAGAAGGAAGGGAATGGGGAAGGATATTTTGAAAGACCATATCATGTTGAGATGGAGGAAGAAATAAATGGTTAGACTCCATAGATAGGTGTGGGATGTAGTGAGTTCCTAGAAGATAAGGTGCTTGGAGATGTGCTAAAGGCACCTACCCCCTTTGAACCTAAAATGCAAGCCCATGCACTAGATCCCCCTCTTGAGAATAAAATAACTGTAACTAAAATTATTACTCTAATCGACTATGATTAGACCAAGATTTTAGATCAAGAATTTGTGATTGAATAAGTGATCCCATATGAAGAGCTGAGTAATGAGATGACTGACTAAATGGGTGCTAGTCTAAGTGCCATGAACATAAGTGAAAATATTCTCATGCAAGGAATGCCAGTCATGCCAACTGAGCAATAACATGTAGCAAGTGGTATAATTCCACCAATGAGTGGTGCCATGCTATCAAGATATATGGTGTAACCTCCATTAGGGTCAACAGTCAACCCTACCAGTGGGGGTACTAGGGGATCTCCCCGTATGTAGACACAAGGAGGTCATGCACCATAAAACCCTATGCCACTACCACAATAGATATACTATGAGATGGCCACGAATCTACTTGAGTATCACAAAGTTGAGAATGTCATAGAGCATGTGATAAAATATAACTTACAGTGGCATGCTTAGGGCATTACTCAACTCGAGCACAAGGCAATGTAGTTTGTGATAACCTTGCTAGATTGTGCTCATACTTGGTATCAGAAGTTTGACCCAAACCAAGTTGTGGTTGACTATGACATGTTAAAGGAAGCATTCTTGAAGGAGTTTGACATTATTGAGTTTAAATAGTAGATAATTATGATTCTCAAGGAGATCAGTCAAGGGTTAACCAAAAGTGTGCACTTGTACGATACATGATTTAAAACTCTCCTCTCCAATCTTCATTATGATATCCACCCCTCCTAGCATGCACAATGGTTTTTTGGGGGCCTATTAGTGCCATTCTAAAGGGTGATAATCATGAAGACCTTCATGGAACCCTATGAAGTTCTTGAGGCCATGCTTTGGGCCAAGGCTATAGGAAGCACTAACATTGGTATTATGCCCTTCATGAAAACATAGATTGCATCGATGGCCTCTTAGTTATAAGAGCTTACTGCTAGATATGCACATGACTCTTGTAGTGGGTTATGGTGCACCTACTATGAGATAGAGGGGCACAACAAGAATAACTACCCATGCAAGAATGTTCATGTAATACTCCCCACTTGTAAGGTTTACCATGGAGTGCATGACTCTCAAAACTATCCCCTATTGTAGCACGTTGGTCAAGTAAATACTATAATTTACTGCAAGATATGTGATGCCTACACACAAATGATGATAAAATATAGAGTTATCTATGAGATGCACCAAAATATAGAGAGAGGTGCAAGGTAAGCCACAACTTTAGGAAGGGGTCAGGCAGGCCAAGGAAATGAGGGTTATGGATATAAAAACATGGGTTATGATAACTAAAGAGGGATGTGAGGCCAAGGAGGTGGAGGTGGTGGAGGGAGGTTCCCACCATGATCTTGTTATAAGTGTGGGTTGATTGAGCATTATTAATATGATTGCCCCACCTACCTAATATGTGGGTACTGTCAAGGCCCACACACAGTTGAAAGTTGCCAAAATATCTATAAGAAACTAATGAAAGGTTGGCTTGACATAGATAGAGGAGCCAATATGGTATAACATGAGTCAAATAAAGGAATATGGTCCCCTAAGCCATAATAGACCACAAAAGGGCCTCAAAAGGTGTAAATCATGATGTATAATGGGCACACCACTTAGTCACTCACCTTGCTAAAATAGGACGTGTGCCTAGAATATGGCAAGTTAAGCCACATTGAGTGCATAATGTGGCATGATCCAAAATTAGTGCCATATCCTTATCTTGCACACCAAAAGGATGCCCTGTAGTAAGCGATGATCATGACACAATACCTGCATAAAAAACTCCAATTGGCCAGAGATATGGAGGCACAAGCCACCACTTTACATAGAAGGAAAGACCAACAAGAGGTTGAAGTCTAGGAGTTGATTGAGATCTTATGCCTCCTACAGACAGAAGGGGTACTACCCTTAGTAAAGGACTTGCTCCTAAGGCATGAAAATAAAGCACCAGCATGGGAAGCCATCCCCTAGGCAATAGAGATTGTAGCACCACATATATTGCAGACATGATAAGTAAGGCATACTCAAAACACCAAGTATGACCAAGAATTACTAATAGATGCCACCATCAATGGGTGGTCAATGGAGAATTACTGGTCAACACTAGTGTAGAGGTCAATATCTTGACCAAGAACACTTGAGAGAAGATGGAGAAGTCACCCTTGAGACTGTCACCCCACACATTTTTCATGGCAAATAAAACTTGAGTGTAACCCATAAGAATATTGAAGAGCACCATAGTGGACATCATGGGCACCAAGTTCCAAGTTGACTTTGAGGTCATAAAGCTAAAAAAGGAGGGAAATTACCCATCACTCTTAGGAGGGCCATGGTGCTATGCAAATAATTTTGATATGTACTTCAAAAAGTGCTATATGACCTTTGAAAACAATAAGAAGAGGGTGGTGAAACCTCTCTCAAGCAACTAAGGGCCACCTTACGTTGAGAGTGTTGACCTTGAGGATGAGGCTAACCACATTTATAACATCACAACATAGGGTGATAAGACTCTCAATCCCAATGAACAAAGGGTGCTCACTTGGGAAGATGGCCAATCAGCCTTAGATACAATGGACCTAGCTTATGAATGTTGGGTTGAAGAAGCCTATGAGGTCACTGGGCACAAATTCTGCCTAATGTGCAAAGCTAGACCTGGACTATTTGGAATAGGGTTGATAATAATTGCATGCCCCTAGAAGAAGTTAACCCCTTGCACCAAGAAGATAGGAAAGCAAGTGCTTTGACTCAACAATGGAAAGCTCACAACACTTCTAAAGTATAAAGGAAGCCAACCTATTTAAAATTATGTGTAGGATATCAAAGCTTGCATTGTAAAAGAAGTTGATCAATTGGGCACATTAGTGTACACACTAAAGAGTAATACAACACACTGGTAGGCCATGTTAAAACCTAGCTTGCCCACTTGGTAGGATGTGAAGGTGGTTATGTACACTAGATTTGGTATGAGAAATGAGAATCTAGAAATACCCCCTATGGTGGCAATTCTGACCTAATTGTGCACATCTAGATTTGTGAAGAGACTTGGGTGATATATGGAGAAAATGTACCATGAGGTCTATGGGTGCATGACTTCTATAGAAATTTGAAGACATGGGTGTGAGCATGGTACATAGTGAATGAGACACACTAGGAAATAAGAAATTAGGATGTTCTGAAGGAGATGTTTGTGCACACTTTCTCCTCTTTTTGGAACCTCAAATTACTAGAGCTACTACAAGTCCTCCATTGAGCCATTTTTGAGGACACAATAATCTTAGAGGAGCATTTAAAATAGATGCTCAATGAAAAAGGACTATTAATCCTAAATTTATTTGAAGAAATGATGCTCCATAGTGACTCTAGTGAAGAAGATGATGAGACTTAAAAGGAGTGAAATTAGAGGGCTCTGGCAAGAAAGCAAAAGCTAGTGCACCTCATTGATGACAACTCTCTAGATGATGGATACCCAATGCACCTCTAGGTTGAGATGACAGAGGGAATGAGGTAAGTAGAAGACTCCCACCAAAAGAGAAATGAACCCTATCATGCACCCCTCAAGACCACCCAAGTAGACATCAGTGTTGAATGCGAGCCCAAGATGGCCACCATAGGTGCATATTGGTTTGAGGTAGAGATCACGTGCATCATTAACCTATTGAGGGAATTTCAAGATCTCTTCCCACATAACTACAAGGAAATGAAGGTTACCCTCCCTTCATTAGGAAAAATGAGCATCAAATTGGTAGATGGTGCAAGACCATTTAAGAAACACCCCTATTGGATGAACCCCAATCTCCGTATCAAGGTGAAAGCAAAGATCAATGGGATGTTGGCTGCTGGTGTCATCTACCTAGTGAAATAATATAAGTGGGTTAGTTTGATGGTCATCAACATCAATAAGGATGAGTGTATATGAATCTATGTTGATTATAGGATGTTGAATGTTGCCTGTGTCAACAACCCTTTCCCAACACCTTTCATTGATGAAGTCCTAGATGGGGTCACAAGGTATGAAAACTACACCTTCATTGATGGGTTCTCAGGTACAGATAGAGGAGGAAGATAGGCCCAAAACCACCTTCATAATTAAATGGGGTTATTTTTCTTATAACATGATGCTCTTTGGGCTTAAGAATGCACTAGTTATGTTCTCTAAGGTGGTGATCACCACTTTCAAGGACTTCATTCATAAGTTTCTCTAAGTATATCTTGATGATTGGACTATGTATGGTCTTGTATGGAACCATCATGATAACTTGTGCCTTATTTTTGAAAGATGCAAACAACTCTAGATATAATTAAATTTGAATAAGTGCATCTTTGTAACCCCATTCAACACACTGCTCAAACAAATCATCTACAAGGATGGATTACTCATTGATCCAACAAAGATTACAATAATCAGCCAGATCTAGACCCCTTCCATGTAAAAGGATGTTTGCACCTTTTGAGGCCATTGGATACTATACAAAGTTTATAAAGAGCTACGTAAAAATCACCATGCTTATAGAGGAGTTCTTGTGCAAGGATGGCTTGTTTTACTGGGGTGAGGCACAAGAGGAGGCATTTGAAACTTTGAAGCTAAAGTTAACAAGTTTACTAATACTTCAATTTCCCAACTGGATGACTCCTTTTCACATCCACATCGATGCATCAGGATCAATCATCGATGCCCTTTTGGCATAGCCAGGTGAAGGTCACATGAACCAATCTATTTCCTTTGCAAGTAAAAAGCTGACACAGGCTGAGTAGAACTATACCACCATCGAGCACAAAGTGATAACAATAGTCTATACCCTATATAAGCTTAGATAATATCTAATATTAACCCCATTCACTTTCTTAACTGATCATGAAGTGATAAATTACCTTGTAAACAAACCTATTTTGCATGGGCACATTTATAGATGGGATGTCTTCTTCCATTCTTAGTCATGGTTAAACTTGACAAACAAAATTTAGGACCAGACCACTTATCCTACATTGATTCTAGTGATAGGGTGACACCAATTGAGGATGATATGCTAGATGCATAATTCTACCAAGTTCATCATGTTCCTAAGGACTTTCTAGAGATTACCACTTTCATAACCTTAGGGTTGATGCCACAAACATTGTCTCCCAAAGAGAAGAATCAACTTACCATCCATACCTCCCCCTTCTAGCTCATTGAGGGGGAGATATACAAGATGAGTAGGGATGAGGTATTACACCGGTGTGTTTTGGAACATGAGTA
Source organism: Torreya grandis (assembly GCA_037957365.1). Taxonomy (NCBI): domain Eukaryota; kingdom Viridiplantae; phylum Streptophyta; class Pinopsida; order Cupressales; family Taxaceae; genus Torreya; species Torreya grandis. The sequence continues at coordinate 2,223,384 of JARHVA010002611.1, forward strand.
GGACTCTATCCTTTAGGAGGCACATGAAAGGATAGATGGAGGAAATTACACCAGAGACGTAATGGTATACAAGATTATATAATCAGGGTTGTGGTGGCCAAGCCTATTCAGTGATGCTAAGGAATATGCACAAGCATGTGATGTATGCTAGTGCATTAAAAAGATAAACCATTAGGATGAGATGCCTCTCATCCCTATTCTATCCTAGGTGCCATTAGAGAAATGGGCCATTCACTTTGTAGGGCTAATCAACCTTATGACAAAACATATAGGGGCCAGATAAATCCTCATGACAACTGACTATTTCACTAAGTAGGCTAAGGTAGTGCTAATAAAAAATTACACAATTATAACAACCATGTAATTCATCTAGGAGAACACCATCAGCTAATATGGGTGCCTGATAAGCTTGACTAGCAATAGGGGAACTCATTTCATTAATGAAATAGTGTGCATCCTTTTGATGAAATACATAGTGGCACACTACAAGACTACCTCATATTATCCCCAAGCCAATGGCATGGTTAAGGCCTTCAATAAGATCCTTGGAATGTACCTCACCAAGATATGTAATGTAGGCTAAAAGGATTGGGATGATCATGTCTCTATTGTAATTTGGGCCTATCGAATGACATACAAACTCCTGGACAAGGCTACACCATTCCAATTGGTGTTTGGCATGGAAAGAATTATGCCCATGGAGTTTTTAGTACCTTCCTTGTGCATCACGTGAATTGGATGCCTTGATGACCAAGAATATTTAAATGCAAGGTTGAAATAATTAGAGCACTTGGATCAAACACACACCTGAGCCAAGTGGGGTCAAAAAATTGAGAAGGTGCATCAAAAGAGGTCACATGACAAGCATATCAAGTGTAAGGTATTAACTGAAGGAGCCTTAGATTTGCTATATGACTCCAAATACTTTTAGCACTCAAGCAAGCTATAGATTTGATGGATGGATCCCTATGTCATCCATCACATTTTAGAAATAATTTCATGTAAACTATGCACGTTGGTCAGTGAGATGCTTCAAGGGCATTTTAATGACAATTGATTGAATCCTTACTAGCAATAGGGTGGCACTCATGCCAAGGATACACTGACTCTTTAGTCAATAGTCAGTTTGAATCAAGCTGACCAAAATAAGGCTTAGCATGAGAGAAACCATGTGATTCTTTAGTTTTTATTTGGTTCTTGTTGTAAAGTTAGGCAATCGATGGCACAAGATGGTTGTAGAGATCCCTATGTTTTATTTCTCCATGCATAAATCCAATCAGGTGAGTTCAACACTTGTGCCACAAGCGTATAAGGCCAAAAACCTAAGTTATGGGCATGTGAAGCCTCTAAATCAAGTATTCATAGAAAAAGACACATCCATGCAAGATGTGCATGGTAAGATGGCAAGAGGAACCCTTGAATATGCTGAACCATCATAGGACTGGTGAAAGAGAAGATGCTCAACTAGGTTGGGTGCAAACCTAAATATGATGACGTTCAACCAGGTTGGATGCAAGATAAGCAGAGAAGATGCTCAAACCCATTGAGTGCAAGATAGGTAAGAAGACATACTCCCTATAATGTGTATAAAGCATATGAAGATACCAAGCTCTAGAGGGCTAGTATAAGGAATTTTTATGGGGTGGGGATAGGCTAAGGCAAGATGATGTGTGAGAAATTAATCAAGATAAAAGAGTATACTGAAAGAGGAACACAACTAGAAGAAGTGGAACCAAGGAGGCTAAATTATGTGTGTGTGAGGTTCTGTGCCCAGGTTGGCACAAGAGAGGCAAATGTCATGCCAAAAAGATGTGTAAAAAGATATCATCAAAGATAATTGGCATCCACCTTAGAAAAGTAGGAAGTGACCATTTGAATAAAGATGTCACATCATCAAAAAAATGATAGAAATAATTAATGTGATGGTGGAACAAAGATATGTAGTTAATGAAAATGGGACATGAAATTCTCAAATATCTCTAAATCCCTAGAGAAACCCATCAATTAATTTAGGTTGGTGACATTAATCATGGTGGGTGACATACCCAACTATAAATAGGATGAATAGTGAATGAACAAGGTTACAAATACATGCTAAATTAAGCAAGAACTAGAGCCAAACAAACCTAAATGAGTGAAATATCATAGATCAGATAACACATCATGAGTGAAGAGGTGTAGTGAAACTAGAGCAGAGAAGGTGAACTAGAATAGACATCAGTCTACCATTAAAATCTAGAGAAGCTTAGATAAACAACTCACACTAAGCCAATATTAATTGTTTCAACAAGTCACACCTCTCACATTTCAACACCAATAGATTCATAATGACAAAGAAGTGAAAGGCATCTAGATACAAAGAGATGAAACTCGAACCCAAGTAGGTTTGAGTAGTATAGGAAGTAACTGCACCAAGATGAGGGTATAGGTAGGAGAAATGATCAACATTGTGATAGTAAAAGCTAAAGCGCTGATCAAGATGTCCTACCAACATATGTAGTTCGCACCCAAAGTATCTATGGGTAAACTCTAGTGCTCATTCACACATGTATTCCAAATATGGGATTACAACCATCGAACATTAAGTCACTATCAAGACTTGACATAAGATTAGATGGTGGACACTAGGAGTAAGACCCCAAAGGGAGATGAAAATTTTAATGTCTTAACTAGAGACAAGTTGAAGGATTTAGGCATAACTTAAATCTATGAGTTTCCCTATTTTAGAAAGATATAGGAGGTTTTTTATTTCCTCCTCTCATGCATACACAAAGATCACATGTACTTCATAGGGTGGCACATGAAGATATTCGTGAGCCTGATCAACAAGATAATTGGACTACCAAACTCTAGAAAAGACATCCATCAACTAATGTGTGATGACAAAGAGGTGGATCACATTATAAATATATTAAATTGATTTAAATGGGGGTACACTTTCCCCATTTTCAAGTGTGAATACCTGGGCACAAAGGTAGCACTGTGATTGGTAAGCTCGAAACTATGCCCAAGAGGGAGATGGATCGATGTGTCCAAAGCATACTTCTACCTAGTATATCACATGGTGTAGGGGGTAAAGTTCAACATGGAATATTTAATCACTATAAAGATGATGAATAATGTGTTAGAATGCCATAGTGAGAAGGGGACATTTAGATGGGGCTCCATCCTCATCTTGATAATCATGGAAGAGATCAAAATCCCTGATGGTGTAGGAGATAATTTATGGGTGTTCCCAAAACACCATGAAAGCTTTTCTTAGAAATACAAATATTTTACCTACCCCATGGCCTTTAATTCCAAGTACAAGACCCATGTGCTAAAGTGGTGAAAGTAATACATAGAGGTCTTCGAGTTATAGTGGTGCATCTCGTAAAGGCTCCCAGTGAGCATGTTTGGAACAGTGACCTTCTCCATCATGTAACACTACTACCTCATTCATTTAACACTCAAGGATGGGAATAAGTTGAGATGGTTAAATATTACCTTTGCCTTCTCAACTAAATTATTTAGAGATACACTTAGTAGAATACCCAACGTGTAAAGCCTTGACATCTCAGTCCAAGAGCTAGATGAAAAAATCTAGTGAATGAGGCATTGATTTCCTCACATGGATGGAGGGGTGATAGAAGATGAAGAGGATGCCTCAGCTCAGATAGATATCTATCTTGTGTAGGAGGTAATGATCCTCATCTTCATCCATAGATTGTACTATGTGATGAAGCCTAGAAGAAAAGATGACAACATGGGGTCGACTATTGAGAAACAAAGGGACCCCCTAGTCCTAGTTGGGAATCAAGGAACCCTTGTGCCCCTGGAAAAGAATAAGATCCCCATAAAGAAGAGGGAGGAGATGTTGGAAGAGATAGAGGAGAGGCTAAAGCTAAAGATAACTTTAGAAGGGGACGCTTCAGTGATAGAATCACACCAGTATTATGTGCGCTTCGCATCTAGAGCCCCCATGAGCCCAAAGGGGAAAAAGAAAGAGAATACCCCTTCCCTTGCACTAGAAGAAGACACATCGAAGGAGGGATCAAAAGAGTAAGAATGGGGACAAGGTACCTATATTTCACATGAGGATGTAGAGTCATCCCCTAATGAACAATCCCCTTCACCTCCTTATACATAATCAAAAAAACCAAAGCACAGGCTAAGGAGACTTGGATCCTATGAGGTCAAGACCAAAAGGGTATGGGAGCTAAGGGAGTAAAAAGAGGAGATGGCCAAAGTAGGGGTGCCTACTAGGGTCATCCAAATGGTAGAGGTAGAAGAGCATAAAAGTGAAGCAATGCATAGGGTGCAAAGGGAAGAAATGAGTAGGGTAGGTAAAGTGCTTGAAGAATCAAATCCCTCTAGTATATATAATGAAGAGTAAGAATTGTTGAAGAAATGGAGAGGAATGGGCCTGGATCAAGGCCACATCAATGAAACACTTACCTTGCATTGAAAGTCTAACGAGTGTAGGGCCTCGAGCCTAACTCAAGTTGATATTGATTAGCTCGAGGCTAAAAAGGTTAAAAAGAGGGAAGGAAAATGTGCCACACAAGCAGTGCAAAGAAAGGCCAAGGAAGGGAAGGCCAAGAGAGAATAAAAGATGGAGAAGGCATAGATAGAACATGTCTAGCAGAAGGAACAGGAAGTAAAGGTGGCCCAAGAGGAAAGGGCACACATGATAAAAGAATGGGAAAGAAAGAAAGGTTTTGCTAGTGTAGAGCCTAGGGAAGAAAAATCCAAGGTAACACTTGATGTTGATACCCAAACAATGGAAAGAGCTACACAAAAATCAGGCCCCAATTCTGAGAAGGTGCTTGAGGAACAAAAGGGTGATACTGACACCTTAGAAAAATAAGTAGAGGAAGAGGCACCACACAAAGAGGAGGATGAGGGGGAAAAGTCTACCGAATAACCCTCACAAGAAAAATAAGATGATGAGCCTAGCATTGAAGAGGAAAGGGAGGAAGAAGAGATAGCTGAAGAAACATGGATAGGTACCAGTGCCAATGAAGAAGAAGAGCTTGGGGAAGAAGCAGAGGTTGAGCCTGGGAAGCACAAAAAAACATAGATGGGATTCAAAGAGGATGGTGACTTCTACATGATGGAGTGTATGCCTTCAAGAACTACTACAACCCTTACACACCACCAAGTCTCATGGGCTATGAGTTGTTACAGGGATGAGCTAGAGTTCAAGGTCCCTACAAGGGTCATTTGGTGTGCCAATAAGACTAGAATAGGGCCACAACTATCACCTGATGAACCCTTATGACCTAAACCCCATGTGTTCAACCAAAACTTTGATCAAAATGGTAACCTTTGTAGCATGCAAGAACATCCTTAATGATGTTCATACCAATAGTTGGAGGAAAACTACAAAGAACACAAAGAAGGAGCTTGAGGAAACCAAACTCAAGCTTCAAAAATTGATCGAGTATATCAAGGAAGTGGAGCCCTCCCTCTGAGATGACATTGACTTCTCCAACATGAAGGAGGTTGACTACACCTATGTGCTCATTGAGCAGATGATCCCCAAGCTGAAGTTGGTGCTAGAAGAAAAGGAAGACCCTTGTGAAGCTATAAGGGGAGAACTAATGAGGAAAATGGAAGAGATTAAAGATCTCTTCACTAATCTCAAAGGAGGCACCGAAGAAGCAGACACCATTTTCTACAACTTCATGTGATAGGCAAGGATCATCAACACATGCCTCAAGTAGATAAAGGGAGAAAATGACGTCTTGCTCCAACGTTCCTTCATGGTCTCAAGGATTGAGTGCATGCAAGTAATGGTATAATTCAACTCCCTTAACACCTAGTTGAAAACAAAATAGCAAGATTTGGCGGTAGTATTTCATGCCTTTTAGACAAAGGCTAGCGAGTAAGGTAAACTCCTAGATGGAGGGGTGAGAAAGGCAAAGGAAAGGTTGGAAGCCTTCAAAAAGGAATTGGAAAGTATGGATGTACTTACTTTGGAGGTAGCATCTATAGAAGTAGATGGTGCCATTGAAGAGCTGAGGGGTACCATCTAAGGCTTTGATAATTTTAAGGAGGATTTACAATAGGGTGCACCTAAATTTTGTGCATCTAAGGCACTTTATGGCTAGTTTGGGGTAGAATATAAATTTTGTATGGGGTGATGTTAGGTCCCCTTTTTGGTATGACTTGGTATCATGCTAGCTAAGACACATCCCAGAGCATAGAGACCCTTAGAGGAAGTGAAGGACCCCTTTTTATACACTTTGGCACTGACTAGATCAACTCCCAGAGTCTCTATGCTAGTTAGCTGATGGTTGAAGAGCATCACAAGCCTTGAGGCATACCTAACTAGTATTACACATGGTGGCTCAAGGCTTGAGGAGCATGAAGGTTTAAGTAGTGGAGCAAATAGGTGAACTGCCATGACCAATAACCTGGCATACACCTAGTTGTCCTATATGGTGTAATGGAGTCAACAATCTCTCACCTACTCATCCTTTGACATGCATCTATCTAGTCAGTAAGAGGAATGGCCAGTACCTATTTAAAAATGACCTCTAAGAATAGAAGAAGAAGATGAAGTTTTGTAGTGATTCCCTAGCGAATTGAGGAGTGATACTAGGAGTAAGCCCATTGAATGATAAATGGAAAGTGTAAGCCACACTCATTTATGAGCCTCTGGCATAAGTAGAATTATAATTAGTTAGCAAAGGTTATTACTAGTCATTGTAATAGATTAAGACATAAATGAAGGAATATAATTTACTGTTACTTTATGATAAATTATTGTAGAACAGTTATGACATTCTTTCTCTACATAATCTGTTGATGAGTTAGGATCCCACCCTAGTAGTAAGTGGTACCTTCATATCACTTACCTCTCTTAAGCACCATGAAGATATCTCATGATAAAAACCATACAAATAACAACCTTAGGATGAATGGATAACCCCATGTGGACCCCTTGGCCTGCACATGCTGATAAGGTTCTGACCCTCCTCTATTCTAGCTTGTGCCAGACTACCTCGTGAACCCCTTAAACCCTATATAACCCCTTTACTACAACATGATGGAACTAAGCCAATGAGGACCTAGTCCCTTCGCTATCACACTTTGGGTGAGTGCATAAGGTTTACACCTTATGTGAAATTAATGCCAGCTCATCAGTGTGCTTAAATGTTGTGAACTAGACCTCGCTCCCCTTACACCTAACTCTTTTAACCCTAAAAATACTTGATTATCAGAGTTATGTGAATGATCAAGCATTGCACCTACTTAAGTGACACTTAAACTACAACATTATTTTATAAACTTGTTTCTTGCATGAAATGATTTTTAATAGTCTCTTTTGAATATGATGATTTTAGTCTATGGTCAAAATGGAAATATCAAGCTTAGTTGCTATATTGATTTACTGTAGTGTGATGCTTTTGAAGTGTAACCTATTGAAGTTTAATAGTTTTAGATTCAGTAAGGTTACATGGTTTAAAATATGAGACAAAGACATAAATTTATCATTTTGATGCAAATATTTGAATATAGCAAGAATTAATGTGTAAGTCATTTGAATGACTTATTCTAGTTTATAGATTTTATTGAAGTGTGCTATGTGGAAATTGCATTTATATCATGGTATTTATGGTAGGGTTTGATAAATGTGGTTAGGTGTTTGTTTCATTATGGTAATTTTTGAACTTCTGTTGAAGTGAATATTACTTACTGGTAAAAACAAAATTAGTTTGGGTTTAAAATATTGGATATAACACATGTTTGTTTGATTTAAATATATGAAATTCATTGAGATTAGGATTATATGGATTTGAATTCATATATTTATTTGTTCATTTCAATTCCAATTAAAATTTAGTAATGATTATGGTTTGATTGATTTTGAGGGTTTTGAACATATGGAAGTCTATTTGCATATATTAGTATACAGATAAGAAATGCATTTTCAGTATATATAATTTGGTCCTGAATAATATTTTTATTTATTTTAGCATATTAAGATATTTGGTTGGACCCAAAATTTGAATTATTATGGTATAAATGCTTGGGGCCAAAGTGATGATCAACATAACAAGGGCACTCCTTTATGGGGTAGTTATTGAGGATAATTATTTCATGGGTGTAGGACTGCTCACGCTTTTCCTATGCCATTTATCTATGGATTGAGTGTCTATCCATTTTGATGTTACTGATCCTAATTTTTGGAATGTTCTTGATTCATTACTTACTAATTATTTATCTTTTTAAGGTAATAAAGGTTTGACATGAGCATATGGGAGATATCATCCGTAAGGATGAGGTACCCCAAGTGAGTCTTGTTAACACATGCATACTTTTGTTCAATCTGGTCAAAATAATAGTCTAACACGTCTACATCTTGAGAATGTGCTTAATATAACTACAAAACTACACCCTCATTCACTTATGCCAATCAATACTATATTTCCCTCACCTGAGCCTTAAAACCACTTGTACTTGAATTTGATAGGCTTGTTCCCTCTTGTGAAAACATGCTAGCATCCCTACAGCTTCGCCCTTGATAACAAGAATGGTTAAAAATATCAAATTGGAAGTTGATGATGTTGAAGGCACTAAGTTGATCAATTTTCCTGCCACTTCAATAAAGTACACTGAACATTTTATTGATAAGGGTGCCCCTTTCATATAACTAGTTTCATATTCTGATGATGAGTAAATTACTGTTTAAGTTATGTTTTAGTTGATACCTACTACTTTGATTAACTATTGGTGAGTCTTTGATATTTTTGTAAATGGACATATATAGATGATTTTGGTAGTTTTTATATACATGATATTATTTTTCTATAGAATGAAATGTTTGATTCACTAAAATTTTATGGAAATGCTCATAGTATTTAATATTTTAAGTATTTAATTTAATTATTATTAGTTATTATGAATGTCATGTTTATTAAATATCTATTTTAAATTTTATTCTTATGAGTCATTGCCCCCACCCATTACATTTTGTTATTGATCTATTATTTAATTTATTTGATCTATTTTAGACTTTATTTAAAGTCTACATTAAAAAGTTTAAGTTCAGTCAACTAATCATCTTTAAAAAATTGATTAAAGTTAACAATAACTAAGTAACAAGTAACAAGTTAGTTATAAGTT